>CM046365.1:4127341-4675358 GCA_025413025.1 Ficus hispida
TTTTGCATGGCATTCAATAACCACTGAGTTCGGTCACAATGGTTGTGACCGAATGGTCACAACCATTGTGACCATTGAAAAATAGTATTACACAGATTTCGTCCTCTCGTCACAAGGACGGAGTTGGCTTTGTTCGACGGGGCCTTAAGGGTACTGCACTCGTACACGTTTGTCGGTTGTGTCCATAGCCATTACATCTACCACAACGAACGGTCTCGGGATCTTCACTTTGGGACAAAATCCTTCGAACTCGTGGCCTTCCGGGACCACGCTTCGTTTTGGGAGGATTGACGATTTGCGACCGGATTGATTCAGGCACATCCCAGCCATCAGAGCTGCAATAGGATGGACTACAGCTGAATAACAACCATAAAGATAATCTTTCGTGTAGTATGCCGAGCAATAATTGTATGGATCTATCCGTCGGTGGTTACACACGGCCATGGCATGAGGGCATGGAATTTGATCTACCTGAAATCGTCTACACGTACATGTCTTTTGGCTCATATCAACGATCCATATTTGGCTGGCATTGTTGGTGACAGCGTACTCAAACTGATCGGCTGGCCGCGGCTGTAAGAAGTGGAAATTTAACGAATTTAGTAAAGTTGGATTAAGGGAAAATCCGCATATACCAAATACGTGGTGGCAGTTGGCATGATAACGTACCGTTACTTTTAGGCCTATTGAGAAGTTGGTGTGAAGCATCTTCTCAGCCTTTGGAGCAAGCTTCGAAGTCAATTTTAGGGCCTCCTCACGCCTGTTGACAAACCATCTTTGTTGTAGTTCCCTCAACCATTCCATTAAGAATCCAACTGGCATTAACCTGGCTTTCCGATCCACATTATTAAATGACTCCGCGATGTTGGTTGTCATGATTGCATACCGACGACCGTTGAAATATGCTCGCGACCACTTTTTCGGATCGGCCTGCATGAGGTATCGGTGCATGTCGGGGTTACGAGTACGGATTGATTCCATATGACGATGGTGCTCACTTAAAAGATACGACCTAGATGCACCATCAAAATATGTCTTCAAAGGGCCTTTGAAATCCTTGTACTTGGTCTTCAGGTTTGCAGCCAAGTGTTGGACGCATATCCCGAAGGCAGCCTCCGGATACACGAGTTTGGCTGCATACTCGATACCCTTATGCCTATCAGCGACAATTACAAGAGAATCTCTAGGCCCGATTGAATCTCGGAGCTTCTCGAAGAACCATGTCCATGAGTCGTTGCTTTCGGACTGAACGATACCAAATGCAAGTGGAAATATGCAGCCATTTGCGTCGTGACCGCAAGCTGCAAGAAGCACCCTCCAAATTTGGCCTTTAATGCGGATCCATCAACCACAATTACTGGCCGACAATAAGGCCAACCGTGCTTCGAAGCAGCTACGCACATGTAGAGACACTCTAAGCAATTTGATGAGTCGGTCTCGATGTCAATGTCGGAACCAGGATTTTTCCTCTTAACCATTTCAGCCCACGAGGGAAGAACTGTAATGTAATCAAGTTTACTTAACAGTTATTAAAGCCTATTATAAGACTTATAATGTCAGTGATAAACGTATTATAAGATAGAGTAAAGGGAAATGCATTACCATTGTATGAATCTGAATCATTGCCCCTCAAGCTGGTTAGTGCTGCTTCCTTGCCTCGCCATGCTCGGAGATAATTGAAAGAGACTCCAAATTCGGCCTGCATGTCTCGCATGATTTCTCGAGGTCTATATGAGGTATTAGTCGGATCCAAGTATTTTGCCTTGACACACTCCCCAATCATCCAACTCTTGGCTTGACGATGATGCCCTTGAACAATTTCGATTGAACAGGTATGGACGTCGTCGAAGCGCTTAACGACAAACATTTCACTACCTCGCATCCTGGTCGCACGCAATTGCCATGGACATTGTTGGATATCTATACATATAACGTGTAACAGAGTAGCGGTCGACCTCTTCACTCTGAATTGATAGTGTTTACTCATGGCATCGTGATGAAGATGGTATTGCAACAACTTTTTGTTAAGAAAAATACAGTTTCTGCAAATTGCGACAGGTGTATAATCAGCAACAACTACTGAGCCAGATAACCTGTCAGGGCTTGGTACAGTATCGGATTGAGATGTTAAGTTATTGGCAAAAGAATGATCTCCAATGCTGACGTCGACGCTATTATCGTTTGATTTACGAGCATCACCCCCAACATTCAATTCGTCAACATGAGGTGGAAGCTGAGGGCAACGAGTAATAGGAGATGAAATTTTTTTATTTCTCTCATCAGCAATTTGCATGGCCTCATCACTCTGTGCACCCACTCTGGAGAATTGCCCGTCAATGTGGTTGCTTTCACCCACCTCCGGTGGCGTGACGTCAGCCGCAGTATCATCCAAAACGTCGACGGTAATAGGAAATTTACTAAGCACATGAACATCCTTCTTCTTCAATTGTATATAGAATTTAACGTCATCATCACACTGTATCCTGACAAGAGGCATACTAGGGTGAACACCGTATCTCATGACTATAGTATTGGTTGGGACCCTCATACCGATTGCCCGTCTGACCAACTCAATAAGACCTCCGTATGTTGCCGTCTCGGGCACCAATATTCCCTTCATTTCTCCACCGATGTAACTCAATGTGCCGTCCCATCGACCATTATACTTGATGAAAACACAAACGTCCTCCATTTACTGTAAAACTACAAACAATTTTCCTGTCAAAGGGTTAAATACAAATTTAAAAAATGAGGAACAGTTAAGAAGCAAGGTAGGATGGCTTATGTCGTAGATCTGGTCCACGGAAACGCCGTTGACGCAGATCTGGCAGATTCGGCCGGATTAACAGAGTGAAACAAGATGTGGAAGGATTTTTAATACTGGGAGACAGTTTCGATCAATGGGTAATGGTCCAGGGATGATTCGCGAGGATTGGGTGGGAGAAAATCAACGAAACTAGAGACGAAACGTCAAAATTTTCTATGTTCAGTTGGTTATATACTGTCGCTATGGATGTGGAGGGAATGGAGTGAGGATGGCGGGCTAGGACGAAAATTTTCAGCTTAGGGTTGGCTGAGGGCATATATGACTTTATACATACCCAAAAATTGTATGGTGACGTGGCAGAAAAAAAAATTAAAAAAAAAAAAAACTGGTCATAATGGTTGTGACCGGGTGGTCATAATGGAAATGACCACCGCCAAAAAATAGTTCGACAAAAAAATTTTAAAAAAAATTAAAAAAAAAAAAAAACGGTCATAATGGTTGTGACCGGGTGGTCATAATGGAAATGACCACCGCCAAAAAATAGTTCGACAAAAAAAATTTAAAAAAAATTAAAAAAAAAAAAACCGGTCATAATGGTTGTGACCGGGTGGTCATAATGGAAATGACCACCGCTAAAAAATAGTTCGACAAAAAAATTTTAAAAAAAATTAAAAAAAAAAAAAAGAAAACCGGTCATAATGGTTGTGACCGGGTGGTCATAATGGAAATGACCACCGCCAAAAAATAGTTCGACAAAAAAATTTTAAAAAAAATTAAAAAAAAGAAAAAAACCGGTCATAATGATTGTGACCGGGTGGTCATAATGGAAATGACCACCGCTAAAAAATAGTGAAATAGTTCGACATAAAAAATATTAAATTTTTAATAAAAAAAAACCGGTCATAATGGTTGTGACCTGGTGGTCATAATGGAAATGACCACCGCTAAAAAATAGTGAAATAGTTCGACATAAAAAATAAAAAATTTTTAATAAAAAAAAAAAAAACCGGTCATAATCGTTGTGACCGGGTGGTCATAATGGAAATGACCACCGCTAAAAAATAGTGAAAATAGTTCGACTTAAAAAAGGGGTGGTCATAATGGTTGTGACCGGGTGGTCATAATGGAAATGACCACCGCCAAAAAATAGTTCGACAAAACAATTTTAAAAAAAATTTAAAAAAAAAAAAAAACTGGTCATAATGGTTGTGACCGGGTGGTCATAATGGAAATGACCACCGCTAAAAAATAGTTCGACAAAAAAATTTTAAAAAAAATTAAAAAAAAAAAAAAAGAAAACCGGTCATAATGGTTGTGACCGGGTGGTCATAATGGAAATGACCACCGCCAAAAAATAGTTCGACAAAAAAATTTTAAAAAAAATTAAAAAAAAGAAAAAAACCGGTCATAATGATTGTGACCGGGTGGTCATAATGGAAATGACCACCGCTAAAAAATAGTGAAATAGTTCGACATAAAAAATATTAAATTTTTAATAAAAAAAAAACCGGTCATAATGGTTGTGACCTGGTGGTCATAATGGAAATGACCACCGCTAAAAAATAGTGAAATAGTTCGACATAAAAAATAAAAAATTTTTAATAAAAAAAAAAACCGGTCATAATGGTTGTGACCGGGTGGTCATAATGGAAATGACCACCGCTAAAAAATAGTGAAAATAGTTCGACTTAAAAAAGGGGTGGTCATAATGGTTGTGACCGGGTGGTCATAATGGAAATGACCACCGCTAAAAAATAGTGAAAATAGTTCGACTTAAAACAATTTTAATTATATAAAACAAAAGCGTGGTCATAATGGTTGTGACCGGGTGGTCATAATGGATATGACCATAGCTAAATAACTAATAGTTAAAAAAGTTCTTTTAAAATAAAACAAACGAAAAATTTTAATGCTTTAAAAATAAAAATTAAAAGAACTGGTCATTACGGTTATGACAAGGCGGTCATAATGGTTATGACCATTGATAAAAAATAGTAAAAAATGTAAAATTCGAAAAAAAAAGCCAGGTTATGGTCATAACGGTTATGACCGGGTGGTCATAATGGTTATGACCTTTACTTAAAAAGGTCAAAAAATTCTAATTTAAAAAAAAAAGAAACTTTCGATGGAAGTTTCTCTCTGTACATGGAAGTTTATCTCTGTAAATGGAAGTTTCTCTCTGTAAATGGAAGTTTCTCTCTTTACATGGAAGTTTATCTATATTATATGAAGCTTCGGGTTTCAAAATGGGTGGTGGGGGGCTAGGCGGAAATAAGTTTTCAGTTTTCTCTCTCTAGATTTCAGTTTTCTCTCTCTAAACCACTGTACATGGTGGTTTTAAAAAAAAAAACTTTTTTCGGCCATGCGAGGGAGAGAGAAAATTTCGTGGGTAGGAGATGAGGGTAATCCTGTACTTTGATATACATTAAATGCTACTGGGCCCCACGGTAAGTGCTGAAATTGAATAGAACAAAAAGTGCTGCTGTTTTTAATATTATTTTTTTCAGAGGTGCTAAAAGTGAAATTAACCCTTAAAGTAAAGAACGCTTGCAAACAAAATTTTCTTCAACTTAGCCTTCCACTAGCGGTGTGTCACTCACAAAAAAGGTGTGTCACTCACCTCACATTAATAAGAAAACTAAGAAAATAAGAATTGAAAATAAACGGATATTTATTAACTACTAAAATCTCACAATTCTTAAATACTTAATACAAGAGGTAGAGCCCTCTATTTATAGAGTTTTAGAGGCTCAGCCAAATAGGGAAAATAAAACAATAAACTAAAAATTACAAATAAATGTATATAAAAATAAAGGGTAAATTGCTAGGTTAGTCACTGAATTTTTAACTTTATGTAACTTTGATCCCTGAACTTTTTTTCATAGCTGGAATGCTCCTAAACTTTTAAAATATTGTTACAATAGTCCTTTTACGTAAATTTTTGGATCAAACTCATTAGTTAGTATCACTTTTTGACTAAATTACTAACGAATTCCGTTTAAATATAATATAAATGACTATCATAACAATAATTTAATAGTTTAGGGGCATTCTCTATTTTTTATTTTTATAGCAGGAATAATCATAAACTATTAAAAATATTGCTATAGTTGTTCTTTTAATTAATTTTTAGACGAAATCCGTAGTGTTAGCATCACTTTTTGACAAAATTACTAATAGATTCAGTCTAAAACTTGATGGAAATGACTATTGTAGCAATATTTTAAAAGTTTAGGGGTAATCTAGGTACGAAAAAAAATTCATGAACTAAAGTTGTACATGATTAAAAATTTATGAACTAAATGAGTAATATATCTATATATATATATATAATTGTTACATGCGTGGATAAGTAGCTTATTCATTCTTTGTCCAGCAAAAGATTCAGAAAATTCGGTATTCGTAATTAAATCATAATTATGACAGTCATGACGACTGCCATAATTGTAACACCCCGGATTTCATACAAAAACTTATCATAAATGTTCACAAATAGACCTGTTGTACCACTAGAATATGCAACTAATAATCAGACAATTCCTGATATGCCAATATTCATTGTCAATACGCCGCAACCATCTACTCATGTTTGAACTCAGCAACTGATATTTGTAAAAAATTAGACATGTCATGTAACATACTTCTATAAGTTATAATTAATATATTTATAATTATATTAACACTATAATTAAGGAGACGCCATATCCACATATTATATCTCATACAATAGAGAAACAAACTTCGAGAAAAACTTAATATGGGAAATTACTTTCTTTGAAACTCAACCGTACTTCCGGGAAAAAAAAATAATAATTTTCTTCAGGGGGAGAATACTACAATGGAAAAAAGTTTTTGGGAAATAATAGTACCCGAGCCTGAGTCTTCATCTTCCCAAATTACGCAGCCTTTTCAAAATGTCCTCACCCTTGTACCAATGCCCTTGGATCTGTCCATTTCTCACCTAGTCGAACCTAGTGTGCCACAAGATGGTCATTTTGATAACTGGAAATAGAGAGAGATGTGAAAAAAAAAAAAAAAAAAAAGGGTCATGACTCAAATATTCCTATTTAAGAAAGGAAAACGTTCTTGTGCCACGTATCCTATTTCTAATTATGTGTCTTACAATAAACTCTCTCCTTCATATCGTAGTCACTAAAGGCTCTAAAAATTCCTATTTGGAGAGGAGCAGTGTTGAAAGATATTAAAGCACTAGATAAGAATGGTATATGGGACTTTATCAAGTTACCAAAGAGGAAGAAACCGGTGGGGGCGCAAATAGGTGTTCACGGTGAAGTACAAGGCAGATTGATCCATTGAGCGCTATAAGGTAAGGTTGGTTGCAAAGATGTTTAGTCAACCGTATGGGATCTACTATCAAGAAACCTTCGCCCCGGTTGCTAAGCTCAATACATTTTATGTATTGCTTTCTTTAACATCAAACTTGGATTGGCAACTTTGCCAATTAGATATAAATAATGCTTTTGAAATTGTGATCTAGAGGTGGAAGGGTACATGGATATTCCACCAGGTTTTGAGCAAATGTTCAAATCAGCAAAAGTTTGCAAATTGAAGAAGTCACTCTACGGATTAAAGCAAACTCCACAAGCATGATTCGAAAGATTTTCAAAAGCGATAAGGGATAAAGTTACTCCCAATCTCAAGCAGATCATACCCTATTCTACAAGAGGTCATCTTATGGTAAACTCACCCTTTTGATTGTCTATGTTGATGACATTTTAATCACAGGAGATGACAGGACAAAAGTTGAAATTGTGAAGAAATTCTTGGCAAAAGAAGTTTGAGATCAAAGATCTTGGCCCAATGAAGAATTTCTTGGGAATGGAGGTTGAAAGATCAAAGACAAGGTATCATAGTCTCTCAACAGAAGTACACTCTGGGCCTACGTAAAGAAATAGGTTTTCTTGGAAGCAAACCAGTCGATACACTAATTGAAGCTAATTACAGAACTGCACATGTTAAGGGTGAAGTTTCAGCGGAGAGAGGAAAGTATCAAAGGTTAGTTGGACGCGTCATTTATTTGTCACACACCAGACCGACATTGCTTATGTCGTAAGCGTGGTAGTCGATTTATGCATGATCCTTATGACCGAATACGTGAGCTCATGTGGCCGAAAAGACTTGTGCATGAGCTTAAGTTACTAAATGAGAATCCTATGCGGTATTTGCGAAAACAAATCAGCTATTTGTATTACTTATAATCCGGTGATCGAACAAAACATATTGAGGTAGACCGACGATAATCCATTATCTATTATGGAGAAATAAGAAGAAGGATTGATTTGTATTCCTTACAGTCCATCTAGTGGACAATTGGCAGATTTCCTTCCAAAAGGACTTCCTTGAGGTAAGTTTGAAGATTTGATTGCCGAGTTAGGTATTGTTGACATCCATGCGCCAATTTGAGAAGGAGTGTCGACAATTTGACTTTGTAGGAAAATATGGATAAGGAACTGTTTTAGGAAAGTAAATATGTTCATTATTTTGTAATAAATTTATAATCAAATCTCTTATTATGGTTTCATGGGTGGCTTCCAATTTTCATTATTCCTTTCCTTGTATTGGAGATTTCTGTATTGATTGTCTTTAGGCTGATAGGCTTGTTAATATATTAAGGAGTTCTTCTCCTCTGTGATATATAAAAATGAAAATAAATAAATACACGGGTAGGATTCAAAAACTACCGTTTATTTTTAACGATCAATGGTATAATTTTGTATTGTTGAAAAAGGCCTCCTAGATATCTGGGACATATGGATGACAATTTTCATATAACATTGATACTTCTGTGTTCTACATATTCGAGGGTGTTTGGTGTTTGGGTTTGAGTTAATATTTTTAAGTTGAGTTTTAGAGTTGAGTGTTTGATAAAAAATTTAACTTAAGTTGAGCGTTTGGTTAAAAAATTTGAGTTGAAAAGTTTAACTTGAATTGAGTGTTTGGTACAAAAGTTTGAGTTGAAAAGTTTAACATGAGTTAGGGTCCTGTTTGGATGTAAAAAATTTGAGTTAAAAATTTTTAAATCAAATTTAACATTCTAATCAGAAAAATAAAAAAAGTAAAACAAACTAAATTAAAAACACGCATCAACAACATACATCAAAACCTTTTACCATCCTTATAAAATTATGAAGAATCGCATACGTCACTGGGATCATTACTTGTTTGTCAATAGGATAACGGTTAATGCCTTAGTTAGTGCTAATTAACTTCCTACCAGTCATCTTCCCTTTCCTTCCCCGATAGCCAAAGCATTCACAAGCTAGTTGTATGATTTTGTACTTGAAACAAACCCTTTGCTCTTCATTTCACTGCACAACTCCCTAGCATTGTCCGTCCTTCCTTGAGAGCATAGCCCGTGGATCAAATAATCATAGGTAAACGAGTTTGGCAGGCAGTTATACACCACACCCATTTGGTGGAATATCCTAAGCGCATTATTGATATGAAGGGAATGATATGAAGGGAAAGCACATATCCCTTAACCATGGAGTTCAAAGAGAAAATATCGGGCTTAATACCATCATTCACCATTTGCCTAAACAGGTACCTAATTGTGTCCATATAAACATGGTTTATGTAAGAATTTCTTCCCCTACTCAAAAATGCCGCGAAAAGAATATTATAAGTTCTGATCAAAGGCCTACAATCCAAGTTCCAGCTGCTCTTCATGCGGTTAAATATATTGATAGCTCTAGTTAACTTCCTTGCTTCAGTAAAAAAGTAAATGATGGTATTGAAAATGACAATCTCATCCATCTCTTGGTACATTTTGGCAATATCAAGCTTCTTTATCACGATGTGATAAGTGCAAATACCTTACCTGAACCTCGGCTGCTGAGAGGCCCAATTGAACAGCTCACGACACACGAGAGGATCGTCTTGTTGAGCCATGACATTGCCAAGTTCCTCAGGTGAAAACCTAGGCAGAAGTTGAGAAACGGCCCTTGGAAACCGGGCTTCATCAAGACTAGGTTTACTATTGGTTTTCCGTCTCTTACTAGCTCTCCTCCTGAAAGACCTCGACATAGGCTTGGTAGAATAGAAAGAATACAACTAAAACTGCTCAAATGAACGCATAAATCCATTAGAAAGCAGTTCCAAAGCCTACGTTGAATCTGATCCGTGGTATAATGTGCAAATTCCCCAATCCATTCTCACTGACCGATGTTGAATCACTCGATACTCTAAGAAATCTTCTCCGGGAAAGAGACATTGAAAAGCTGGACTGGAACAACGGATTTGATTAGCAAAATCCCCGTTTAGCAACCCTAAAATGTAGGGAACAATTTGAATCTTCTCCCTACCCATCTTTTTAAAAGTGAACTGAAGTCTGAAACCGGAGAAGTTAATTAGGAGTAAACTACAAACGGATTTGCAGTTTACGAATAATACCAGATATTCAATAAAAGAAAAGCAAGATTTGAAAAAAAAAAAAAAAAAAAAAAAAGAAAGTAAAGCACACCAGAA
Organism: Ficus hispida; assembly: GCA_025413025.1. NCBI lineage: Eukaryota > Viridiplantae > Streptophyta > Magnoliopsida > Rosales > Moraceae > Ficus > Ficus hispida. The sequence goes on from CM046365.1 coordinate 4,137,597, forward strand.
CAAAAAAAGCCCACTAAAGAATATGTTCATTAATCATTTATTTGTTATAAAAATCAAACCCAAACTACTATATCAAACACTTATACCAGTAAAATTGAAGTCAACAATTTGATTACTGTAATGGAGGAACATAACATGCCACAATGAGTTCAACGCACATCACATGTCTTGAACAAAACAATAATTCATACGACCATACATAAAGGAGAGTTAAACCTGATTCCAGACAGAATTTGCTGCCAAACACATGTACTCATTTTTTTTATTACATACTCCTCCATAGCAATGAAAGCCAAAAACCTTCAGTAACGAGCACTACACTTCACGACCTTTACGAATTAAATTGACATATAAAATCTGTCCTGTTGCACGCTCTTAGTACTACTAGATTGTCTTGTTAATTAAGGACTAAGATTATTAAGTAGTTTTGTTGACCCCAATTATCCGTGTGTTCTGATCTAATAAACAGATTTTAGCTTTTACTTAAAAAAAAAAAAAAAAAAACATGTGCCTAGTTTTTTAAACATAAGAGAAAAATCCTACCTCAAATTTCCCCTTCATCCAAAAAAATGTCGGCTGCAGTGGCTGTGAGAAAAGACAAAAATAAACAATAAAAAATAAAAAAAAGCACCTAAACGGTGCGTTGCTGTGAGTAAAAAAAAACACACACACCTAAACAATGTGTTGCTATGAGGAAGGACAGCAAAAAAAAAAAAAAAAAACGTTGCTGTGAGAAAGGAAGGAAAAAAGAGAAGGAAAAAAAAAAAAAAACCTAACGTTGCTATGAGGAAGGAAGGAAAAAAAAAAAACCTTAAACGGTGCATTTTTTACTATCAAAATGAACAATGAATCTCTCATTCCCTCTTTTATATATTTAAGATATTACGTCTACATTTATTCAAAGGTTTTTTTGGGATATACTTTAATTTAAAGTTAATTGCTTCTTTACTTTGAGATAGTTTTTTTTTTCTTTTTTTTTTTTTTTTGAGGGAGAGTTTGTTGATTTAATATTTTTTTTTCATTTATTATTACTTGTCGAGGTTTTGCGAAGCATCCTTAAAACAAAAAATTTTATCAATTAACTATAAGAGTTGGAAAATCCATTACATAAAGGTCCAATAAGAAATATATTAATGTTTCATAAAATAAAAAGTAGGCCTGAGCTTATAAATAAGCTCAAGATCTCTAGGATGAATGGAATATAGCTAGTCTAAGACAAGACATAGCAGTTTTCTTTGTATGATTTGCATTTGACTAATAAAAGTAAGATCAATCTTTTTTTTACTTAAATTGAACCACATTTAAACATTAAACAAAACGAACTTTAAATATGGGGAAAAACCAAATCGACAAAATGAGCAGCAACAATGCTATGAAAGTAACAACATGTCATGTGTTTGCTACGGTGGGAAGACGATGAGGTTGGTGACTTCATAGGCAAAGGTAAAACCCAAACAGGAGATTCCGTAATTGGACAAATTTGGTAATATGTTGTTGATTGGGTATTTGGGAGTTTTGAAAGAAAAGTTTAGAGTAATCAAACCCCCTGCCATTTCCACATTCTATCGTTGAAAGAATAGTAAAAAAACTGATAACTTGATCATCCATATTAAACGATTGTGTTTTTATTACTTACCAAACTTCGTAATTTTCTTGTAAAAGATTATCATTCACCCTTAGTCTCGATGACCACAACACAATCTTCTTTTTGGGGCTTTAGAATGCTCCTCCACTTCTTCACTTAAGCACCCTCCCAAAAGTAACCAAACGGAAGAATCAAACATTTCCAACCACCAAAGCTTACCCTATTGTTCATCCAATGGATCCTCATGTGGCAACATACAAGTCAGATAAAACATCCAAAAATTTATCACAATTTTTAAATTAGACCTTTATTGTAGTCGGTCAATTGTCAATATTTTTAATTTAGTGATTGATTTGCTAAATTTAACAAATTCATGGATAATCATGCAACTTACTTGTATGGTTAAAACTCATAGTTGTATAGATCTAGAAAACTGATTTTTTTCAATCATACTAACATAATTATCATTTTTTTTTAAGAAAATAAAGTGTTTATTCTTATTCTTTTCTCTAACAAAAATTTTCCTTGGTTTCTTCTACATAAGAATGTCACATACAATATTGTAAAAAATTTGATTGTTGTTTATTGAAACAAAACTACATATATATTTGTTTGTTGTAATCCTTTTATATAGCATTTCTTTGTCCTATTTTTCTCCGACATAAGAATGTTGCAGTAGTATGAAAACTTGTTTATCAAACAAAAACAAAGTTTTTTTTTTTAGTTCTGCAAAAGTAAATAAATAAGAACAAAACTTTTGAGTGTATAAATAAATTTTGAAATCTAAGATTCAAAAGGCTAAAAAATTTCACATTAGCAATGAAGTGAAGAAAAGTTAATGGATTTGGTTTAAACTGTTCAAAGTCTTTGCGGAGTTATTTGTGGAATATTTTTGTTGAGAAAGTCAATAAGACAGAAAGCGTAGTTGTATAACGGCAAAAATATCGAATTTTTCATGTGTTTGTGTTTGGAGGTGTATCCATCATCTTCAAGTAGCTTTTCGTATTTCGACTCACTTTTTGTCTTTTTTTTTTTATTTAACTTACTTTAAAATAAAAAAAAAGAATCCCCTTATACTACTTTCAGCTTTTGCTTGTTTGTTTGTTTGTTTTTTTTTTTTTTTTTTAGTTTTTTTTTATTGCTGCTCGTTAAAATATTTTTGTATAATTTGTCCTTCAAATCCGATTTTTCTTAAACATCTATATTTTTGTATTATTTTCACATAGCCTTCTAAGGTACTGTACTATTTTATCAAATATGAACTTAACACACACACACATATATATAATGGAGAAAAATAATTAGATTTATCTATTTGATTATTTAGATTTGATTATTTAAATATTTAGGATTTAGTTTTATATTTATTATGTTTGTCTAGTTAGTTTCCTGATAGCTATCTTATTAATTTTTTAATAATTATCTGGTTAGTTTATTTAATTTTTGAGATTTAAATTATTCAATTATGATAACTATCGTAAACACTGTTTTTATTTAGTTTCTCAATGGAAAAGGCCATGCCATATTTTTTCATCTATTATTCTTCTATAATATGAACATATTATTATAATTCTACAACTAATATAACATTTTCTTATATGGGTTGAAAAAGTATATATATTGTTTGTGTTTTGAGGAAAACACAAAACACTTCAATCTTTAAGAGGTTGAACAAATGCTTGCTTGCTTGTAGTCCTTTTTAATTGATTTTTTATTTTGTTCAAGTCCTTTTTTCTTTTTCATGGAAAGTCGATTTTTTTTTTTTTTTTTTGTGACAAAATCAGTGAACATAAACAGGTTTTTTTTTTTGAAACATTTACTGATACAAATCACAGTAAGTCCAAAATAAAAATCCAAACTAAAATCTCAAGGCACCATTTAATTATCAACGAATTTGGATAGTTAATAGTGCCATAGTGGAGACGATTATGATGAATATTATATTTGCCGTTTCCATAACGGAACTCTACAAAATGTCACGCAGGCTAGTTTATATCATTCTTACAAAAATACAAAAATACAAAAACACAAAAACGCAATAAGATAAGATAAAATAGAATGAAATACAATAAAATAAAAATAAAAAAGGCTAAGCTACTATGCACTTAGACAGCGTTACTTAGTTTACTGGCTCGCGACAAAAACATCTCAAAGCCGGCAGCAAATAAACAACTCCTTACAATTAGGTATACCAAATCTTTAATGTACACCACCAAACTAAATTGTATTCAACATTTAAAAATATATAATAAAAAAACCCATTATTAGGTAGAGCCCGCAATTTAGCAAAGACAATCTGCTTACTTTCATAAAGCTAATATAGACTTTCTGATACAACCATATATATTGTACTATTCTGTCTATAGCTTGATTGCTTGCCATCTCAGACAACCACTACTTTCAATAAAAGCTATTAATAAACAAAATAATCTTCAGCAGTGTGGCTTTAATGATAAGCAGAAACTCAATCCCAGACTGGCAGACACTGAACCGACAATGGTTTCATGGTTCTTAAGATCAACTTCCGATATTTGAAGCCGGAGTTGGAGTTTCTTGAGAACATGAAATTTGTGGGGGAAAAATACCGTTTTTCGACTTGGTTTGGATGATGTTTGGATCCATTTGTGTTGAATGCATTGCATAAAGAAAGCTGACCATTACGCCATTCCCCGAGGTCTGCTCCTCTTTGTGGAGCTCTAGACGCGAAATATCTTGGACTGGATCTGCAAAGAAATGACGAAACTAGAATAAATAAACAGGAAAGGAGATCCGATAACCGAGATCACATGTTAAGCCATCATCATACCAAATTTATGGATCAAAGAGTACCGCGCTTCAATAAGCACATGAGATTGTCTTGTGTTTGCAATTGCAGGACATGCTTGCTGATATTGAAACTTCCAATTTATTTCAAGTTATAAACTGACTAGTGGCCAAAACGAAGGGGGCTAGTATATTAACGATTTGCGATGAAAACCAGAACACACAGGACGTGGGAGATATTCAGACATTTTAATTAATTTACACTCCCACAGAGATATTCGGAAAAAGCAAGTTATACCATTTGTTCAAAGTTATTATCTAGTGTTCTCCGCACAAGAAAATACAACAACATCACCAACGTGTATATATATATATATATATATATATTTGTCATATTCTTATCTGACGTTAACCAAGAATTTGAAAAGAGAAGATAGCACGATGTGGTATATCGTACCTAAATAACAAAATATTCGCCTGAGCCTTGTGCCTTAAGTGCGAAAATCTTTCCACGTATGAGGAGTTTACCTTTCCCCAAACTTACAGGAAAAATAATTGCATCAACCTAACTGCAAACAGAAAGTTCAAATGAAATTTTAGAACCAAGCTTGTGTTGCTGTATGGAAAAAATTGGATAATTACTCCCACATTCGCCTGTAAGCAAACCAGATATCACTTGAACAATGAACTGAAAACCACCAATTCTATCATTAGTGTTAATCCAGCTAACGCTTCCCTAGAATACAGATCAGAAGCAAAAAAAGAGTTCTAGACTTGGAAACTTGAGTTTGAGGAGCGCCATTAGTAATCAAGTTTGTGGTTAGATTAGTTATAACTACTGTCCACTAGTTAATCCACTTTTATAAGTAATTAGAAGATGTTAATAGATTCGTCTACGTGTATAGTTCTATTGGTTAGTAAGTGTGCTTACAATACTGTTATCTCAGATCCTAGTATTTAGGACCTCTGCATAGATCCTATCATTCGAACGATGAAATCCATTCTCTCAGAAATCTTTCCTCCCAAGATTCTCTCTCGTTTGAGATTCAATAATGAGAAACCAAAACGGATCATAATAAGCCAGTTCACAGCACGTTGAAGAACTATTCAACAAAGAAGCAGTATTGGAACCATGGAATGTTTTTTCCAATGTTGGAATTTCACGTTTGACACCTTTTTTTCTACTTGTTTTGATGACATGGAGTAGGACTTCACAAGAAATGTACCATATTGCAAAACCAAACATACCCTCCACATTTGTGCTTCGGCTAAAGTGAGCAAAAAAATGTGTTGATAACAGATAACAGATAATATAAAATTCATTTATCAAAAAAAAGAACAGATAACGGGAAATAGTACCGATGACCATACCTGAATTGATTTTGGTCAGTTGAATGTCCAAAGTCATCTTCAAGCACATACAGGAGCTTCCTGTAGGTATGTCCATCCACAAGGTCTTTCTCTTGGAATTCCTTCAACAGCTTCATTGCCTCATCAACCCTCCCTCTTCTGCATACCTCATCAAGTAGTGTCCGATACGTAATAAAATCAGCTGACCTCTGCTGCTCTATCATCTCCCACAGATACTTCACCGCCGCCTTGACATCTTCATCGATAGCCAAAGCATTCACAAGCGAGTTGTATGATTTTGCACTTGGAACAAACCCTTTGCTCTTCATTTCACTGCACAACTCCCTAGCATTGTTCGTCCTTCCTTGAGAGCAAAGCCCGTGGATCAAATAATCATAGGTAAACGAGTTCGGCAGGCAGTTATACACCACACCCATCTGGTGGAATATCCTAAGCGCATCATTGACATGAAGGGAAAGCACATATCCCTTAACCATGGAATTCAAAGAGAAAATATCGGGCTCAATACCATCATTCACCATTTGCCTAAACAGGAACCTAATTGTGTCCATATAAACATGGTTTATATAAGAATTTCTTCCCCTACTCAAAAATGCCGCAAAAAGGATATTATAAGTTCTGATCGAAGGCCTACAATCCAAGTTCCGGCTGCTCTTCATGTGGTTAAATATATTGATAGCTCTAGTTAACTTCCTTGCTTCAGTAAAAAAGTAAATGATGGTATTGAAAAGAGCCTCATCACCAAAATGAGTAAGAGCAAGCACTTGGTTGACAATCTCATCCATCTCTTGGTACATTTTAGCAACACCAAGCTTCTTTATCGCGATGTGATAAGTGCAAATACCGTGCCTGAACCTCGGCTGCTGAGAGGCCCAATTGAACAACTCAAGACACACGAGAGGATCGTCTTGTTGAGCCATGACATTGCCAAGTTCCTCAGGCGCAAACCTAGGCAGAAGTTGAGAAACCACCCTTTGAAACCGGGCTTCATCAAGACTAGGTTTACTATTGTTTTTCCGTCTCTTACTAGCTCTCCTCCTGAAAGATCTCGACATAGGCTTGATCGAATAGAAAGAATACAACGAAAACTGCTCAAATGAACACAGAAATCCATTGGAAGCAGTTCCAAAGCCTACGTTGAATCTGGTCCGTGGTATAATGTGCAAATTCCCCAATCCATTCTCACTGACCGATGTTGAATCACTCAGTACTCTAAGAAATCTTCTCCGGGGAAAGAGACATTGAAAAGCTGGACTGGAACAACGGATTTGATTAGCAAAATCCCCGTTTAGCAACCCTAAAATGCAGGGAATGATTTGAGTCTTCTCCTTACCCATCTTTTAAAAAGTGAACTGAAGTCTGAAACTGGAGAAGTTAATTAGGAGTAAACTACAAACGGATTTGCAGTTTACGAATAATACCAGATATTCAATAAAAGAAAAGCAAGATTGAAAAAAAAAAAAAAAAAAAAACAAGAAGAAAGTAAAACACACCAGAACAAAAAAAGCCCACAAAAGAATATGTTCATTAATAATTTATTTGTTATAAAAATCAAAACCCAAACTACTATATCAAACACATATACCAGTAAAACTGAAGTCAACAATTTGATTACTGTAATGGAGGAACATAATATGCCACAATGAGTTTAACGCACAACACATGTCTTGAACAAAACATTAATTCATACGACCATACATAAATGAGAGTCAAACCTGATTCTAGACAGAATTTGCTGCCAGACACATATACTCATTTTTTTCCCCTTTTTATTACTACATACTTCTCCATAGCAATGAAATCCAAAAACCTTCAGTAATGAGTACTACACTTCACAACCTTTACGAATTAAATTGACATATAAAATATATCCTGCTGCACGCTCATAGTACTACTAGATTGTCTTGTTAATTAAGGACTAAGATTATTCAGTAGTTTTGCTGATCCCAATTATCCGTATGTTCTGATCTAATAAACAGATTTTAGCTTTTATTCAAAAATAAAAAATAAAAAAATAAAAACATGTGCCTAGTTTTTAAGCTATGAGAGAAAAATCATACCTCAAATTTCCCCTTCATCCAAAAAAATGTCGCTGCAGAAATCAGTGTGAAAATTGAAAACTGTCTTTAGATGTTTGTAAAAATCTGTGATCATATCCACAAATCATTACAGATCTGTAGGCTCATCACCGTTGCTAGCAACATGTACTGCTAATATGATTATGGGAAAAATCGAACAAAAACATATTATAATAAATATTAAAAAAAAACACAGAAATATTGTGTCTAGGAAATGGGTCGAATATTAAAAAAAAAAAAAATACACAACACAAAACTATTGCTTCTATGAAACAGATTGAATGCAAACGAGGAAATCCACAATGACCATATTAAGAAGCCAAATAATACAGTTAATGAAAACAAGGAATAACAATTCTAGAGGCAGTAACGCATTATCCCGACATCAACTTAAGAAGCGTTTCAAATTACAACCGAATAAACATTAAAAAAATAAAAAAAAAATAAAAACTTTTCTTCCGAAAACGGATCTAAAAAGAAAAAATTCGACATATGAAATACAACCATTAAAGAATGAAAACAGCTAACATACTTCATAGACATACATACATACATATATACATATATAGTCTAAAACAGATAAACAAATAGGGGAAAAAAGAAAATCATAAAAGCAAAACCCAGAAAAAAATACTGAATCACAAAAATCAAATAACAAGCAAACAAATTTGAGAACGAATTCAAAACGAAACGATGCAAAACAAATAAGCAATACCTAAAGGAAATCGTTACAAAATCAGATCTAAGAGATACAGATTGCAAAACAGAGAAAAAAAAAATCGTAACAAAAGACAAATCTTTTTTCTCGAGAATTCACATTGACACTAATCAGATTCACAAAAAAAAAATTCATGAAAACGCCAAAGATTACTCACCTCTGAAGAAATTCTTCACTGGAAACCTTAGCCGCAGTCGCGAGACAGAGAACAAAGACAGGGCGGTAGTGAGAATAAAATTTTTGTAAACCATAAATGTAGTCTCAGCAGACACCAATTTACGAAATTGCCCCTGTTCATTTTTCCTCTCTCGTTCCTTGTCAAACTCCCAACGACCCGCTTCCAGGCTCTACTAGAGCTGGGAATTCGGGCCGCCCGGCCCGAGCCCATCGGGCTATTGTCAAAATTCGGGGCGCTATTGTCAAAATTCGGGCCGGACCGATCCGAATTTTTACAATATAAGCCCGGCCCGGCCCACGGGCCGGGAGCGGAGCGGGCCGTGCCGGGAGCGGGTCGGGTATTTTAAAATTTTATTTAATTTTATTTTTTATTTGTAATTTTTGAATAAATTTGTATATTTTTGATAATTTAATAATTTATTTTAATATTTTTGATTAAATATTACTAAATTGAAAAATAAATTAAGCACATAATAAAAATTATAAATTTTATTAAAAAATAAGGATACAAAAAAGAAAATATAAAATTGAAATTAATAATTTTATTAATGTCATGATTGTCTCATTAAAAACTTTACTAAGTAAAACCCATTGGGATAAAACCTCAATAAAGAAAAAAGAGTGCAATCTTAATTCATATTTATAATTTTACAATGAAAAAAATATATCAATCAGCATCAGCAACCGGAAGAGGGAGCCGCATGAGCATTGTCAATATCATCATCATCGATTATGGTCATTTCGTTAAAGTGTTGGAGTATCTCTTGATCTTCTACTGTATATTGTAATCTTTTAGGCATGTAAGCACCTCGACCATCTCAGGTGTTAATGAGGTCCTCCGATCTTCAATTATCCTTCCAGCTGTGCTGAATGCTAATTCAGAAGAAACTGTCGAAACAGGAATAGTTAAGATATCACGTGCTAAACGGGAAAGCACTGGAAAATTTGTCGACTGCAACCTCCACCAATCTAAAATTTTGAAATCTTCAGTATTTGTAGTTGAGTCTAGCAATGAAAAATCTGTATCTAAGTATTTTGTGAGCTCCGAGTGTGTCGTACTCGTGGTAGTTGAACTTGTTGAAAGTGCACGAGTAACACTCGAACTTGATGAAGAACCCGATCTTGCTGGAGCAGAGAAAAAACCCAAAATTTTTTTCTATTTTCGATCACCAGCAGTTGGAAGAGTTTCTTCGGTTTCAATGTTAACTTGCTGCCTGAATTTATTCTGATAACTTGCAAAAATCTCAAATAACTTGCATTTAGTGTTATTAAATGTTAAAGAATACGTTGAAGCAAAATCTACATCCATATGTTCAGAAATATGAGTAAGACCATTATAAAGACCATTTAATTTAACTATAGGATTTAAAACAATGGCAAGGTAATATAATAAAGGCATGTTATTGTGATCCCAATATTTCATAAACTTTTTCTCCATTTTTTATACTATTAGTTTAAATAAATCATCATTTCTATATTCAGAAAACAATGAAGAAATAAGCATTAATTGGGTGAAAACTAGTGGAGAAGTGGGATAATAAACACCAGACAAGAAAACAGTAGCATCATAAAAAGTTTCTAAAAAATAAATCATTCTTTCAGCAATAAACCAATCAACATCAGATAATAAAATCATATTATGCTTTGTATTATAAAACATAGAAATAACATTCTTATATTCTATTGTATTTTTTAATATTGAATAAGTTAAGTTCCACCTTACCGGCGTATCAGTCCCAAATTTTCAAGGTTTTAAACCTTCTGCTTTGCAATACCTCTTAAATTCAGCAATGCGAGGATTTGAATTATGTATCCAAAGGAGAGCATTACGAATATTCTCTATGTTACTACTTACCAACTTCATACCTGCTTTTACAATGAGGTTGATAATATGACATGCACAACGTTGATGTAATAAAATTCCACCAATATATTGTGATAAGTTTTTCTCAAGAAAATGAATTGCAGCGGTATTTGCCGTAGCATTATCTAGGGTGATTGAAATAATGCAATTGCTAATGCCAAATTCATTTAAAACACTCATAATATTATCAGTAATATTTAAAGCACTGTGAGAATGATCAATAAGTCTAAAGCCAATAATTCTTTTTTGTAATTGCCACTGGGGATCTAAATAATGTGAAACTACACTAATATAATCTTGATTTGACCTAGCAGTCCAAATATCAGATGTCAATGCAATACAAAATGTGTTTGTATTCATGTAAGATATTAATGTAGTGCGTTTTTACTATAATAAGATATAATATCACCCCTAATAGTTTTTCTAGTAACGGCTTTAAATTGTGGAGAAAAAGATCTTTGAATATGCTCTTCATAAAAAGTATTTTCACCAAAACTAATAGGTAAATCTGTAGAGGCAATTAAACGAGCTAGAGATTCTCTAGCTACCATGGGATCATAAGAAAAGGTACCTACTGAGCCATCGGAGTTGAATTTTAGAGTGCTTTGTGTCAGCTCCCTTCCCTTGTAATGTTTCTCAGCACATCTTTCACCATGGGCTAATAAGTGACGAGTCCCACTTGAGCTGTTAGCAGTCAATATTTTTTGGCAATACTTACATTTTGCTAGTCTTGTTTGTGTTTTTTTGCCGTCGGGGCCGAAGTCCTCTTTCTGCACAGCATCGAAGAATTGCCAAGCACGTGAAGTGGTTCTAGTAGTAGTACCTTTTGCCTTTTTTGGTGGACAACTGGTGCTTCCTGAACTACTTCTTGATGGTGCCAACATTGGACTTGGTGGTATTGGTCCTATTGGAGTACTGAAACTCCTACGTCTAATCTCAGGAACATTGTCGCCAGCCTCCATATGAGAAATCTCTACTTCTTCGATGCCGTGGTCATCCATCCCGTAGTAATCATCATCAAGATCAACAATTGGTTGTTGAACATTTGGATTTGGATCCATTTTGATTTTTTTTTGTAGGAAAGTAAATAACAAGAATGATGATTATAAAAATAATGAGAAAATGAGTTATTGTAAATTTAGGAGATACGGACAAAAAAAAATTGAGAATAATGAGAATTGAGAAATTGGAAATAAGAGAATATGGAGAAAGAAATTAGAGAATAAGAAATTGAAAGGAGAGATGAGAGAAGATGTATGAAAGAATGAAAAAATAGAAGGGTATTTATAGAATAGAAGAATGAAATTTTAAGAAAATAAAAATAATTAAAAATTTATTATTATTAATAAAAAAAAACACAAACGATATAGCTGTTGGTCCCCCAACGGCTATATATATAGTCGTTGGCCCCCCAACGGCTATATATAATATAGTCGTTTTGGAGTCTTTGGACCAATGGCTATAATAATAGTCGTTGGTCTGTTCACTTTTTTTTTTTCTTTCTTTCTTTTTATGATATATAATATAAAATTAATATTTAATATAATTAAACACTTTACACTACTACAAAATGTGGATTCCACGACGGCGCTTACACGACTATTTTTAAAAAAACCATCGTGAAAAATGTGTAAAAACACGGAGCGGAATAAAGTTTCCGAAAACCGTCGTGAAATCCGGTGATTCCACGACGGTTATTAAAAACCGTCGTGGAAACAGGTGCTTCCACGACGGTTATTAAAAAACCGTCGTGGAAACGTTGCTTCCACGACGGTTAAACCGTCGTGGAATCTAGAGATACCACGACGGTTAAAAAAACCGTCGTGGTATTTCATCAAAAATTTTGAAAAAAAAAATTTTAATTTAAAAAAAATTATGTACCATCGTGGAAGCTAGAGATACCACGACGGTTAAAAAAACCGTCGTGGTATCTCAACTAATAGTCTAATACCACGACGGTTTCCTAGAAACCGTCGTGTAATCTGTAAAAAAAAAAAAAAAAGAGTTCAGGGACAATATTTGAGGATAATATTTGCTAGATAAAATAATTAAAATTTTAATAAAATTAATATATATAATTTTAAATAACGGGCAGGCCAGGCCGACCCATTGGATTTAAATATTCGGGTCGGGCCGGACTGGCCCGCCGGGCCTAAAATGAGAGCCCGGCCCGTCTCTTAGTTTCGGGCCAGACTTTTACCGGGCCGATAAAAATCGGGACAGACCGGGCCACGGACCGGGCCTAAATTATCGGCTGCGGTGGCCCGGTCCAAATTCCCACCTCTAAGGCTCTACTGTGTTCTCCCTTTGACTTTATTGACTCCTTACCAAACTCCGATACACACACACACCTATATATATAGCCGCCCCAGATCCCATTCTCAGAGAGCTCTCACCTTCTTCTTTCTCTCTCTGGACTAGATTCATCTCTCTTAGAGCGAGAAAGAAAAAGGTCCCTCAACTCAACAATGGCTCTCTCAAACGTTTCAGCTCTGTCTTCCAAATCACTCTGCAGCGGCAACAACAAAATCCACTTTCTCACTCCTCCTTCGGAATCCCACCAACCCAGTTTCTCTCTCCTCCCCAGCAAGAAAAGCCACCCCCGGATTCAGCCCATATCGGCCGTGCACGCCGCGGAGCCGTCGAAAAAGGCCGTGGTGCCGGAGAAGCCGGCGGTGGCGGTGAGCGGAAAGTGGAGCCTGGAGAGCTGGAAGAGCAAGAAGGCTCTGCAGCTGCCGGAGTACCCGGACAAGGAGGCGTTGGAGAATGTGCTGAAGACCATCGAGTCGTTCCCTCCGATCGTGTTCGCCGGAGAGGCGAGGAATTTGGAGGAGAGGATCGCCGAGGCTGCTCTCGGAAATGCCTTTCTCTTGCAAGGTGGGGACTGTGCGGAGAGCTTCAAGGAGTTCAGTGCCAACAACATCAGGGACACTTTCAGAGTCCTTCTTCAGATGGGTGTTGTTCTCATGTTTGGTGGTCAAATGCCTATCGTCAAGGTTTGCTAATTTTTTCTCTCTTTTACTTTTTTTTTTTTTCTTTATTATGAATTTTATTATTGTTACTGCAAAGACACGTAATTGGATACATAGTTTAACGGTAATTTCACGTTTAATTTTACCGTAACATGAAAAGCTCGAACCACTTTCTTTAGATTTTCACCAGGTTTCGTTGAATTGTTATAATTTTTTTTTTTTTGGTAAGTGTTAAATTGTTATACTCTTTCTTAATGTATGATATGATTAAGATCTAATCATTAGAAATGTATCTTACCTATACGATTTGATTCCCTTCAGGACCTTTACTGATAAGATTTGGCACCAATAGGCTTTACAAATTAACTGGATGGCATGTTTAGTTTAATTTAAAATAAAACATAAAAAAAATTTCGCTTTTTCGAGTATCAAGTTTAGGAATTGTTGATCTGTAGTTGTTGGGTTTGAGGACTTAAGGTGGGTTTCACTGTCGTGATTGTTGCAGTGATTGGAAATAGTGGTTTATAATTGTCTTGTTTGTTGTTTAGCTTTTTGTGTGAATTTGAATTGTTGTCAAAAGATTTGCATGTTTAATAGGAAAGAATGTGAAATTTCTCTACAAGAGCCAGGAATTTCATTTTTCCTTTTGTGCTTTTGGAATATTAATGTGTAATTGTTGGTGTTGGTGTTTTAATGCTTTTCGTGTTTTGTAGTTATGCTGAAAATTCGAAGTTACGGTTTTGTATGGTGTTTAGTGTTTTGTTTGCATTTGATTTTGCGTGATTGAGAATGCGGTTGATCTATAATAGGTAGGAAGGATGGCGGGTCAATTTGCAAAGCCAAGATCAGCGCCATTGGAGGAAAAGGATGGCGTTAAGCTGCCTAGTTACAAAGGGGACAACATTAATGGTGATGCATTTGATGAGAAATCCAGAATTCCGGACCCTGAGAGGTTGATAAGGGCTTATTCCCAATCTGCAGCAACTTTGAACCTTCTTCGGGCCTTTGCCACCGGAGGATATGCAGCCATGCAGAGAGTCAGTGACTGGAACCTTGATTTTGCCGAGCACAGCGAACAGGGAGATAGGTATTTTTCCCAAATGCATTTACAATTTTACGTTTAAGTACAACTTAAGTTATAATTTATTGAGCAAAATATTAAAAAATTATAATTTTTTCTGTGTGACGTGTTTGAATGATTAAACAGGTATCAGGAGCTGGCACATCGTGTTGATGAGGCCATAGGGTTCATGGCTGCCGCTGGACTTACGTTGGATCATTCTATCATGACTTCTACTGAATTCTGGACTTCACATGAGTGTCTGCATTTGCCTTACGAGCAATCACTTACAAGGAAGGATTCAACTTCCGGGCTGTACTATGACTGCTCTGCTCACATGCTCTGGGTTGGGGAGCGTACCCGTCAACTTGACGGTGCCCATGTTGAATTTCTAAGAGGAGTTGCAAACCCCCTTGGTATCAAGGTATCTGCAATTTATTTTATCTGAAGTTACTAAATCCCTAGCATCAATAATGTCATCCTGCTTAATTCTGGTACATTGTTGCATATAGTTCATGACTTTGATCTGATGATTTGAATGTAAATTTACTCCTTTCTGTCGTTCCTTATTTCTATGGCTTCAAATGATAACAAAAACATGAAACTGCATCTGAAGAAGTATACGCTATAGACATTTTCCAAAATGTTACGTCTAAAGATCTAGTTGATGTTTGATGCTTTCCAAAGCTTTAAGCTAACCATGATACTTATCCCATGCAGGTGAGCAACAAAATGGATCCAAAAGAACTAGTTAACCTCATCGAAA
Source organism: Ficus hispida (assembly GCA_025413025.1). Lineage (NCBI taxonomy): Eukaryota > Viridiplantae > Streptophyta > Magnoliopsida > Rosales > Moraceae > Ficus > Ficus hispida. Next base: position 4,152,951 of record CM046365.1, read on the forward strand.
TCTTGAATCCTAACAACAAGCCAGGAAGGATTACTATAATCTGTAGAATGGGTGCTGAGAACATGAGAGTCAAGCTTCCTCATTTGATCAGAGCTGTCCGCCAAGCTGGGCAAATCGTGACCTGGGTCTCTGACCCGATGCATGGAAACACTATAAGTGCACCATGTGGACTCAAGACACGTCCTTTTGATGCAATTCTCGTACGATTTCTCTCTTCGCTTTCTTTTCCGTTTATTTTTATTTGGACTAGCTAAATATACACAGATATTTGTACTAGTTGGTTTAAACTCTCTGATATTTCTTAGGGAAGAGTGCTAGTTCTGTTTTCCTTGTTAAAGGCAATGTTTGGTGAATAAGTGGCTTCTAATTGAGCTCAGTAGAGTTTTTAGCTTTCTAATTCTTGATTTATTCTACTTTTGGCAGGCCGAGGTGCGGGCATTCTTTGATGTGCATGAGCAGGAAGGGAGCCACCCTGGAGGAATCCATCTAGAAATGACCGGCCAGAATGTGACAGAGTGCATTGGAGGGTCTCGGACAGTGACCTACGATGACCTCAAGTCTCGGTACCACACACACTGTGACCCAAGACTGAATGCTTCCCAATCCCTTGAGATGGCCTTTATTATTGCTGAAAGGCTAAGGAAGAGGAGGATGGGAAATCAGCGTTTGTTCCCCTTGAGCCTCTAAGACAAATCGATCCTATATTCGTCCTGGTTGTCGATTTTTGGATATATTTTCGTAGTAATAAGTTTGGTATAGAGCTAGCTATCCACCAAACTTCACATTGCAGCCACCACATATTTCCGCCACCGATCTAGGGATGGTCCCGAAGGGCTAAAAGAGCAACTTGACGAAATTTCTTATGAGAAACTGTGGTCCTCAGAAAGAATATTGTTCTGGTAGTGTGTTCGTTAATTTATTTCAGTTATCAGAAAAGAGTTGGGAAGTCACCTTTTGGTGAGTTTGGTATATTCTCAATTAGTTTGTATTTTTTGGATTTGATCTTGATTTCGTGTACTTATATTAATGAAATGTTTGGACAAATGTACTTAATAAAGACAACCCTTTTATGGGGGAATTTGGAACATATCATTTGCGGGATGTGATTTGCAAGGGTATGATTGCCAAGCTTTTTTCACGACGACGACAGATTTTGGTGGTTGAACTTTTTCTTCTGATACATGTGCGCCACAGCCAGATAATGCCATTTTGTTTTTTTTTTTTTTGAAAATAGGTAATGCCTCTTTTTGTCTTTTTAGGTGTGTGCTTTCCGCCAGCCTCCAAAACGGGAGATTTATATGAAAAATATTATGGACAGGAATTATAATGGCCAATTATAATATCCATTTTAAAATTATCAATCTACATGTGCGTTTTACATTAGCCTCCAGAGGAGAGATTTATATGAAAAATTTTAATTTTAATTTTAATTTTTAAATATCAATCTATATATATGAGTTATTTTTTTTATTAATAATGTTTAGAAGGTTATCCTATTAATTAATTTTATTTATCAATTATTAATGTGGTTGAGACTATTAATATATATATATATATAATATCATCCCACAAAAGCAAACAATAGTGTCACAGTCATCAATTTGATATTTTTTGTCCTTTCTTTAATCTTATTTTGTCGTCATAGACTCACATTAATCACGTTGGGAATTGTTTCAATTTGCATTGAAGAAAGCTTCCCGTTATCCCTTTTTTATTATTATTATTATTTATTTTTCCTGAACTGATAACCCGTTTGCTTGTTTGTTTGTTTTTTTTTTTTAATATTTTGAAAATGATTTTACTTTTGATATGAAAATAAAAATAAAATTAACTTTAGAATGATGTTAAGATCATTTTTAAAATTATATGTAATTATGTTTTTAGAGAGATTGATAAATTACGTTTATATATTTCTAAAAATATATATATTAAGTTATATAGTCTTACAAACAAAAATGAAAACGAGAAAATAAATTATTGCATATAATCTCCTGTTTCATAAACGTGTTACGAATGTTGTCAAAAAAATAATAATAATAAAAAACGTGTTACGAGCAAACATCTTCTTAAAAGAAAAGGGGAAAAAAAAAAGTGAGATCAATTCACGTAATCAGAAATCGTTGAGTAAAGCTGAAGTTCCGTAGCTGAGAGCACGCAAATTTCGGTGGGCCGTAGAGCACGCAATCATCAACGCACGACAGTTGGCAAAGCGCAGCGCAAGGAGAGTGTGAAACACGTGCTGATCTAGGAGATTTCCAGGTTGATCCGACGGTCAAGTGGGCGTGGAATAGTTCCTGCTGGCTGGGCGTGTGGGGATCTCCTTGATTCGAATTTTTCTTGGATATCTTTATATTTTGACCCATTAAAACTCCAAATTGCTATTCTGCCCTTTCAAAATTTAAATATATAAAATTGATAAAATAATTTTATTTTATAGAGTAGAATACAAGAATATCTTCGTTTTATTAATTGACCAAAATGTATTAGAAACGTTGCTGTAAAAATTGACCATCGACATAAAATTTTGTACTATTGAAAAACACCTATTTTGTATGAAGGATGAAAAAAGTTAGAGGAGAGAGGGATGAAGGACGAAGAGGATACTAACTTTAATTCGTGTTATTTGATAAGATACAAAGAGGGAAAACAAGTCTGTATTCCTTAATTTGGTATTATAAAAAGAATTGGAAGGATAAATGAATTTTAATTGTAAAGTTACAATAATACTCATTTTAATTATTTATGAAAATGTTCAGCATATTTCAAATATGTTAATACATACCTAATTATTTCTTTAATCCTTTCTTTCTTTTATTTTATTTTATTTTTTATTTTTTAGAGAATGACCATGAATTTTGTACACCGGAAAAACTGGAATTTAAGGGGGGAAAAGAAATTTATTTGATGCAAGCTTAATAATTATTACTAACATTTACAATAAAAATTGGTCAAGTAAAAAAAAATCGAGAAATAAAAAGTAAAAGAGGAAACGTAAAGAGTGGGGAGCAGGAGGAGAGAATGTTCAGCCTTTTTTTTTTTTTTTTTTTTTGAGTAGAGAATGTTCAGCTTTTGAGTTGTTTATTGTTTAGTTTAGGTTAATAAAAAATAAAAAAATAAAAAATAAAAAATAAAAAAGCCAACTGAATAAAAATATAATGGAGGATAAAATGGGTTTCTCCAATTTTTTTCCTCCCTGATCCGTCCCATGGAGGAAGGATCCATAAAGGTCACAACTCCTCTCCCTTTCCCATCTGCTTCCAACCAAACAATTGATTTAGGTCTTCCTTCCACTCCTCTCCCACCAACCCTCTCCATCCACCCACAAATCCCTCCAATCAAACACACCCTTAGTGAAAATTAATTAGGCAAAACATAAAACATTATTTACTCATTATTTGGAATAAATAAATCTTAGTTTTAAATTAATTAGTAGTACAAATGGTGGAAAATAATTGGAGGAACTTGCGTCGCAGTATGCAATTAGAAGAGGACATAGTGCCACCTGTCGTGCCACTTGTCGCATGCGCACTCCTTGGATTAGACTGAGTCTTGCTTTCTATTAGGAGAAGAGAATAACGTAACAAACCTTGGTGAGAAGCCTTAAAGATTTTACAGCCTTGCGAGGATGTTCGTTGTGTGAAAGAATTGATGAAGTACTGAAGATAATTACTGCTAAAATGTAATTAATTATTTTATGCAACAAATATGTGAGATTGATTCCGAATAATGATTAAAAAAAAATTAAAACCTATTACGCTACGATAAATCAAATCACCATAATCAACATCTACATAGTACATTAATTTTGCACTCAACACAGTATTAAATATTGGATTGTTCTTGACATATTTGCAAATTAATAAAGTGTCTAGTTATTGTCCATGTGGAAACTTATTATACTTAATTTTGCGTTTAAAGCTTACCAAATTCAAGTGTAACTCAGTAAAAGCACCGACAAAAAAACATTAGAATTATTAAATTTTGGATATGTTTCAATAAAATTATATATTTCATCCAAAGATTTTTTTTACAAGGAAAATCCCGGACTTAATTCCTTTCCAACAAAGGAGGTAAGTCCTAGATTTTCCTAGACATTACATGTTCTTTTATTGTGTAGTGATGAAAATATTGATGTTTATAAAAATGCCAGTGCTTAAAGTTTACAGAAATAAGAGTAGAAATTGGCATTTGAGATGAAAATTCGTTTTCAAACACATAATTTTTCAACGAACTTTTAAACTCTAAAATAAGTAATGATGCAGAATTAGATTAAATTTTCAATTAAAATATTAATTACATGATAAATATGCATAGTAAAAAAAAAACAATATTAAAAGATACTGGTGGTATTAAGCATCCCCTGCTAATAAAAATATGTGTCCCTTAATATAAAGGATCATAAATGGGATCTATCGTCGAGTAATTGTGATGTTTAGCACTAGTGGAGGTCCCCAAAATTCTTTCATATTACTAGTACAATAAATAATAAACATATATTAAATCATGCCAAATAAATTGAAATTATGAAATAGCCCGTGCAAAAAAGATGTTTATGGTCTTTGAAACAGTTTAAATCACTTTTCTAATAAGTTTAATTATTTGTTTAACCTAATATAGCTACCTCATAAGTATAGGTTTAATAAGATGAAAAAACATATGTGCACCAAAAGAAGTTTTAAAATGTGAAAAGGTCTATTTTGAAGTCAAAATAACTAATTTATCTTCTTATCAAATGAAAAGCATGTAATTTAATAAAGAAGAATTTCACCACATTTAAAAATAACAATTACATAAAAAAAAATACAGATTATAAAAATTTTGTCGATATTTTACAGTTATTTTCAAAATTTTCGTAAATATTTGGTAAAATCTTTGTCTTTTTATGCCATGTAACAATTTATAGGAATAATTTCAGATATTCTATTAAAAACATTGATTCCTTTTTATGATATTCAATAACTAATTGGTGGAAATATTCATTTTTAAAACCTGGGTGTGGCGAAGGCATTGCCCTTGGGATTTTTTCTTTCTTTCTTTGGTTCTTTAAAAAGAGTAATTGTATTTAAAATCTAGATAATATAAATATCAATGTTAACTCAGATGTCCTCATAACATAGAAACTTAATCCTATCTATAAATTGATTCCATAAGTAAATCCTTATAAAACGCACAAAGAGATAAAACATGCCCCAAATTCTAAACAAACAAGAAATTGGAAATGCATAACAATTATCGAGTACACGTATGGTTCTGTCACACCACTATAATAGATGAAAAGTTACAATCAATCGAGACCAAGATATCTATAACAAAAAAGTCACCCCTTACGTCACATAAAACTAATTCTAACGAATTAGACATAAAACCAATACGAGAGCGTGAGAAAGCCACATTCGTTATTACAAAAATAAAAACAAAAATACAATATAAAAATGCAATACCTATATGATGGAAACAACTTCATTTTTTTTAAAACCAAACAAGTATCACAAAAAGGATAAAATCCCCAACTATACGGATAGTACATTCAGTGACAAGCGCACCAACATAACCAAGGCCATCCTCACCCCTAAAGCCATAATTGTGAATGAGTTTGAGTTGAGTTTTTGAAGTTGAAATAGTAAATTTTGTTGACTTTTTAGGAAAAAGACAAAATTTTTTTAGGAAAAAGACAAAATTTGAGATTGAAAAATCAAGTTTGAGCTTGGTTTTCAAACAAGCTCTTAGTTTCCGAAACACTTTCTCTATAATCGGCTGTTCGATAACCAATCAAACAGGAATGTCATATTCGGACTCAAAAAAAAGAAATACAAACTGTGAAAACCCTAAAAGAGAGAGATATAATACCTTCTTTGATCTTTTGTTGCCCCTGGTCGTGTTTGTGTCCTATAAATTATAATTTATTAAACAAAATTTAATTTTTTTCCGTAACTATCATAGATCTAGTCCTTTGTGGTAGGTGAGAAATGGCTGGTGTGCACTGCAAACCAAATGTTAAACTAGTACATAAACGATAACAATAATTTAAAACCTTCTTTTTTTTTTTTTTTTTTTGCGAGCAAAATAATAATAATAATAATAATCCCTTTTCTGACCAAACAACGCCTACGTAGTCTCACCAGACACCAATTTACGAAATTACCCCTGTTCATTTTTCCTCCTTCCATCTCAAACTCCCAACTACCCGCCTCCAGGCTCCAATGTGTTTTCCCTTTGACTTTATTGACTCCTTACCAAACTCCGATACACACATATATATATATATAGAGCCGCCCCAGATCCCATTCTCAGAGAGCTCTCACCTTCTTATTTCTCTCTCTCTCTCTGGACTAGATTCATCTCTCTTAGAGCGAGAAAGAAAAAGGTCCCTCAACTCAACAATGGCTCTCTCAAACGCTTCAGCTCTGTCTTCCAAATCACTCTGCAGCGGCGACAACAAAACCCACTTTCTCACTCCTCCTTCGGAATCCCACCAACCCAGTTTCTCTCTCCTCCCCAGCAAGAAAAGCCACCTCCGGATTCAGCCCATTTCGGCCGTGCACGCCGCGGAGCCGTCAAAAAAGGCCGTGGTGCCGGAGAAGCCGGCGGTGGCGGTGAGCGGAAAGTGGAGCCTGGAGAGCTGGAAGAGCAAGAAGGCTCTGCAGCTGCCGGAGTACCCGGACAAGGAGGCGTTGGAGAATGTGCTGAAGACCATCGAGTCGTTCCCTCCGATCGTGTTCGCCGGAGAGGCGAGGAATTTGGAGGAGAGGATCGCCGAGGCTGCTCTCGGAAATGCCTTTCTCTTGCAAGGTGGGGACTGTGCGGAGAGCTTCAAGGAGTTCAGTGCCAACAACATCAGGGACACTTTCAGAGTCCTTCTTCAGATGGGTGTTGTTCTCATGTTTGGTGGTCAAATGCCTATCGTCAAGGTTTGCTAATTTTTTCTCTCTTTTTTCTTTTACTTTTTTTTTTCTTTATTATGAATTTTATTATTGTTACTGCAAAGACACGATGTTGGATACGTAGTTCTAATTTTACCGTAACAAGAAAAGTTCGAACCACTTTCGTTAGATTTTCACAAAGTTTCGTTAAATTGTTATACTTTTCTCTTTTTTTTTTCTTTTTTTTTTTTTGGAAAGTGTTAAATTGTTATACTCTTTCTTAAAGTATGATATGATTATGATCTAATCTTTGGACATGTATCTTACCTATACGATTTGATTCCCTTCGGGACCTTTACTGATAAGATTTGGCACCAATAGGCTTTACAAATTAACTGGATGGCATGTTTAGTTCAATTAAAAAAAAACATAACAAAATTTTCACATGTTCAGATATCAAGTTTGGGAATTGTTGATCTGTAGTTGTTGGGTTTGAGGACTTTAGGTTGGTGTTCTGTGATTGTTGCAGTGATTGGTAATAGTGGTTGATAATTGTCTTGTTTGTTGTTTAGCTTTTTGTGTGAATTTGAATTGTTGTCAAAAGATTTGCATGTTTAATAGGAAAGAATGTGAAGTTTCTCTACAAGAGCTAGGAATTTCATTTTTCCTTTTGTGCTTTTGGAATATTAATGTGTAATTGTTGGTGTTTGGTGGGGTTTTAATGCTTTTCGTGTTTTGTAGTTATGCTTAAAATTCGAAGTAACGGTTTTGTATGGTGTTTAGGGTTTTGTTTGCATTTGATTTTGCGTGATTGAGAATGCGGTTGATCTATAATAGGTAGGAAGGATGGCAGGTCAATTTGCAAAGCCAAGATCTGCGCCATTGGAAGAAAAGGATGGCGTTAAGCTGCCTAGTTACAAAGGGGACAACATTAATGGTGATGCATTTGATGAGAAATCCAGAATTCCGGACCCTGAGAGGTTGATAAGGGCTTATTCCCAATCTGCAGCAACTTTGAACCTTCTTCGGGCCTTTGCCACTGGAGGATATGCAGCCATGCAGAGAGTCAGTGACTGGAACCTTGATTTTGCCGAGCACAGTGAACAGGGAGATAGGTATTTTTCCCAAATGCATTTACAATTTTAAGTTTAAGTACAACTTAAGTTCTAATTTATTGAGCAAAAAATCAAAAAATTCTAATTTTCCTGTGTGACGTGTTTGAATGATTAAACAGGTATCAGGAGCTGGCACATCGGGTTGATGAGGCCATAGGGTTCATGGCTGCCGCTGGACTTACGTTGGATCATCCTATCATGACTTCTACTGAATTCTGGACTTCTCACGAGTGTCTGCATTTGCCTTATGAGCAATCACTTACAAGGAAGGATTCAACTTCTGGGCTGTACTACGACTGCTCTGCTCACATGCTTTGGGTTGGGGAGCGTACTCGTCAACTTGACGGTGCGCATGTTGAATTTCTAAGAGGCGTTGCGAACCCCCTTGGTATCAAGGTATCTGCAATTTGTTTTATCTTAAGTTACTAAACTCCTAGAATCAATAATGTTGTCCTTCTTAATTTTGCAACTTTATTGTTTATAGTTCATGAATTTGATCTGATGATATGAGTGTAAATATATTCCTTTACGTTGTTCCTTATTTCTATGGTTGCAAGTGATAAAAAAAACATGAATTATTATAGAATGGGAAACAAACAAAAGGATGCGTCCGAAGAAGTGTCGCCTATTGACATTTTCCAAAATGTTTTGTTGGTTGATGCTTCCAAAGCCTTAACATTGTTGTTTATCTCGCCACATAAAATAAAATTTCTAACCATGATGGTTATCCCATGCAGGTGAGCAACAAAATGGATCCAAAAGAATTAGTTAACCTCATCGAAATCTTGAATCCTAACAACAAGCCAGGAAGGATCACTATTATCTGTAGGATGGGTGCTGAGAATATGAGAGTCAAGCTTCCTCACTTGATCAGAGCTGTCCGCCAAGCTGGGCAAATCGTGACCTGGGTCTCTGACCCGATGCATGGAAACACTATAAGTGCACCATGTGGACTCAAGACACGTCCTTTTGATGCAATTCTGGTATGATTTCTATCTTTACTTCTCTTTTCCTTTCATTTTTATTTGGACTAGGTAAATGTCCACGGATATTTGTACGAGTTGGTTTAAACTGTGTCTTATTTCTTAGGGAAAAGAACTAGTTCTGCTTTCCTTTTTACAGTTGATGGTTGGTGAATAAGTGGTCTTTTGATTGAGCTTGGTAGAGTTTTTAGCTTTCTAATTCTTGATTTATTCTACTTTTGGCAGGCCGAGGTGCGGGCATTCTTTGATGTTCATGAGCAGGAAGGGAGCCACCCTGGAGGAATCCATCTAGAAATGACTGGCCAGAATGTTACAGAGTGCATTGGAGGGTCTCGGACAGTAACCTTTGACGACCTCAAGTCTCGGTACCACACACACTGTGACCCAAGACTGAATGCTTCCCAATCCCTTGAGCTGGCCTTTATCATTGCTGAAAGGCTAAGGAAGAGGAGGTTGGGGACTCAACGTTTGTTCCCCGTGAGCCTCTAAGACAAATCCATCCTACATTTGTTCTGGTTGTCGATTTTTGGATATATTTTGGTAATAATAAGTTGGTATAGAACAAGCTATCCACCAAACCTCACATTGCAGCCACCACATATTTCCGCCACCGATCTAGGGATGGTCCCGAAGAGCTAAAAGAGCAACTTGACGAAATTTCTTGTGAGAAACTGTGATCCTCAGAAAGTATATTGTTCTGGTAGTATGTTCTTTAATTTATTTCAGTTATCAGAAAGAGAGTTGGGAAGTCACATTTTGGTGAGTTTGGTATATTCTCAATTAGTTTGTATTTTGGATTTGATCTTGATTTCATGTACTTATATTTATGAAATGTTTAGACAAAGGTACTCAATAAAGACAACCTATTCACTTGGGGGAATCAGAAACATATCATTTATGGGTTGTGATTTGCAAGGGTTTGATTGCCATATGCTAAAACACCTATAGGCAATGATGACTTGGTTGTTGAACTTTTTCTTGTGGTGTATGTGGGCCAGAGCCGGTAATGCCTTTTTTTAAAAAAAAAATAGGTTGCCCCTTATAAGGTGTGTGCTTTCCACCATACTCCAAATATCAAACATGAGATTTATATGAAAAATGTTAAAAAAACTAATTTTAATTCTGGTTTTTAAATTGACAATTTATTGTGTATTTTATATCAACCTTCAAATGAGAGATTTATAAGAAAAATGATGAAGATACCGACTATGAATTCAACTTTTAAATATAAATTTATAAAAATATAAGTTGTTATTTTCTATTAATAATATTTATTTAAAAAATTATCATATTAATTGATTATATTTATTAATAAAATGATAATAATTTATCATTATATAAATTGATATTTAAAAATTAAAATTAAAACTCACCTCTCTAGCATTATTCAATTTATTTTAACAATATTATCTTAGAAACAGATAGTAATGTCACAGTCATCTATTTGGTCTTCATTTTTGTCCTTTTTTTAAATATTATTTTATCATCATAGACTCACATTAGTCACGTTGTGTTGTAACGTGCTAGTGGGAATTGTTTTAATATGCGTTGAAGACAGCATCTCATGGGTTCTTTTTTTTTTTTTTTTTTTAATATAATTAGAGAACGATAAGTACTTGTAATGCTAAACGACTTTTTCAACTTATTAATTTATTTAATTGAAAGGTGTTCTTTTTTTTTTTTTTTGCTAAAAATCTAATTGTAAGGTATTCAAATATTGTAGTATACCATCAATTAAACTAATTATTTATTTATTTAGCTAAATTAGAAAAGTCTGTGTAATATAATTTGATTTTTTTTTTTTTTTTACTTTTTACTATTTTTTTTTTATTTTGGCATATTCCATCATATTTGCATGCCGTCAAAGGCTGCTTCAACTACGACGGGAAGGAAGAAATGATGGTTCAATTCAACCAAGTACTACGACTTAATTATTCCACAATACACACCTGCGTGTCAATTGATACAAGCTTGAAAACGGGTGTTTGGTACAATTTAGTTGGCCACGAGGACTCAAGTTCAACCACCACAATACAAAATATATAAATATAATATATTTATACGAGGGATTATCATACAATACTCCTCTCATATATGCCATTTATAAGGTGATTTATATTATATTATATATTAATTAGATGATTCAAATATATTATTTTTTATTGATGCATGTTCTTTAAATCAATATTTATATCTTGTGATAATTTGAAATTAAAAATTATATGTAAATTAATTAGTTATTATAATTTTTTTTTAAAAAAAATTATAAGTACCACATGATATGTAGTGTCACAAATTGTCACAAACGAGACATAATATATTATAATATAATATAATACATATGTATATCTGTATTTATATAGGTTTGTTTGGTTGATAAACCCAAACTAACATTTTCAAACTTTTTTTTTTGTCTTTTTCTGTAAAAATTTTTGTTTTTTTCCCAAAATTTTTTTGTCTTTTCTAAAAAGTCAACATAATTTACTATTTAAACTTAAAAATCTTAACTCAAACTTACACACCAAACACCCTCAGAATATATAAAAGTGAGAATAGGTTTAGCCTGATTCAATAGCTAATTATATTTCTTTTTCTATCTTAGTTTTAACGTAATGGTTAAGAATTACTCCGTGTGGCTTGTTACTCTCTTACACCTCTTACTTACACCTTCATGTTTAATTCAATTTACTTCTTTTAATTTAAGATTTGATTGGCCAATGTTTATCTTGGAAAAGCTACCAACCCAAGTGATCATGAGATGACTTCAACTTCAATATTTAGACCCGACCTATACATGATTACAAACACTTGACCACTTATCTTTGACTTTTTTTCCCTTTCTTTTTCTTTTTTTTTTTCTTTATTTGTTGAGAAAAAAGGTAAATGTCTTTGGTTGTTAGCTATTTGTATATGAGATCCAATCCAAATATAGGAGTAGAAAAATAGCTCTAGAATGGAATACTAAAAGCTACAATTAGCATGTACAAGCACATAAATTGATAGATTTTAATGATTCAGTATATTCAGCTTTTTTTTTTTTTTTTTTAATTTTATAAGCTTAATGATTTCTATAACTTATATAGCAGAGTGAGTATTTTAATGGAAAGTGATTGTCTTTCACTTGGTTTACGATTAAATTTTTTTTTTTAATATATCAATCCTACAACAAATTACTGGTAATTTGAATTCATGAAATATACAAACAATGGCCTTGTTAATTTAGTAAATATAGCAAAGCAGCAAAACATCATATAAGCTTAAAAGAAAATTAGTAATTGTCACATCTTTTGATAGGAATCTTTACTCAAGGATTTTTCTTTTTAATTTATATGGTCCTTGCTAAGTTAATACGTATTAAGATTTTTAAAAATGTTGGTTTTTCTGTTACTGTGTTTTACTAACAAACAATAGCTCTTTTTATTAATTGTGTAGCATAGAGAAAATTCATACTTTGCTTTCTTTTTTCTTTTCTTTTCTTTTTTTTTTTTTTTTTTTTTTTGTCGTTTTTGAATTATTTAAGAGGGTAGAGCTTTATAAAAATGCAAAACTAGCCGTACGAAAAAAAATATTTTATAAAAGTTATCATATAATGACACTTATCCAATAGACTTAAATTTTTTTTTCCTCAATTCAGTAGTATAAATTTATTCTCTTACTGAATTACTGATGTTCGTGAAAATAGTTTTATATTAAGTTTGGAAAATTATGTTTTAGATTGAAGTTGCTTTATTTTTTTTTTCTTTTGTACAATCAAAATTCGAGAAATTAGTTTGTATATTGTTTGAAATAATATTTCTGAAAATTGTTTAAGATTTCTAAGATTAGTTTGATATTTATTGAAAATACAGATTGTCGTTTTTAGACTAAGCTTGAATTTTGTAATTATTAGATGTATACATTTTGTAGGTGAATCTATCAAAATAATAATTTGATGATATACTTTTATTCATAATTGATCACATTTTAATTACTATTAGAAAGGATGTTTCAAATAAATTTAAAAAAAAAAAAAAGAGAAGAAATAATATTCTTAAGCAAAATGTGTATAAGAATCATCATCAACAAAAAAAAAAAAAAAAAAAAAAAAGTACATATAAATAGGTACATTGACGAGCTTAAGCTTTGCACATTCAAGTTTTTTGAGTACAGATATTCGAAAAACTATTTATAAGATAGTATTTTGCAATTTTTGGTCAACATAGAACAACAAAGTTCAATGTAGTAGTGGCACAAGACAAGTCTGGAGATTTCATTACTGTGAGGGAAGTAGTGAGAGCAGTCCCAAGAAACAGCAACACTTGATTCATCATCAAAATCAAGTCCGAGATTTACAAGGAACGCATCGAAGTTGAAGTTGATATGAATTTCATCACTTTAATTAGAGATGATGTTTCCAATTCCAAACATGTTGATGTTAACTAAAAACATATTGATTGCCTTCAATATTGTACCTCGCCTCAATATCATCAAACCGAGAAAGTCATAATAAAATATGTATAACAATTAACAGTAAAAATGCCCCTCATACAGCGACCGAATTGAAAAAGTGTAAGCATCTTTTGGTAACTTAAGAAAAACATTACCAATTTAATTTGCGAAAAACGGTCTAGGGTAAAGAAGTCCAATTTGAAAAATTAGAAGTGTAATTTATTTCTCGTACATGAACTCTTTTTCAAAATTTTTTAATAGACCTTCCTGATTTTGTGTGCGCCAACGTAATCGTTGAAAATCATCCATATCATTATAATGCTTGAAAAAGCTTCTCAAGCTTTACTTAACCAATCAAGGAAGACATTGTGGTCTAAACTACCTTCATATTCAGGTAAAATTTGGCATAAAATTTATCATAACGAGGTTGTTTATTAGAATAACAAGCATGCATGAGGCTTATAATAGAGGATCATCGTAGAGTTGTGGGGGCTGAACCCATGATGATATTGGTTTTTTTGGGGGGGGGGGGGTGGTGAGATTACTATAAAATTAATTTTAAGGTACAAGAATAATTATACAACCACGAAAGGAGGAAGACTCCCGAGTTCAATGGTGTGGGTGGTGTCGTCAGTGGACGGAGGCGGCAGGGCCTAAAGGAGATGGCAGCAGAGCGGTACAGTGAGAAGAGATGGTGGCGTGTGAATGGAGGCATACAATCTATTTCTAAGAGTTTTTGGACCTATTTTTTTAGGATTTGTTTGGTAGTCGAAGACAAAAACTGGGACTTCAGAAGCAATTTTAGGGAAGTAAATCAACCCTTTAAGGTGGTGTTTCTTTCTATTTTAAAACAAGTAAAAAAAAAAAAAAAAGATTGAAAATTTTAGTGAAACGAATTGAAACGGAAATTGGATTTTTTTTTCCGGGGGGTTTAAATGTAAAGGAATTAAAAGGTTAGTTGTGAAATTTTGGCTTTAATACAAAAGTATTTGAGTTGAAAAATTGGAAGCAAGGAAAAATGAAAAAGTTAAAATTTGGTAGAAAAGAAAAGACTTGGTAGGAAAAGAAACGAATTAAATGTACAATATATGAATAAACCCTCAATCCAAACATGTTTGTTCTTTTTTCATTTTTACGAACTTATTTTCAGGAAACAATGGTCAAACACCTTAATGCTTTTTAAGAACAAGTGAGATTTGTTTTTGAAACAAAGTTTTGAAAACCGAAAACAGAAAACATAGACAAACAGGCCCTTATATTCACGTTTTCCCTAAGAAAACCCATGCCAGAAATATCCTCAACTAAACAAAAAGGTAGTTGCAAGAATTTAGTCGCTGACAAGAAACTTATATTAGCTAGGCTTCAAGTGCTCATAAACCATAACCATAATTCAATGTCTCTATAAATTCCATTCATAGCTACAAGCGCATCGTACCATAGCAATATGAAAAATGTAACGTCAGAATATCAGTCTTTGTAACTCTTGAAAAGTATCCTTGGAAATAGAATAAATATCTTCTTAATGCAGGCAATGCATCAATTTTACTAAACGCATATGCTAGCATACTTGCTGCAAACTATCCTGAATGCATCCACCAGATGTAGATTATGCCATAGGATGAAACGACATTCTAGTAGTAGGGCATGTATCGTGCGGGTCTTCTGAACCGGGGAACCTTCCTGCAGCGGGTTCAGAGGAGGAAGTCAACAATCACGTCTATCTTCTTCATGCCAATGGTGATGGAAGTGAGATGGAAGAAACTTACCCATAGCCATAAGGAGAATAGGCATACGGTGGAATATATGGCCTCCTGACACGGTAACCCATATACGGATTGAAACGTCTAGGACGGTACTGCTTCATCCCAGGAACATTGGTCCTTTTCGGCATTACCTGGAATATGCATATTTACAACCACACCACAACAAACCCAAAAGAAAAGAAATCGCACTCAGAGTTTGGCATATGATATATAACATTATATTCACACCAAGTAACCAAAACTAATGAGTTTGTTTTTTTTTTTTTCCTGGAGAAAAAGAAAAAAAATTTCTAGAGAAAAGAAATACAAACTACCTTCAATTGCCGGCCATGGAGCTCGGATTCATTCAGAACGAGAGCCTCTTGAACAGCTTCTGTTTCTACAAATTCCACATATGCAAAACCCTTTGGTTGGCCAAATTTATCTGTCAGTATAGTCACTCGATTAACAGTACCGCATGATTGGAAATGTTGCTGCACTTCTTCCGGCGTGCATGCATAATCAACCTGCAAAACACGATCCAACCCATGTTTTGAAGCCAAAGCAAAGTCAGTAAAAGACCCTGACCCTAGGCGCCATAGGCTGTGAAATATTTTCAAGATCAACCAGAAGCCACTTCCTTTGTTTTCACTAAGCTAGGAGATACCCGAACATGTTTTCAAACTGAATTGATCCTCATATTAATATGAGACATTTAGGCACATCACATCTACCCCAAAGAGATAACATATAATAACTGTTGAAAAAAGAGAGGAATATAGTTTATTGCTGTTACTTTACGTTGCTCTCATTACGAATGATACTAGTCAAAACAGTCCTAATTCATTTGAAAAATCCATGTCCCCGCTCACAAATATCAACGTCAGGTAAACATCCTATTATCTAGCAGCACAGTGCCTTTATGAATCATGACATCCATTTTTTTAAGATCAAACAATCAACCCTAAAACAATTCATTCTCTTGTGATTTTTGGACTGAGTCCTCTGCTTTTCTCCCACTAATTGTCATTCACTCTTACCGTTATCACACACACACAGCAGAGTAGCCAAATATTCCAAATGATTCCAGATTAAATATGATCTTAAAAAGATTAAATAAAGATATTAGTGAGAGACTCCAATAAGTAGAGGGCGGTCTTAACAAAATCTCCAACAAAAATGCCCGCAAAATCCACTCAAAGCTACCAAGTGGGAGAAAAAAAATTTTAAAACAAAAAAGCCTGAAAACCATTAGGTGATTGGCAATAGACAAAGAAGAGTGTTAAAATCAGGAAAGCAGCAAAATGTACCCATCGCAACATCTGTGCTAAACAGGCACACACCCTTGAGGAACGACCACCCTTGTCAGCAGCAGAGACGATCTGTAACTGCTACTGCATGCGCTTAATTTGCCACCTTGCTCTCCAAAATATGCTTTCTTGCCCTCTCGCACGGCTTACAAAGCATCTTAAGTTACATTCTACTTCTTCCATCCATCATCCCAGTTTTTCTCCAAGAACATATTTGAACAACAAGAATTCACATACTTTACCCCACTTTCTTTCTAAATAAGATGTTCGGTCTACCACACCGTAACATAGACACACATTTTATTTTTCTTTCTTTCCTTTTTTTCTTTTCATGCTTTCTTTCTTTTTTGTTTTTTTCTTTTCCTTTTGTTCTTTATACTTTTTTTTTGGGAACATTTCTGAGAAATCTTCTGTCGTATTTCAAATTTTCACTTTTTTTCATTTTTCAATTTTTTTTCCCTTCCTCTTTTTTAATTTCAAACATGCATCAGTCTTTTTTTTTTTTTTTTTCACCCACCCCAAAAACAAATACAAGCCTAATTGACATCATAATGACTTTGGCACACCCTCAAACTATAGTAAAGTCCCACCGCTTATACAGACAGCTTCATGAATAATACTGACCCTGCGATCATAGTAAGACGCTAAGTCAAACCATGATTGTGATTTTTGGAAGTATCATATCCAAATGATTGTAAAAAACTACCAATTCCAAGTTTCTAAAAATCTTTTTCCAACAATTTTGTAGTGATGAAAATAAACAAAACGTGGGGTCAAAAAGAACAAAAGTAGATAGGACGGTTATAATTAACTCTTTACTTTTTTAAAGAAATTGCTACACCCCAACATATTTGAAAATTCGAGACTGATTTGTGTTGTCCAATCTAGCTAAGTTTTCTTTCCAACACACTTATTTCTTAGATAAGTCAGACTAAGATCGTAAGAACTGCATTCAGCTGAAGGTTTAAGTTTAACACAATTTCTCCAATTCCTAACTCACTAATATAAACCAAGAATAATCCATAACATAGTTACTAAATTCCAGAAAGACTTGCACTCCACCCAAGCAAAGAAAAGTACGAGGTTACAAGTATTCGAATCTTGAAACTCCATGAATATACCATCAACTATGCTATAGCTTACTAATTAAAATACAACAAGTCAAGTTGCCAACGATAGAACACCTTTATTTATTTTCCATGGCAGAGAAAAAAATTGAAACAATATGATGCTACTCACATTGCCAACAAAGACAGATCGTGAATCTACTTCCTCCTTGTTTGCTTGAGAAGCGGCAGCACTAGCAGGATCTGTAGACAATTCCAATAAAGGAGCAAATAATTCAGTATAGTGATTCACTTTTTTCCATTGAGCTAACTTGGTTTGGGGAAAACAGAAACAACCAGGTTATTTAGCTCTGACGCGGTTTGAAAGAAATTTCATGCAAGAAAAACTTCTACAGTTGAAACAAAAAACCCCAATGTGATCAAATTCCAAGCATAGCCAAGCAGTAATTTCACAATTATAAGGTGAAGAGTTCGGATCCTAAAAAAATCAACAAATCAGAAACTGCAACAACAAGATGCTAGTTAAGAACTAAAATAAAGAACAGTGTTTAATACAGCATTAGCTACGGCAATAACTAATGAGTATATCAAAAACATGATCAATATATCTTTTCTTTAATAATCTCTCACCAACCCCACTCTCTAAGTCTTCCACTCATATTTCCTACAATTCCCATTCTTCAGCCACTATCAAAAATATCACACCTCGTCATTTGCTTTCCAATATTTTACCACGTTATTCTCTTATCCCATTAACCAATTCTCTAAATCACTCACCTATTCTAGTCACCCATTGCACCCACGAAAATCACATTCACAACCAAAATTCTTCGACCACTATTAACATATCACACCACCTCACTTGCTTTCCCATGGAATTCAATATTTACGGACAGATTAAGACTCTCACGAATGGTGATTTCAAAACCAGAAGGTAAAGAGTTCAGATCCCCCCACCCCAAGATTAAATAAATAAATAAATAATCGACAAATGAGAAACTACCACAAGATGATGCTAGTTAAGAACTACAATAACGAACGGTGTTTAATACAGCATTAGGTGAGGCAATTACTAACGAGTATACTAACAGCATGATCAGAACTTCCATGAAATCGAAGAACAATCAGACTAATGCATCAAAAATCTTGATAATTTGAACATTACAGTTTTCAACAAGCAACGCCAAGAACAAACAAGCGAATCCATACATAGAAAAAGCACCACAGCAGATCTCAAATCTCAAATATTAGGGAAAAAAAAAAAACAATTTCTTCGATTAAAAAGAAAGAAAAAAGGAAAACAGAGATTAAAGAAAGGAGACCTTGAACAGCGCCCATCTCCTTCTCGACCTTGGCCTGCATCTCGCGGAGAGCGGCGGCCTCCTCCTCCATCTCTTTCAGTCGTTTCTTCATCTCGTCCAACTCCTGTGAAACAGAAACACCACAGGCGAGTTCAGCTCAGCATCCTAGGGTTTCGAATTCGGTACCTTTTGAGGAAACGTAGGATTTTCTCTTTCGCTTTCAAGAACAAAAAAAGAATGAAACAGAGATGACCTTGACGGCGTCGTCGTCGGCGGCGGACATGTCGACGTCGCCGTGGTGAGCATCCAGGTCGCCGTCCATCTCGCCGACGTCGGGGATCTCCCCACCGTAGACCTCGTGCTCCTCCTCCTCCATACGCCCCTCTCTCTCTCTCTCTCTCTCTCTCTCTCTCGTTTTCCCTCAGTTTTCACTCCAGAGATCGTGCGCTCGAACCTTGTTTGGCCAATTACAAACGTTTTTTTTTTTTTTTTTTTGAGAAGCAACAAAATTTTTTTTTTTCATATAAATTTCACTTTGTTTTTTTTGGGTAAAATATCTTTTTTTTCTTCTTTTACTCTACATTTGATAACAAATTTTAACTCCAACTAAACTGTATTTTTCATCTAATTTTTTTTTAAATTAATAAAATTTATAATTAATTTTTAAAAATTTCATCTCATCTCAAACTCAACTCAAACATCAAAAGAACCCTTAATAAAATGATTTATTGTTTTTTTAGAGAAGTAAAATAATTTCTCTTTTTTTTTTTTGAGAAAACTAAAATAATTTCATCCTTTTGTTTTTAGTTTTTTTTCCTCTCGACAAGATAGCAAAAAAATTAAAGAAGCATAATAGATGGTATTTAAATGCCAACTCAAATATTATCTTTTCACTGATAGCATCAATTAATTAATGTGTTAATATTTTAATCACTTACTAATAAAAGAATGATAACTCATATGTCACATAAGTCGATACTCAAAAGTTGATATTAAAATTGATGTCATAACATTTTTTTTTAATAATTCTTTTCCAGGGTGTTCAAATTTTATTAAGAAACGTTCATTATTTTCGTGATTACTATTTGCTACTGGTGAAATAAAAAAAAAAAAAAAACACATAGATTAAAATTTTCAAAAATAAGAAGATCACAAATGTTTAATCAAATTTTGAAAAAGAATAATTGCGAATAATATGTAAGGGGTTCATGTAAATGTAAGACAATTAGTGAAAATAAATAAATAAATAAATAAAACTAATGGTAAATCCATGGACAAGATCTAAGGATTATTTTAATAAGTTTATCATATTTACTACTTATTTTAAAAAATAAATCTTTAAATTTAACTTCCCTTTTGACTCTTCGTTTTTAAATCTAAAGTTTTCAACTCAATTTAAACTGGTACACCATATACAAACTTAAATTTTTAGTTGAGTAATTCAAAGGCTTTTTTTAAGTAGTTGAGTAATTCAAAGTTAGTAATAATTAAAGATCCCTACTAATCTGATTTGAAAATAAACAAATTTTAAATAAAAGTAATGGTGACAAGATTTAACAAGTATTTTAATAAGGTAATCGTAGTTATTACTCAATTTAAAAAATCATCTTTAAAATTTAAATTGTTTGTTGAGTAATTCAAAGTTAGTAATTAAAGGGTTGAGGATTGTCTCAAAAAGTGTTCACCTCTCCAATATTTCCCTATCTACAGTAGATTTAACATGCGTTAGAGTTCATCCACTTGAGTTGGAGAATTGGAGTTAATTTTATTAGAATTGAGTTGAGTTGAGTTTTTGAATTGTATATTTGGTTAATTGGAGTAAGAAGGTGTAAAATTTTAAAATATGTTCAAAAAAGATATTCATATATGGATCTTATTTCGTTGGTATTGAAATTTTATGCAATTTAAAAAAAATAATCTCATTTTAAATTATAGTTGGTGCTGTAAAAAATGAGTCTGAGTTAACTTTTCAGAAAAGACAAAAAACAATTGGAGTTTAATTGGAATGAGTTGGTTTGCCAAACATCCTCTTAGGATTTTTTACCTCTTATAGATAAATACATTTATATCTTTTCATAATACTCCTGGCAGTATCTGATAGAATACTATTCGTATTATAGCAATATACTACTTATACTCTATTAGAAAACCCTCAGACGACTGGAGTCAACATACGCCACCAATGATCCCTGATCGTATTTTAGTAAAATACTTTTAGTAGTATATCAAAATACGTAACTAGTATTTAACATGGTCTCCAATAACCAACTACAGATGAAAGGTGCCTGGTAAAATACTTTTGTATTTGTGGGGCGGGGATCAATGGTTACTTGTTGGGGTAGTGGAGACCATACTGATAACATGGTCTCCACCAAGTGTTTTTATACATGGGGTGGATTGACGAGAAGATTATCCCACTTAGAATTCGCCCCATTACCATCCTTAGTTTGGGTTTGCTTGTATATGGATTTAGGTTAAAAAAAAAATGACACAAGTTACATGATTAATAAACGAGTGACACGAATTGATACATTAACTCAATATACCATTTACAACCTCACTATGTCTGATATAACACAATAATTTATATAATTAGTTAAGTACAAATAATTTGAATTTGAAAAATTTGGAAGTAAGCTTCATTTATTTTTCCTAAAAGAAAAGATAACTGATCAATAAACATATTAAAATACCAAAATCATGTATTATACTATTTTATTACAAAGTATTAATTTAACAGGTTATGTAAATTGACACGCTTAACATGATTAATAAAAATATTATGTTGGATTAGAACTTTACGTTTCCTAGAGCATTATATGACGCCGTTACCATTGTTCATTTGACATTCTGAACATGGGCAATATGTCTACTATTAATTGCTACATCCAATAGGCATGTTAATTACATCGAATGACATTTTGGATGAGCTAAAACTTTAGTTATGCCAACGTGCTAAAAAGTGTGGGGTTGGGCACTTGTGCTCCTTACCGTTTTGGTCGAAGTATATAACAAGAAAAAATAACAAATATCATGTAGAGTCGCTGAGATTTTGGGGTTATATGTATACAAATATAAGGAAGAAAAAAAATTGCATACATATCAGACAAACTAATACCTATAAAAATAGCAATAAATTAGAAACACTATATCAGCTTCATGTATCAAGGTAAAGCAGTGATGTAGATCAAGATGAAGGATTCTCATGGATCTGGTTTGGATTGCTTGGAACGGACAACTGAAAAACCTCTGATAATTGGCTTAACCTTTTCCACAGTCTTTAATATTCCCAAAAACATGAGCCTATAAAGAACCACCATTCCAAACAAGATAGCAACATCAACCCACTTGGAATAGCCCATCTCCACTTGCCAGACATTTCTCAATATTTCTTCACCACTGATAAAGGGTGTCCCGCCGGATTGCTGGTTCGGAAATACGAGTCCTTGGAACTCGTTTTTGTAGAATCCTTGATTTGCATACTTGTGGAATGCAATGTAGTACATCGGGTACCTCCAAACGGGCTTGGGAAGATCGTCCGGCAAGCGAAAGAAGCCGCCGTTCAACATCATCACGCCTTGGATTCCGGCGCCTGTGATGATCCCCATGAGAAAATCTGGAACTATGCTTGCCACAATCATCATTAGGCCCTCTACCAACATCATGGTCATGAAGAGAATAATTGCAAAGTAGGCGAAGTGCTCGCCGCCTTTCTGAAGGCCAACAAGGTAATAGGCAATCGCTCCCGGGACTATGGAGATGAGAAGCAAGTATGGGATTGAAGAAAATGTGTTTCCCACCACAAATGCTGCAACCCCATAGTGCCCATTTAGTCTCTCTCTCCCAAATATCTGATAGTGAAGGAAAAGAAAAGGTTCGAAAATTCAAATTCACCAATCAATTAGTCTCAGGGAAATAACCGGAGATTCGGTTTCCTGTTTAAGTGACTCACCTTCATGTCCTCTACAAAAGATGGGAATCCACCTATTGCCATGAAAGTCAAGAATGCTGCTACAAACATCAACATTGATCCTCTAGCCTGAAATCAACACCGCCGTGCTCATACATGTTAGAATTCCCTTTCGGAGCTACATGATCGGTTTTTGTCCTAAAACATGGTACTAGATTTAATTACCTGTATTGAGCCATAACTGTGTCCAATGTCATGAAAGATGGTTCCTACACATAAACACAAGGCAACGTAGATTGCAAGGCGAAGCCAGTAGTATCCGAGATCTCGGTACATATTCACAAACGATCTCTTAGTAAGAACAACGCATTGCGTGATGAAGCTTGCTTGGCTTCCCTTTGTCCCCAGAGTTCCTCCTTCCTACAGACAAAGAAAAAGATTTAAGCATTAGCATCTTCCGCGCCGTTGGGACAATTGAGAAACAATCGATAGACTTTTTGATTACCCTTTGGCATATCTCAGACACCCGTTGCTTAACTTGCTCAAACGTTTCAGAGGATTTGTAGGACTTCACCAGCAAATTAATAGCTTCCTCAGTGCTTGTTTCCCCACCCAACCCATGTTCAATGTCCTAAAAAGTAATGTCAATAACCATACATGTCAACATTGTATTTCTCAAAATTTTTAGAAATAAAGAATTCTGTGGTAGGATATGAAAAAATCCCTTACTAAAAGGACACATTTTTTCAACCGTCAAATCATCTAATTCCCCTTTAAAAACAAGCATGAAATCTTATCAATTTCAATAAATGGACAGAAAAAAAATGAAGAGCTGGGTATTAGTAATAACTCACAGAATCAAAGTCCTTGTTAACAGTTCTAAGGTAATGATCAGATGGGTTTCTCAGTGATGGGCATGGGAAGCCATTTGAAGCAAAAAACTGCAGACGAATATTTTGACACCATTTGGTTAATTTCCGGTTTTCGAAATAAGGGATTTGTGAAGGAAGTAAATGCATGAATGATTACCCGTTCCGCCATTGAAACAGGACCAAAATACACTGTTCTACCAGAGGAGAGGAGGCAGAGATTATGGAAGAGCTCAAACACTTCGCTACTCGGTTGATGAATCGACGCGATGACAGTCCTTCCATCTCGCCGAGCGAGCTTAACAATGCGGCTCATGACATGATATGAGGCTGCACTGTCTAGCCCACTGGTGGGCTCATCAAGGAAGAGAAGTTTGGGGCGTGTCAAGATCTCAATGCAAATGCTAACTCTCCTCTTCTGACCACCACTAAGGCCCTTCACACTCCACCCTCCAATTCTCGTGTCCATAGAGCCTTGCAAACCCATCTCCCTTATCGTCGTCTCCGCTCTTTCTTTCTTCTCTGATCTCGGCATCGAGTCCGGAAGTTGGAGCTGCGCTGAGAAGTACACGGCTTCCCTCACAGTTAGAGTTGTCATGAGAGTGTCATCTTGAGTCACATAGGCCTATTTCATTGAAAGTCAGGTTAAAATAAGCAGTTTTTTTACTGTAAAAAATGCAAATTTTTCTACTTGAGATTGTGAAGATTTTTCAAGTGTTTTCTTTTTGCTTTTACTTACTGAAGTTCCATAAGCAAGTCTCTCTCTGCGGCCATTGATTAAAATCTCCCCAGTTTGCTTGGTGTTTGAACTTAGTCTCCCTGCCAATAACTCTTTATCAGTAACTTTTTGAAATATAATGTTAAATGGCTTTTTTATCTATTAAAAAAAATTTCTGAAGTCCATTAAGAAAACGACCGTTTTTAAAAAATTTCCGATCAATCATTGACGTAATTGATCCATATCAATATGTTTTTACCAATCAGTCAATCAACTAGGTTAGTCGAGTCAATAAGCATACTAATGGTTACATGTTATTTTTCAAAATAAAAAAAGTTTGGTCTTTTTTTTATACAAGTGTTCCAAAACTACCTACTACCTAATTTTTTCTATCTTTTTTTTTTTCCCTTCAATATCAATGACAGACCTTTGCTCCTGCTATATTCAAATCTAAAATTGACCACCCTTGTCTGAATCTCACATATGTCACAAGTAATAAAAGTCAGATTTTATCAAGTTATGGATTAGGAAAGCATTGAGAAACAATGTTAAAGTGGTCTTATTCTATGTCAAGAGATAGAAAATAATTTGATTAAAAATGTAGCCAATAAGAAGAAAATAATTTGATTAAAAGTGTAGCCAATAAGAAAACTAGACTAGCAAAGTTGCTTTAAGATCTATTGGCTTATTCTAGATAATAGAAATCCAGCAGCCCCTGTTGATGGGAACTGAATATATATATATATATATATATATATATATCCATACACACACACGCTTGCAAAGTCAGACCCATCTTAATATCTTGAAGTCGTACATTTGAATGAAGTTTTGGAGAAAGTGGTTGGAAGCTTTTGTTTATGACCAGTTTAGTAGGGTTTTTGTTTTTTTCTTGTAGAGTGTAGAAGAAGAGAAGAAAAATATTTAGCTTCTTAGTAAGTATTTGGAATCAAATAAAGTTTGAGGTTAAAATGATTTTTAAAGTATTTTAATAAGTACTAAAAATATTATATGATATTTATAATATCTAATTTAAATTTTATAACAAGTTTTAAAGTCTATTTAGAAGAGCTTTTGTCAGAAACCATGTTTTTTAGCTTTGACAGAAAACACTTCTGTTTTAAAATCTATTTAGAAGAGCTTTTGTCAGAAACCATGTTTTTTAGCTTTGACAGAAAGCACTTTTGAAGACTAGAAGCTCTTCTATCAAATTATCCAAACACTTTCAGAAGCTAATTTTGAATTTAAGAAGCCAAAAGTAACTTTTAGAAAGCTACGTCAAAATGCCTTAGTCTTGTGCTTACGTTTGTTATTCGTTAAAATATTTGGCAGGTTTTGTAGCGTTTTTGGGACCACAATTGCTGGAAAGGAACCCAAAAACCAAACAAAACAAGAACATTTATAAAGACAAAATCAATGTTTTCACATATTAGCCAAGTGGGTTGTCTCAAAAAAAAAAAAAAAAAGTTAAAGCCTTTCTGATACATGCATGACAATTAGATGAAATTAGTAAAAAAAAGGTTGGGGAAAAAAAAGAAGCTAAAAAATATTCAACATCAGTAATTATTTCATGCTGATCGGTGGAACAACATACAAATAGGATTTATAGAAATTTATTCTTCATATAAATAGTACATATAGGGTTAATTTTTTTATTGCACAAAAAAAAAAACAATTCCAAAATAACATATTTTTAAATTTTAATTTTTTTTGTTTAGTGACGTAAAATAAAAGAAAAGGAAATGACAGGTATATTCTATAATTACTCGTCACAATAGTGACAGATATTTGTAAAAAATTGACTAAGAATGACAAAGAAAATAATCAGAACTATTATAATATACAAAGTAACAGAAGAGATCGTGTGCTTGGAAGATTTTCCGCCATTTATTGTATGTGACGTATTCAAATATGATTCTAGTACTTTTCTTTCAA
Source organism: Ficus hispida (assembly GCA_025413025.1). Lineage (NCBI taxonomy): Eukaryota > Viridiplantae > Streptophyta > Magnoliopsida > Rosales > Moraceae > Ficus > Ficus hispida. The sequence goes on from CM046365.1 coordinate 4,179,189, forward strand.
AAAAAAAAATTCAAAAAATAACCTAAAAATATATACATATATGTATATTATATATAAAAGAGTAACATGGACGAACCTGCCAGTGCATCCAAGAGAGTAGACTTGCCAGAGCCAGAAGGACCCATGATGGCCAAAACCTCCCCAGGCTCAGCATACCCGGTCACCTCCTGAAGAATCCTTTTCTTCCCATTCTTGCTTGTCTCCACACTCACCCCAAGCTCCTTCCATGTCATACAAACTCCACTTCTAGTAATATAATCAATATCATTACCATAACTACTCATAGCCATGTCCACTTTAATAGTATTATCCTCAATAACCGCAAACTCCTCAAACCCACGAGACGCCGGCGGCTGTTCTAGATTATTGCTACTGCCCCCGGACGAGTCGAGACGAGTCATGATCACGAACGGAAACGCCGCCTTCTTCGCCGTTTCTTCGGCGGAATCTTTAGTTGTCGTTGAGCCGACGGTACTTGAACTTGTGCTCATCGCCGACTCTTTGAGAAGAGATCTTGTTGGACTTGGACTTGGCGTCCATCTTGGTACCTTACTAGGTGGAATCTCCATCTTAGTGTGTGTATGATAATTGATATGAACAAACGTTATCCTCTTTTTGCCCTTGTAGGAAGAGAGAGAGAGAGAGAGAGAATGAGAGAGAAATTTAATGGCCAAATGCGGAGAGAGAGAGAGAGAGAGAGAGAGACATGATGGACGGGACTATAAATGCATAAATGAGAGCCTCCAGCCACCCTGGAAACTTCCATTAACTATAGCGCCTTTTTCTTTTCTTTTTCTTTTTTTTTTTTACTAGTTAATAGTTAAATATTTCATTTATGAGTATTTTCTCCTTCTTCTTTTTTTCCTTTCATGTTTTCTATCAAAAAAAAAATATTATGGAACGTCACATTATTAAAAAAAAAATGAATCCCACTAATAAATCATATATTATAAAATTTATTTTTTGTCAGTGAGTGACATTAAATTTTATTGATATTTTCTAAAATCGTCTTTTCTGTGATGTAAAAGGATTTTGGTCAAAGGCGGCGAGCGGAAACAGTAAGCATAAATATTCTTTTTGTGAATTAAAAGGTTAGCATATTAAAATTAAGTCAATAATGATTGAGATCACATGTGGCAAAAGGAAAAAGAATCAATGAGAGAGTTGACGCGTTTTTTTTTTTTTTTCCGGCTTTAATTAATAACTTGTTGGATTTCAGTAAACAAAAACTAATCACAAGTTGAATAGTTGGAAAAAGTAAGCATCTTATAATAAAAAATAATGCGTGAAATGATAAATTAAATTTTTTTTAAAAAAATTATCATTCAAATTAAAATTAGATATAAATATTAATATTAAAGACAATACAACCCTGTGATACTAGAGACATAATTCTTGGTTAAGAATGATTTCATCAATAAAATCTGATGAAATTCAGTGAGAAGGACATAAACCAAGACCCGATGATGGGACATTTCTTCAAATTTCTCGACAATCCTATAATTGAGAATGTACAAAACTCTTTTTTAAAAAACATCTATAATAAATAGAATACTTCGATCAATCGAAAAACAATCACTTGCAGTACATAGACTGCAGCAAACTCCGCATAGCCCTAATACTAACAAAATCCATAGATATATACTGTTAAAAAACAACTTAAGCAGAACACAAAAAAAAAAAAAAAATCGGAGGTGGGGAAACTATCTATTTTATTACAAAATTAAAAATAAGCTTGTATTTGGTTTACCGGTTGGATATAAAAATGTTTTAAATTGGAGTTTATTGACTTTGCAAAAATTAGTTATAAATTTTGTTGACTTTTCAAAAAAAAAAAACAAAAACAAAACAAAAACTGATATAAAAAAGTACAGTTTAGTTGGAATTAAACTCAAACTCCAAACAAAGCCTAAAACATAAAAATAAAGCATGAATATAAAATAGCATCACCCACAAAATTCTCGCCCAACGTGGAACAACCACTCCGCCGTACACAACAACTCTAAGGAAATCAATCAGCTCGAATAGAGGTAAGAGATCGACATACCAGCCATAGGATCACTAAGGCCCCACCGGATCCTAAACTGCCACAAGCTAGTTGGGTTGTGTCTGATTGAGAAACTCTCAATTAGGATCTTCTGACTCAATCTCTGCCGAGATCACCAAACTGCCAACCACCTTCGTTAACCATGGTGGCTGTAGAATTCCCACATAAAGGGAAATCCTAGTTTATGAGAAATTTGAGAGAAAAAAGGGAGAGAGAAATGGCCTATAACGACATGGTATATATTAGATGACATAAAAATTCAAAAAAATATATAATTTTAAAATAATAAAAAATAAATAAATAAACAAAATAAAAAAGTCTGAATTTCTCTTTGGAAGCTATTTTAAAAATAAAAGAGAGAGAAAAAGTCAAATTGTATTTTTGAAAAGAGTAATAGTATTATAGTCCTTTTTTTTTTTTTTTTGAATTTGAGAATGAAGGGATTCAAATTTTACACTTTAGGTGGTGTCAAGTGTGGTATTACTGCAAGATTTTGTCTGTAACAACTTATAACACAAACTTTTAAACATTGTAATAAATAATATAATCAGATTTAAAAAATACACATTATCCTTATGTTATTAATAAATATGTTATTGACTATAAAATCTAAGAATTTACTTGTAAAAAAATGATATAATTTATTATCTTTTAAAAAATTTGTTATAAATTTAAAAAATACCTACAAAATATGTTTTATGCAACAATTTTCCCAAAAAACAAAAAAAGTCAAAGCTTTCTTAAGAAACTCTAAAAAAAATAATGACCAAAATCCTATTTTAGCCCAATTAAAAAAACCAAAATGAAGCTCTCTCACGAAAATAATAATAATAATAATATTTCTTCTAATATTTGATATACAGATCTGATGGTTGTTAAATGGTTTAAGCCATCTCCTCGTCACTACATGTACGTTTCCTCGAATACACAGAAGAAGATACGGAGGGATTTTTTTTTATTTAAATAATTATATAAAATGTCCATTTTAAGAGTTCCGTTTTAAAATATGTCCAAATTTCAATAATATAATATATATATATATCTATTTTTAAAAAATAAATATCTACGGTATTTATTTGACCATTTTATTATAATTGATATCATTTTATTTTTATCCAAATTTTTTTATTTTCCTTTTTTTGTTTTTTGATTTTAATACTGAGTATTTTTTTTGTTAATAAATGTAAATTACCTTTAATAAATCAAAATTAGTTATAAACATCAAAGTAATTATAATAAATATAAAATATTTACTATAAAGATGATGACTCCTACTAAATAATAAACATAACATAAAATATTAACGATAAATAATGATGAATATTCATACTTTTCATATAAAACACCAATGAATTCTTTATGAAAAAATATATTATTCAAGTAATCCACTATAAATCAAAGGGTTATCATTTATGTCTTAACCAAACAAATTGAAAAATAAAACAATAAATGGAATCAAATAATTTTTGAAAAAAATACTATTATTTATATAAATTAGTATAAATGAAATCAAGCATATCTTTATGATAGTATGAATTTTTTTTTAGATTATTCTTTTTCTTTATTTAGCTTTTTCTCATTAATATGAAATCTGACTTTGAGAAAATATTTTTTTTAGTTCATTATGAATATGTATACCTTCTTTACAATAAATCAAAATAAAAAATTTCAAAATTTTCTTTTTTATCAATTCTTTTTGCAATTTCATTAAATCAATTTAGCTCTAATTGGTAAACATCTTATATTCCTTTTTTTTTTTTTCCTTTTTCCTTTTTCTTAATTTCTTTATTCATTAATTTTCCATTCTTTAACAAGGGTAAAATTGTTTTTATAATGACTCTTTTAGATTCTTATGTGAATAAAAAATAAAATGGACATATTTCAAATTAATACCATTAATTTGGACATTTATGTAAATACCCTTTTTTTTTTTGGGTAGAAAATTAACAGGTTGTTACTTATTTGAGTGGGAATAACTAAAAATTTGAAAACGAACATGCTTGTGAGGCAACTAGCTTTGGATCTCTCCAAAATTTTAAAAGAGTGTTGTCATGTATGGGAGGATACTATATCAGTGTAATATATATTTCTAAACGTCTTATTTAATTAAAATCACATTAAAAAAAAAAAAAACCATACAAGGCACAATTTTTGTGATGCAAATATGATATTTTAAAAATAGAATACTAATAATAGAATATATTTCATATCCAGTATGGAAACTGCCATTAAAAAGAGAAGTGAAAGAGGAAACTAACAAAGAGGAGCTAATAGGATTTATCGATTGTTATTAAGTTTGCCAATCGTACCAGTTCAGCAAATGTAATTTTACTTTTTTTTTTAGATTAATAATTTGTTGATTTACTTATAACATTTGTAATTTAATATGTAACATGTTATCTTTTAGAACTTTTATTACAACCGACAAAAATCAACATAAAATATTACTTATTAATGAGCACAATATTAATCTTGATATTACAAATTCTGTAAGGTGTGACCATCATACTTAAAACCTTACCCAGAATTGAAGTTTTAAAGATTCATAGATGTGTTGAAAGATGGCTTAAAGACAGCTGGGGCATAGCTGTTGATGCTCTTTTGAGAAGGAAAATAATAATTGGTCACTTTGATCTAAGTTGTAGATGAAATTTGGTCTGTTTGTTTGTTTTTTAGATCTTTATTCACCTGACTATTTCAAAATTGTGTCCATATGTTTGTTTTTTGTGCTTAATATTGCATCTAGCTTGTTCCTGTTTGTATGCCATAATTTTGTAGTTAATACTCGACTAGTAGACATCATTATTATCAAAGAAATTTTGCAAATTGATAGCTAGCTACACTCCCATTGGTAAATCCAAACAAATTTTCCTACTTTTTTTTAAGTATGTAATCACCCCATGTGTACCCTTTAAATTGACTTATTGCTAAATTTTTACGCCAGTCAAAAATCAAATTTAGAAGTTACATCTCCTTACCCTTAAACCACCTTTCCTCACCATTGAGCTAATCCAAATGACTTACAAATTTTCGTACTTGAATAGTTGTTTTCTAACATAATATATATTCTCCACAAACAATTTGATTCCCTTATTTCTAAATTGTACTATAGAATAAGAGAGTTTCTAGCTTAAGTCATTTTTTTAGTTTAAATTTGATTCTTTTTATATATCTTCGCTAGATTAAAAATATGGATCCATTATTAGCTCACAATTCAATTAAGGTTCTTAGGGGTATTAAAATGGATCATCTAACTTGGTTGGGGCCATGCAAACCTAGAGGGAAAAGTAAGCTGGGCTAGGCCTACCAGGTATAAAAAAAAGTCGAGCTAGCCTAGTCCTATGAACCAAAAATCCTATATCTTTATATATATGTAAAATAACAAATATATGTCTTGAAAAAACACTATGTTGGCCAAATCAATCTCCTAAGCTACAGACTAAGCTCAATCCACCCTTCAAGTAGGGCCGATCTATCTGAACACACCCCTATTTATAGGAGAAAATTATGGTAATAACCCCCAAAATATATATGTTCTAGAATTTTACCCTCCTTTAATCTTGTTCAGAATTTCGACCTTTCTTTTTGTTTTTTCGTTTGACTTAATAATAAGATTACTAAAATATCCACAAACCCCACTCAAGTCCCTTTATGTCCCCTCTCTTGATATCTATTTTCTCTCTCTTAGGCTATGGAAGGAACGGTGGTAGATCATCTTGACCAGTGAGATGGGGAAGGAGAAAGAGATAATTTCTTTTCCGATGTATGGTATGACAAGAAATAAATAAAGCAAAAATCATCTATCTTGTTTAATATAGAGATACATGGGAAAGGAAATAATATATTTTACTTGTAAAATGACAATTTTATCTCTAACTAATGAGATAAATTGAATTTCTCAAAAAATTTCACTAATTTGGAGGGATTAAAATTAAGGTTTTTTGAAAGATTAGAAGTCCCTCTCCTAATCCATTCCTTCCTTTCTTCTCTCATACCAAACAACTATAATTGTCAAAATACTTCCACCAATCCCTCTACCTCTCCCTTCCTTCTATTTTTCTCTCATTCAAAACACACTCTTACTTTGATATGTTTTCTCTCCCATTTCCCTGTTCTTTTCTCCATTTTCTTTCTCCTCCACCCCTTCTCGCTCTCCCTTTGCCAAATCCCTCCCTCTATCCTCCACCCACTCTTTCTCCTTTCTCCATTCCCTCACTCGATTCTCTCTCCTCTCTCTCTCTCTCTCTCTTTGCTAGTTTTTCTCTCATCTCCCTTTTTCTCGGTGACAGCCGTCATCGCAATTTGCAATGAGCTCGTTGTGATACGTGGTGTTATGATTTGGCATATTCACGGTAGTGTGCCACACTGATCTTGGTGGCCTGACCCTCTCTATCCCTTCTCTCTCCTATTTCCTCTTCTTATTTCTTTCTTGGCATGCATGACGACATCGTTCAACATCACATGGTTCAAAACCAATCTCGACATCATGACGAGGCTATGATCTCATGGTGGATCCGAGCAAATGATCTCACCATGACCAGTCTCTCTCTCAAGCTTTCTCTTTCTCTTTCTATGTGCTTTTTCTTTCTCCTTATGTCGTAATTAGCGGCTACCTCCCCATCAACGCTTGTCGTTTGCATATGATGACAAATCTAAATCTAAGACCAGTTCGGCTCTGATTTTGTAATTTTTTTGCACTTTCCTTTTAGTGAAGGTCTGGCCATACTCCTTTTGTAGGAGATGAGATATGAAAAATTAGGGTTTGTTTCAATTTGAGATTTTTAATTTTGGTGGTTAGGGTTTTGTTTTTTGTAATTTGATTTTTATATAATTTTTATGATTACTATGGAGAAATAAAAAATTAACATGATAAATTACAGTATCAATGTGCTAGAATGTTAAGAATAATCCATTAAAATATAATAAATAATTAGGTGGAGTATAAAAAAATAATATGGTTGAGTATAAAAAAATCCGGCGAATTATGAAAAATAATCTTGTAAAATATAAAAAGTATTTGGTAGACTACCAAACGTATTCTACCATAATATTCGCTAGAGAAACAATGTTGAATACTAAAAGTATTTTGGTAGACTACCAGAGGTATCTTAAGGCTAAGAGTATTTTGATTATTACTTGTGGTCAAAATACCTTTTTGGTTGGGCGTGAGTAATTTGGAAGATTTATTATGTTGATCGTTGACTTATATTATAAGATGTCAAAAATTCTAAAAAATCAATATAGATGAGGCATTATTATAGATGTTTTTTAGGCGATCCTCAAAATATAGCTCTATTCTTAGCCAAACAAATTGGTTCCAATAGTATACGTAGTTGGCAAATATCTAATTCAATAATGAAGACAGAGTAGTAGGAGTTAATTATTGCTAGTACACGTTCTCAACTTTTTAATTTTAATTACTAATTAAAAGAAATCCTTCCTTTATTATTATTATTTTTTTAGAAATTTAAGGACGGAAAGATTCAAATTCTTAATCATAAGGTGAAGTTAAATACAAAATTATTGCTTTGTTTTTAGAAACTCTAAAATTATTTTTTGAAACTTGAAAACTTATTTTAGCCTTGCACACTTTATAGTGTTATAAATATAGATCGGGCTAAGCAGACCAGTCAGTTACCCCTATTTTTGGAATGAGGGTGGGCCCAGCCTGGCCGGTAAAATGTTGGACCTGGGCCAGGCCGAATTCAAGTATAAAGGCCAAGCTGGGCCATATTTATTTCTCATTTTTTTTTTCAAAAGCTCATTTACCCGACCTGATTTTAAGCCCGTCGGGTTTTCGGACCCAGCCCATGAATTTATTTTGTGCCGGGCCGGGCCTGATTTTCCCTTTTTACCTATAAAGGTCGGCTAGGCCATCCGAATTTACAGGACTAACAATTTGTGGTAAAAAAAAAAAAGGAAAAAGAAAAGTATATGCTTAGTTAGACAAAAATTAAGAATATCTTTTTCGTAAAAAAAATTAAATAAAATATTTTATTTGAAACCAAAAATTCAAGATCTTTTTATTGACATTTTATCTTTTGTTTTAAATTTTTCTTATTTTTAGTTGTATAAAATAGCTTTCTTGAGCTATTAAAAAAGTATTTATGTCATTTTCTCTATATATATTTCCATTTACAAAGGACGTGAGGGATTAAATTGAAATAAAATTTTCAAATTCGAAGGATTTTTTTCCTAGTTTATTAACATATAAGAATAAATTAAGAAATATTAAAATTAGAAGGAACTTTTGTGTAATCAACTCTTAAATATTATTTGGTAGCATATAATTGCCTTAGAACTGTCTAGACAGACCACAATGTTTCTGGTCCACCAGTGTTGTGTTTGAGAAATGAATTGGGTTTGTGTGATATGTAGTGAAAAGATTTAGGAAGTGCCCTCCCCCCCCCCCCCCACACTTAAGGAATAGGAGTTTAAACTCTATATATTGTGATATAGGTATGTGTGAATTACATTTAAATGCAAAAAAAAAAAAAATGATAATCCTGTAAATAAATAATTTTAGATCCATCATCACCAAACATCCTTTTAAACTTCGTCTTTTTACGTTTTGAAAAAGCAACTATGACAATTTCCTAGTCATAAAAAAATTTATTTTGTAAAATGAACGAAACAATTGCAAATTAAAATTGTACTTATTAAGTTGATATGTACACGTGATCAACTAATTATCTTATTAATTATTTGTTTAATACTAATTATATTATTTTGTTTTTCACTTTCATTGCAAAGTTCTAGAAATAGTCAACATTCTCCAACTATATTGGACATATCCAGCCGGCGCTTATGAATAATGGGCAACTATGGACCATGAATTATAATTAAAACTGCACACGTCATCCACAAACAGTCATCGTCGTGACGATCACTCTTTACTTCTAGTGCAGACAAAGCTTTCTCTATTATGAGGTTCATCTTGTCACATGACAATTAATTTAATTATTTTAAGCTTACTTGTAAATGTTTTTTTCGTTTGGTTCATTTCAAATTTTAAAGTTGTTTTTTCTTTCCTCCGAAAAAGAAATTTAAGGAGTGTGCAACTAATAGAAGTAACTTCGAATTGACCTTAATTTATGTCTGGAATCTTATCTAAGTTTCATTTTTTTTTTCTTTTAATAACAATCTTATCTGGATGTTAAAATAGGAAAAACATATACTATGAGCTGCACTTTTCTTTTTTTTTGGTGAACATCTGACCTGTACTTCTATTATATTATAAGATACTGTTATTTTAGTTATTATATTATTTTTTTTAACAATTTGATATATAACCAGTAATAATTCTACATTACATTGTGTACTATAAATTTTTAAGGTGAAGAATTACAGATAAAATCATTGAAAAATTAATCTAATGATTAAAATTATTGTATCTAATGATAAAAGTAAAAATGTAGTTCCTATTATAAGTATTTTTGTTAAAACTTAAATAACTAATGATGCAATTTTTTGTAATAATCAATTTACATATTTTATTTTATTTTTAACGTTCTCTTGAAAGATTTGTAATTAATCTTTTTATAACCAATTTGTAAACATAGTATATGGTACATTGAACTACGATTGAAAATGGGCAAAGTCATTTTCTCTTTAGTCAATCTTTTTTTTTTTTTTTTTGGGGTTCCCCGTTGTGTATGGCTCATGTTGTCAGTGGCTTTTAAGAATGCAAACATTTTATTTTTTGAAAAAAAATAAAAATAAAAAATCAAAACAACATATAGATGAAAAGAAAATAACAAATACTATATGGAGTTTTTTTTTAATTATTATTCTATTATTGATTAATAGGCAAAAAAAAAAGTTTGCATGTTCCACACTCATTAGCTTGGCGAGTCCCGGTAAATTTGAGCCGCCCAGCCTTGACGAGCAAAAGGAAAAAATGGATCAGGTCAAGCCCGACTCGATTTTTTGGTTGGCCGGGTTGATCCCACCTGAATTGAAAAAATATAAGCCCAGCACGGCCCTAAAAACCCGTCGGCATAAATCGAATCTGGCAAACGGAATTTTAAAAAATATATATATGTATGGAACTAGGAAATTAGGAGTAGGGTAGAGTGAGATACAATTAACAAAAAGAAAGAAAAATAAATGGTATCAACTTTTAAATACTAACTCCAAAAAAAGAAAAAAAACCTCCATGAACTGTTTAAAAAAAAAAAGAAGGAAAAATAATCTATTATCACTATGTAATATAACTATTTAGTCGTTGCACAATCATATTAAAAAAAAAAACGTAGTCACATATTCTAACAATCTTAAATATTAATATTTGCATTATAAATAATGTTGTCATAACGAGAAATGAATGTTGGTTTTTAAAAAATGAATAAATAATAAAATTTGAATGGACCAGGCTAAGAGCAGCCTGACGGGCTCAAATGTAAGGCCCAACCTGACCCTTATGCTTGCACTGGACTCAACACTTGACGGGCCGCACTAGGCACACACTTGGGCAAAAAATGTGGGCAACGGTCTAGCTGGCTTAGCCCGGCCTATATTTACAACTCTATTATTAGTGACCATGCTCAAAATAAGAAAAAAAAAATCAATAAAAGATATAGAATCACTAGAAATATACCAACAGAGTTAGAGTAGAGTTAAAAATAAATAAATAAAAGAGTTAGACTCAGAAATTAAAAGATTTAAGAGTAGAACAAGTATGTGCGGCAATTTTAGTCCCCAAAAGTCTATTTAAGGCGATCAACAAAAAAGAAAAATGCTATCGTTCCTTGTTTTGTCACTCTCTTTTTCACTCTACTACTACTTCTTCTTCTTTCTTATGGATCCGTTTGGCAGAGTTTTTTACTTTTACTTCTAACTAGTAAAAGAAGATAAGCAAAAGTTGTTATTTCTTAGTAAGTATTTATAACCAAAAAGCTTTTGAGGTCAAAATGATCCTTAAAGTATTATACTAAGTACTAAAAATGTTAAATAAAGTTTATAATGTCTAATTTAAATTTTGTTACCAGTTTTAAAATTTATTCAGAAGAGATTTTTCTAGAAGTCACTTTTTTTGACTTTGACATGAAGCACTTTTTGAGACTGGACGCTCTTTTGATAAATCGTTCAAACACTTCTAGAAGCTACTTTTGAACTTGAAAAACCAAAAACAACTTATAAAAAACTCTACCAAACAGGTCTATTACTGTGCTTTTTATCATATCGCATGTTATCTAACTTCCCAACAAAAGAAAGGCATAATTATCTACCATTACTTTTGACTTTTATTACATTCCTGGCATTGTGTTACCAATTTTTTTCCTTTCTTGATTTTTGTTTTTGTTTTGAGCAATGATACACATCATGAAAAGTTTTATCATAATTATCATAAATTATCAAGTGTTAAAATTATATAAACTCTACAAAACTAAAATGACTAATTTATCTCTATTTTGTTACCCTAACAAATTACTTTTTAATTTCATGATATATCATAAAACTTTTTTTTTTTTTTCATAAAGTGAATAATTTTCCTTTTGTTTTTCTTCTCTTTCGTCATCTTTTCTTTAAAAAACTACAGGACTCTTTTATTTATTTATTTATTTTCCTAGCTAGAATCATTTAGAATTTTATTAGATAACGTTGGACCCCTCTAGTTCCTCATATATTCATTTTGTAACTTAAAAATTTTACAAAGAAGAATTTTGTAGCTTTAAAATAAGTTAAAAACATGCTTATTTCATCTTTAGATTTCTGAAACCATGCTCATTTTTTCCTTCATCTGGGTTTATCAGTTTTTTTTGTCTTCATTGATTTCATTACTTTGCGACTGAATTTCGTCCAGGGTTTGCTTTATTTGTATTTCTCTCTTGGAGCCAGAGCTCAGAACCACTTCTTGGTTGGTCAGCGGACTACTAGCCTTAGAGAATATGCTTTGGACTCTAAGATGATAGCTTCGATGGGAACGATGGCTTCATGGTTGGAGGGGATGTATTTTGGTCTCTTTGGTCATGTTTGTTGGCTTGTCATCAAAGGTATTCTCTATGATGTTTGGTGTTTTTCTCCATTAAGTTATTTGTTTAAAATAAATACGATGTTATTTGCACCTTGTATTTTATTAGTATATATTTGTGCTTATTTTGTAATAACGGAGGTGGTCTTCCCACGCTCTCATATTGTTTGCATGTCTAATCTACTAGAGTTAGTTCTATATAGTGTTGGGGCTGACCTTTTTGCTATGGGTTTTTTGGTCTCGATCGATCAGAGTTTTCCATCGATTGTAGTGATATTTTTGAAAATGTTATATGTATGCTTGATGATTGATGTGCCTTTTTGATTTCTTATTGTTGAATTTTAATACACCTTTTACTTTATTGTGCGTTTCATTAGAATTTATTGATGAAACTGATTTATAATTGGGATTAAATTCTCTTATGTTATAAAATTATTCAAAATATTGATGTTCATATTTTATTGATTTAACCGTTTTTTTTAATAATACAAACACCGATTAAATATGACGAGAAAAAGAAATACAATTCAAAAAGAGTAATAATCCAAAAAGTCAATTAGTGTAGAGAAACAGAAAAGCGAGAGAGAAAGGCTGAGAGAGAAACAATTAATGATGAAACGGCTCAACCAAGAAGCAACTCATTTATCTGCTCCATCCTACTTATCAAAAAAAAAAAAAAAAATTCATTTATCTGCTACATATAATAAGTTACGGCAGTAATAATCAGTTATAACAAACCGATGATAACAACAAAACTAAGCGTGTCTTTGTTGCTAAGTTCTAGATTGTAGTATTTAGATTTAAATTGAATTGCATGTTTGGTGAGACATTTAAATTGCTCGTGTTAAAAAGTAAAAAAAAATTAAAATATGTTTGGAAAAAAAATTCAATAAGAAGCTTGTTTCATTCGTCTCGAGATTTTATATAATTTAAAAAAAAATCATCTTATTTGGACTAATATATGCAAAATTATGCAGTTTTAAAATTTGAGTATAAAACTATATAGATAGTAAAACTCATATTGACTTTTCAGAAGAAGGTAAAAATTAAATTATTAATTATGATCCAAACTGAAGTACCAAACATCCTATAACATCTAAGATGCTATATTATGTTCCCTCAAGCGAAACATCATAAACTTTTGAAATGAGCTTACATTTGCGAAACTCAAACAGAGGAATTGAAAGTCTCTCGGTAAAAGTGTCAAGTAGTTTAGGCACTTGCTTTACTTCTGCTTCTTTAGACAACACTTTTTCTCTTATAAAATATACATTTATTTTTATATGTTTAGTTCTAGCATGAAAAGTCTCCTTGAGTAAAGCCTGTAACTAAATAACTTCTTGTTGTGGCAGTTGCTAAGGCTCTACATTCAGATTCCATGCTAGACGTTGCCAACCAACTTCTGCTTTCTTGAACTCCAGTTAAGCCACTTGTTCACTTATTGTCATCCAAGGAACTGGCCCAATCTACATCTGAGAAGCACTCCAAGAAAAAAAGGAAAAACTATTGATATCCTGAATTGTAACTCAGTTGTTTCTTAACTTCAACTAGCCTAACAAGCCCAATTTTTAAGCATCCCATTAGAATTCATTATTTAGAAAGCCAAAATTAGGCTTTCTGACCCGTCCAGAAGCAGAGTTATGTCTCAAAATCTATTTGTATGGTTGGCTATCATGTAAAAATAACATATTACTGAGCTGAGTATATTTTTAAAATACTCAGATAATCCAAAATAGAATTATAAAATAAGCCTATCCGCCGTCAAAATATCTTTTAGCTCTCAATATTGTCATAAGCACCTAAGCCATCACCATCAAGAGGCAAGTTGATCTCGCAGATCTCACCAAAAATAGTACAGATCTTGTTGGAGCTATTGTCCCTTATGCGAATCTCCCACGGTGACAGGTAGCTGAGATTATGATCTTGATATAGTTTGCAGATCAGAGTATTGATTTTTGTATTTCAGCTGATTAATTTTTATTTTTCGGTGGATTAATTTTTGTATTTTAACTGATTGTAAGTTTTATAAATCTATTTGTATGATTATATGATCAATTAGTAATTTTGTGTTTCTTTTCTTCGTGTTGATACGCACATGTATGTAAGTGTCGTTGAATTTGCTTTTTGTCTAGATATTTTTGTATTTAGAAAGAAAATTAATTTAGTAGATTATATAAAATAATCTATCAGAATATTCTTAGAGACATACAATGAAAGTAAAAACTAATCTTGTAGATTATTGAAATTAATCTAGGTACTTTCTACGACCGACATCAGATACGGTCATCCACTGTTTTTAAGATCGAAAAGTAATATGGTCGAAGAAGGTTGAATATTTTGTGCCAGAGATGAAAAATATTCTAATAGAGGAGTAATCTCCGGTGACCAAAAGAACTTCTTGACTCTTGTTGATTCCGACGATATTTGGTAGATTACTATCAGTAATATATTATATTACTTTTTTGAATAACTAGGGATAATTTCAATAAAATATATATATTGAGCTTTAACTTAGCTAATTATAGGTAAAAAAAATTGAAGGAACTGTAGTTGGGACAATAATGAAGATATATCCTTATGAGGGATAATCCTACGAGTAGAGATATTAAATGGGCCGATCCGATTGAGCCCAGCCCATTTATTTTGAACAAATTAGTACTTCCTGTTATGCTCGTACCGGTCCATTTATAAATGCGTCTTATCATGTTTATTCTCAATTTATAGTGTCAAGTCCAGTCCATGGTCTATTTATAAACGTGATGTATTTTTAACGTGCTTGTGTCTTAATCATACCTAACATCAAAAATTTTAAATAAAGAAGAAACTTAAGTTTTGAATATAATAGGAAATATTGATTTTTAACAAAAACAAAAACATATTATTGAAAATAAACAACAATTTTAAAAACTTTTTGAAGTAAAGCCTTAAAGGAAATGAAATCTTTATAAGAAATAAAAATACCATAAGTCTAATATGAAAATAATTAAAATATCATACAAAAAAGTGAAGTTATCGTGTCATTTTTGTGTCTCTTATTGTGCTTGTGTTATGTTTTTTAGCGTGATTTATATAGAAAAAATAGAGTCAACCATGACCCATTAAATTAAATGTGCCGAGTTAGGTCCATCAAACAATTGTGCCTTATCATATTTTGCCTATTTTTCAACATAGGGTATCCGTATCCACCACCCACTAAACCCGATCCATTTTCACATCTCTTCCTACAAATAACCTTTCCAGTAAAGTCCACAAAAATCGGTCTACAAAATTTGAAGCCCATCTTGAGAAAATTTGTGCCGACCGGCCTTGAAGACTTGGTTGCGCCAACTTGTTTTGTTTGTGTTTGAGAATGATAAATCTTTTTTTCATTTATTAATTAACATAATATAAATTTTTTACTTTTGATTAACATCATAAAATTTTTAATTAATTTTATATTAAATTAATTTACTATTAATTTTTTTATATGATATTAATATAATAATTTTTAAATTTGTATTATAAGTGTTATTTCCAAAATGTTTTTCGAGAACGGAAAAAAAATATAAATATAAAAATAAAAATAAATAAATAAAAAATAAACGACCGTCGCGTCGACCAAGGAGACAACTCACCCGAGACATACGCTTCATACCAATCTGACACCGCGATCATTTGGAAAAAGCTCTTTATTTTCCTCATCTCTAAACAAATAATACGGAGCTCAGATCCTCTGTTTCTCACTAAAAAATTAAACTCACCACTAAACCAATCTCTCCGCGCCACATCATGTCAAGAATCTTGTTTCTTCGACGTGGCAAAAATATTATTGGATATCATGCTAAAATTAGAGAATATTCATTATTCTATGGACTACATAAATTGATGTAAATTGAAAAATAATTATTATATTTAGAAAAAAATGACGAAAAGAAAAGAAAAGAAAAATCTGAGACTGATTAATCAAAGCTTTGCTTTAAGAGAAAACAATCAAACACTTGGACAGCGACAGACACTGGGCGGAGTGAGATCTGAAAGGTTTTTCTATCTCTCTCTCTCTACTCGATTTTAGAGAGAGAAAGAAGCGAATTCTAGAGAGAGAAATCGAGAATGGCGAGCGTTGGGGGAGGTGGTGCTGGTTATGGCGACGCTAGCCAGAAGATAGACTATGTGTTCAAGGTCGTGCTAATAGGCGACTCGGCGGTCGGAAAATCTCAGATTCTGGCGAGGTTCGCCAGGAACGAGTTCAGTTTGGACTCCAAAGCCACAATCGGCGTCGAATTCCAGACCAGGACTCTCGTCATCCAGCACAAGAGCGTCAAGGCTCAGATCTGGGACACTGCTGGCCAAGAGAGGTATAATCTCGATTTCTTCTTCTTCTTCTTCTTCTTCTTCTTCTTCTTTTAATTTTATTTAATTTTTTGTTAAATCGCTTTCGGAATATTCTGAATTTTCTAATTTTGTGATTGGATCCTGGTGTGTTTTGTTGCTATGATTTGTATGGATTTGATACTTCACAGTTATGGCGGAAAATATACTTGGCTGTTTTGCCAAAAATGGAAATGTTTGATTGGCTTCTTGAACGAAATTTTAGCGCTCAAAATGCTGCTGTTTCGCCTTTGATTACTGCTAATTGCATATTTGCATGGATAAAGTGCCGAAAAACCAATATTGGTAAAATCGCCTTTTAATTGTGTTTTCTTTTAGGCTTTTTATTCTCCTTTTGTTTTCCCTGTTCCTTTTAAATCGCTTTTCAATATTGATATGATCTGATAAGAATTTCTTACTAGAGGGAAAAATAAATGCAAAAATAAGAAGGTTTTCTGTTGATCCAGATCTTGATACCAGCCAATGTTTATATTAATGTCCATTTTTGGGGATCCAAAAATGTGTACAGTTGTGATTGTTGAGGACATGGTTGTATATGGTTGTGATTTAGTCACATTCCCATTTTTGTTCAACGCCTTCGGATTTAAATATTTGAGAAGTTTGTTCTAGTTCACGTGTTTCTAGGATTCCTTAAGACTGGCTAGTAAAAGAGTGATGGATCTTGATATCATGAAATTATCATTAAATTTTGGATACATATTGGGTTTTTATTTGGATCAGATTAATTGAACTTCATTGATTCATTTCGGTTGTTTGTGATAAGAAATGTAAGAACCTTATTCTCTGTTGGATCTTCTTTTAGAATTTGAGGACGTAATATTGCGCTTCTAATTAGTAACATGTTTTGTAAAGATGTTGGGATGTTATTCAGAAAATTGGTTCTGTGAACTGTGAAGCTTAATGATTTTTTTTTTTTTTTGGGTATTTATTAGCATATAAGACCACCTCCAATGCAAATGCCATGTAAATGCTATATTTGGCCCCAAAAAAGTGTAAAATGACATACTCGATATGTTGTGCTCCAATACATAATGCTATTTCAAATGCTATAACTATTTTTTGTGATAGTTATTAAGCTTTGAAACTCATAGAAATAAACTTTTAGTATTTAAATAATTTGAAAATGTCTATATTATGATGATTAAGCAAAAAAAGTCCAGGTATGAACCAATAAAATTTCAAATGTTAAATTTGACATTTGCTATACTTGATGGCAAATTAGTCGCAAAATATAGCAATTGCCAAATTTAGCATTGGAAATTGGATTGTGTTGAAGATTGGCTTTCCTCCCCAAATGGAAAAATTTAGCTTTGGCACATAAATTTGGTAATACATTGGAGATGCTCTGATATTGGATAAGAAGTTGAGATATTATTTTAGAAAGTTGGGCTTGCGATACTTGTCATAAAGATTTTGTATCGGTATGTGAAAATTTGTATCAAAGTGGGATTACTTTGCATGAGTCTCATAAAGATGTACAGTTCATCAAGTGTTGGTGGAATGTGTAACTTGGGCAGACTGATAGTAGAGATTCTTCTCACCTGCCATTTTGGTTTTGTAAATTTACCATCTTGATGCATTCTAATTCTCCTGATTTTGATGTTTGAGCAGATACCGAGCAGTGACAAGTGCATACTACAGGGGTGCTGTTGGGGCAATGCTGGTTTACGACATAACCAAACGCCAGACGTTTGATCACATTCCACGTTGGCTTGAAGAGCTACGTAACCATGCAGACAAGAACATAGTCATCATCCTGATCGGGAACAAAACTGATCTCGAGAACCTGCGTGCAGTTCCCACGGAAGATGCCAAAGAATTTGCTCAGAAAGAGGGACTTTTTTTCTTGGAGACTTCAGCACTGGAATCAACTAATGTCGAGAACGCCTTCTTGACAGTGCTGACAGAGATCTTTAACATTGTGAACAAGAAGAACCTAGCCGCCGTTGACAACCAAGGAAATGGTAACCCTGCATCGCTTTCTGGCAAGAAGATCCTTGTCCCAGGCCCCGCGCAGGTTATCCCAGAGAAGAAAATGTGCTGTAAATCATCGTGATCGAGTCTCTTTTAATTTGAGGTTTCTTTGCAATATAGGATTCTCGTCTTTAAATTCTAAATAGCAATTTTTTGAAGGGTGGTGCATTTATATTTTGTACATCTTTGCATTGCATTGGCAGCTGAACCAGTAGCACGTTGTGCGATGTGGTAAGGAAAAAACTATAGATGATACTGAGTTGCGGATTTTGCATGATCAGTAATCTGTTATAAATTCGACATTTTCCCATTCTTTTTTGTCCTTTGCGGTTGGTGGGATTTGAATTCTGTCCTTGTGGTGGTTAGGTGTCAAGTTTATCGTTATGTTATGTCTGCATTCATTTGTTGTCCTTTTTCAGTTTCATTTAACTGAGGATAAGGGAATTTATACTCAATATTTCTAGATGAAGTTGTGTGCATTTACTCATTTTTAGATTTTTTTTTTTGCTGATATTTATATATATTTTTATATAAGTTGAAATAAGTTTGATTCATTAAACATGGGGCGGCTAAAAAATGACGGTGCCAAGCAGGATTCCGCCATCATCCCTGTTATGTGTCATGTTGATGGTTTTTTTTTTTTTTTTGGTTACTTTAATTTATTGATGAATAATCTTATTTGTAGAGATATGGTAAAAGGGTCCATTTCATAAAATACTAGTAGTGACTTCACATCATCATGTCCACTCTTTTTTGTTTGTTTGTTGAAATCAAACATCGATGGTTATATATTATTTGTTTGTTTGAAATTTGCTAGATTAGTCCCTAAACATTGTACGTGCAATTTTAATCTTGATCTTTTATTTATAAATCATTAAAATGTTGTTACAGATCATTTTGTTAATTTTTGGATGAAATTTGTTGATTATTTGGTTAAAAAAAATGATACCAATGCATTATGTTCCAAAATTAACATAAAGTACTATTTTAGTAATAATTTAATAATTTAGGGATATTACATTTATGGAAGAAAAAAAAAAGGGATCAATGTTGCAATATATCTAAATTATTAAAATATTTTTACAATAGTTATTTTTATTAAATTTTTAGATAGAATTCATTAGTTTATATCATTTTTTTAATCAAATTATTAACGAAATATGTCCAAAAATTACCTCAAAAATTAATTGTGATTTTTAACTAATACGGGCGATTTCATATAATTTATTTTTTCAGGAAAAAAAAAAGTTATTAATTCAGATAGAAATCGTTTACACACTTTCTAATAAATTACATGCCACATTAGTTGGAAAAAAAAAAAAAAAAAGCTCTGAGACATTATACTATCATGATTGAAATAATCTTCGATGGGAAGAACATAAGAAACTGTCAGCTGAAATAATCCAATTTTAGCATAACTTCAAACTTAATGGAAGACAAAATCAAAGTCTTCCGTGATAACCACCAGAAGAAAAAAAATTAACAAATTAAGCTCACAACAAGAAAACCTAGGATGCGTCAAAATTTTAGCTTAAACTTATCCATCAACCTCCATATTTGGTTTGTTTTCGTTCTTTTCAGCATCATTTATGTCCTTTTCTTCATCTGCCTCCGGTTTTGAAGGCTCGTCTTCCGTAACCGATGAGCCCTTTTCGGTTTTTGCTGTTTCCATACGGACGAGAAGCCTTTCTAGAAGTTCTTGGCAGTCGATAGCAGTGACCATCACAGTCAAGCTGGCTTTACCTTTCCAGCATCCTATGGCAATTGTCGATTCATCCACTTGGATAGGACTCGACGACGCTTCGCCATCTGCAGAAACAATGCTCGTTTAGATATGCACAAAAATTGAAGTCCAGTTATCCATGACAGCATGATCTTATCCCTACATACCTTTTCGCAAAACGACCACACAGCATCCCTGCATCAAGTCTGATGCTTTCTTGCCAAATTCGGAATCAACAAAGTCAGCGTATTTGATGGACTTGTACTGCAAAAGATGCTTGAAATCTACTGGAGATGCATGTAGAATCTGTTTCGTGACATACGGAAGAATAACCGGCAATCCTTCGGATGATATCCGGAAAGAACACGGTGCAGAGCTTCCTTCTCTTGACGTTTGCCGTTCCTATTTTATTTAAATTTTAAAATCAGAAATCCTCCACAAGATTTATGGAACATACAAAATCCGTTTTTAAACATCAAGAGAAGTCTAGTTTACAAATTGAAATACTTACAAACATCTTAAGGCCGACAGATGCTATCTTAAGTGGCTGTCCAACGGAGAAATTCAGTTGAAGAACATCCTTAACCGACTTTGAGACATAGTAGATTCTCTTCACGTGATTATTGTCAAGATTTCGGGTCACAAGATGACCAACCAACGTAAACGATTCATCAATGCCATAGAATGTTTTTATGCTGTTGATGATAACTTCATCGCTGAAGAAAAGGACAGGGTCAACCCCTTTCCACTTCCCTTGCATCTGTAACTTTCTTTTTCCTCCAGCTTTACTGGAATCGGGTTCCTTGGAACGGGGTACTTGGGCTGCCTCCGAATTACGTTCTTCAGATGCAACAGAAAGATCGGGTGCCAAATCAACCTCATCTGGTTTATTATCTATCAAATCTGCCTCCGGAGCCACTTCTGCCAATATATCATCGGTGGTTACATCAGTAGGGCTAGCCTCCAACCCATTTGAATCTTCGATCGCTTTATTTGGTGAATCCACAAGTGGCTCACCATTTTGCGGCTCACCATTTTGCTTCTCTATCTGACAGTTTGGTTTTTCCTGACCGGCTACACGGTGAAAATCGAAAGACACCAAATTGTTATTATCTGATGGGAAGAACCGAGGATAATTATGTATTTCTCAAATCCTAATTAAGGTAAAGGTCAAATTAATTACAGAAGACGGAGCAGAATTGAGTTACTATTTGCTAATGCAGATAGATCAAACAATCCCAAAGAAAAGACAGATTCTCAGCTGACACTAAGGAGCTGTTTAGAACAACGTTTCTAGACGGAATGTTGCAACTCAACTCAAAAACTCCATAATCTACATCTCACTTTCCCCTTCAAAAGTTCATAACTTTCTCATTTCAAGTCAAAATAAGATGATTTTTTTTAATCAGACAACATAACGGGAGGAATGAAACAATATCTATATTGCATATTTTTTTCCGAACACATTTCAATTTTTATATTATCTTCTAATATATAGTTGGTTTCCAATTTACACTTCAACCAAACATACAATTCAACCCCAACTCCAACCATTGTTCCAAACAAGCCCAACCCTTGACAAATATGAAGATTTAACCTAATGCATTGGATAATAAGAAATCACCTGGCATTGGCAGTGGGGAATTCTTGTGAAAGACGGCAATAAAAAAGGCCCCAGTATTTTGATCATGTGGCACTATTCTCATGCAATGTTGTAGAGGAAAATCTGACACTTCCTCATCTAGCTCATCAGCTGAAGGTATTGAGTTCTCCATTGAATGCGTTACATCTTCAGAGTTAGCATTTCCACCATTCTCATGCATTTCTTCTGGTTCCATAGTCTGATTGCTATTGTCAGTTGCATCTGGAAAGCTTCTTCCAGAAGGAAACATGCTCGGAACAATGACACTTCTGCGGTATTTGGAAACATCTTTGTAGGAAGCCAACCAGACACTCTTGTCGCGTACCTATAAGTCCAAGGGAATCCAGACAACATATTGAAAAAAAAAAAAAAAAATTGTCTACCAAAAGAGTAGCTAAGATCTTCTACAATTACTGTAATACAACCCAATCTTATGCAACAAAAGTAATGAATATCATACGATCAACTGATGCCAACAACACAGACAGTTGCCTACCAAGAAGTGAAAAAAAAAAAAAAAATACAAGTCGGATAAAAGATGCAAATCCAAGCAATCAAGTAAGACTTTGCTAAAACGCAACAAAGGTTCCAACGGAGATCCTCATGCTCTACTTATTTTCAATTGATGCAATTTTGGTTCATACCATCGTCAACTGCACAACTTTTATTTTATCTATCTATTCTGGCTAAGTAATTCAAAAAATTGATCTCTTGTGACAGGGTTAAAACCTTTCTTGAGTACCAATCAGAAGATTCAGAACGCACATCCTACGTCTATGGGTAACAACAGATTACCCTAGCCAAATTTTTGAAATCATGATCGGGAAAACCTACATTCTTTCCAAATGTCCAGTTTACAGTAGCCGGTACTTTCAAAACATAGTCGGCTTATCAAAAGGAAAAAGAGAATATAAAGATGAGAACCCTTAGTATGAAAAAAGAGAAGAGCATGTAAAAACTTCCAACAACAAATAATAACTAACCTTCCATTTCTTAAGCCCTGGCCTCCGAACAAGTTGAGGAAGTTCATTTGAAACATCAACTAGTTCAACAGACCCTCCACACTTGCGCAAAATCTGCATAAAATAAAACACGCTAGCAAATTCAGAGAAGAGACCAACTGGTGAGAAATCCACTATACATGATCAGGTTAACAGGAAACAGTGACTTTTACAGTGATCTAAAATTCAAAAATAAGTTTTGGGGAAGGGGAAGGGTGGATAATTATCAAGGAACAAAAGAGGTTCTGAGTATAAATAATTGGATATGTTAGATTAATATATTTCAAATTTACACTCCATCGATGATGAACTTTCTAATTTTTGGAGATCTTGGTCACCATTATACTGCTAAGTTTAGCGCACTTTTCCGGTAAAATTTATTTTCCTATTAGCCTTGGCTACTTACTTCATTTTTAAGGAGTATTCTTTTTAGAAAAAGAACAGTGTAAGTTCTACCTCTGACATATGTACTGCATAATTAATACAGCATCATTGATAGAATTTTACTGGATATGAAACATAAAGTTATGGAAACAAGCATAAAAAACGTGCAAATATACCTACCACAACCAACTTGCACTTGTCAAACGTGCAAAATTAAAATAAGACAATAATAATACATGGTTGAGCGACAAGGGCCCTTACTCAATGGAGTAGTTAGCGTAAATTCTCAAGAGACAACTGAGTCAATTTGAGCATACAAAAGAATGGCAAGAAAATCAAGGCAGAGTTGAGAAGCTTTTATAACAAAAATGGACAATATACCTCAGCAACCACAGCCTCATTCTCAATTGGATTCATAGAGCATGTCGAGTAAACCATTCTCCCACCCAGTTTAAGCAAACTTAGACCTGAGTTTAAAATAATTATTTTAACCACAACTCATTTTGTGAAATAGAAGAAAATTAGAAGAGTAGAAAATGATACCTGAATTACCATACAAATAACATTAATCAAACCACAAAGGTTGCTTTTTACAAACCTTTATATCAATTGCAAAGGACATCCTAATGAATTTATGATAGTCAGAAGGAACATAAAGGAGGTCTATTATTATCAAACATTCATATCCCATGGCATCCCAAGAAAACCTAGTCTTACTTGAATAACATTGTGGCCTTCTCTCACTAACAACTTCTACTTTATTTTCCGAAACCAACATAGAAAGACAAATGTGAAACATTAGTGAGCTTAAATAACTTAATGACAGATAGGCAAACATAACTAAATATCAATTGTTAATATCTTCATAATGGTGGTTTCACAGGCCCAACCAGCCTCAAATTGTCCATTTTACAGGCTAATAGATCCAAAGAGGGAAGCCCAAAAAAGTCCCCTCAGACTTACTAGTTAAGAGTCATCCCTAACCAACCAAAAGTTTGAATGCATAACCATATGCTAGACTTAACGTTGTCCTTTTACATTTTTCTAAAAACGTCTAATCATATAACATCGCACAACAATCATAGAAAACATCAACGTAAAAAATCCTCACTAACATGGCACTGAGTTACAAAAAATTCAGAAATTTAATCTGAAGGTTTTCATAAAGGTACCTCGCATGGCTATCAGAATTTGCAGGCAGTGGAGCCCATTGCCCATACCTGCATTCCTGTGTATAAGAGATTTAAATCAGCCCTATAGGCAAACAAGGTAAAAGGAACATGGCTGTGGAAGGAAAATTGCTACCATTTTCTCCAGATATCAGGTGCCTTGCGAAGAGTACCATCTCCACTACAAGGAACATCACATAACACGCGATCAAACTGAAGTTGGCCAATAATGGGTTCTTCCATTGTTGTTCCAGAAGTATCAGAGTGACGTCTATTAAAACGGCAGCCAGGAAATTGTTGAGCTTCATGATTAGTGACAATTAGGTTGGCAGTGCACATTCTCTTTGTTTGGTGAATTAGAAGATTGCATCTTTGAACATCAAGATCATTTGCCATAACCTAGTCAAGGAACAAGATCGTGAGTCGAGTTCACTAGAGAAGTAAGAGAATCAGAGAAAGTGCACGTCATTATTGAGGGAATACAGAAAAAAAAAAAAAAAAAAAAAAAACATTCTTATAGATTGAACAAAACACAGAATGAATAAAATAAGATCCTAGATATAGAATGTGAAACTGAATAAGGTTAAGAAGAGACTAACCAGTCCATTGGGTAGAGACCCGGGGTTGCTTGAATGGTACACAATCTCAAGCAATTGAAATGTTTTAGAACCAGGTGCAGCACACACTGAGGAAAATGAAAAAAGCTGTTAGACGGAACTTTTGTTTTCTTTAACCAATACCCTATCAAAATATTATACTATGCCACCTAAACGGAAAAACAGAAAATCATTTAAATGTTTCCAAGTTCCATCTTAAAAAAAACACAAAAAAAAAAAAAATGCATTCAACGAGGGAGGAGACTTGTCAAGAAGAAACTTTCTGGCAGAGATTATGCACCTTTCAATGATTTACATGTTCTTTCTCAACAGAGAAGTAATATTATTGTTTGGTCAATAAGGAATCAACACTAATAAGAAAAATGTACTCAAAAACAAAATTAATTACTTACTATCGAGTACAAAATGATCAGGAGACACATCAAGGAAGAGGGGAGGTACCTGTGCAAAATATACCATTTTACGAGAAATCCATGTGGTTAGTTAAAGCAGCCTTTAAGGCACTTAAGAAACATTAACTTTCCAAAGAGATGACCATCCAAGGGTCTCTACGACTGTGGAAAGGTCAAAATAATCTGCATGCATTTCTAACACCCAAACTTTTCAAAACTCGATAAATAAAGCTTCTAACAAACTATAAGAAACACTGGCCCACCATGCTGACAGCCTCCTGTCTTGTTATGTTTCCAATTTCATTTTCCAGCTTTAAGAACTCGTGAAACCTGAGAAATTGATACGATCAGTAACAGAGTTTTAAACACACAAAAATGGGATGATCAAGTTTCAACAAGTAAATTGAAGCAATTGCTAACATTTTGGACCAAACTTATGACATAATGTACATGTGACTGCATTGCAGTCGAAAGTTTGGTGTTTCTAGGAAATGAAGAGAAGCAGGAATGAATATGGAAATCTACAAAGTTTTAATTCAAGTCACCATAAATAAGAAATAGCATCCAACAAAATCTAGGTTCGAAATTATTGAGAGATAGCAACTAAAATATGGTAAAATCTGGATTGAAGAAGTAAAAGCATATAATCTTATTTTGCTATTTTACAATAGCTAAACTTCAATGCTTCACTAGAAATTTCAATATACAGAAGCATCGTAAATCAGGATTCAAATCACAGATGCTGAGTTTAAAAAGGAATTTACTGGATAGCATCAACACAAAATGCATCGTTACCGCTCGAGATTCTGGTTCTTCCTCAGCTGCATGCGGGAAAAATTTGAATGCCAAGCAAGATTCTCAGGGTACCAGGGCAATGGCCTAATAGCCTCCGCTTCACCTCCATCGCTGACCTAAATATCATATTATATTCCAAACGAAAAACAAAAATGTCAAATAAAACATATCAGCAAACGAGGAATCACGTTATCACTATAGCACATTAACAAAGTAACCATTTGACTTGCCTCAGCTTGAAGAGATTTCATGAAGTCATTTTCTAACTGAGCTCGGATGTCTTTATAAAACTGGCTACTGCAAAACAAAGTGAAGATCCTAAAGAGTTTCAGAATAATGTACAAGTAACAAATGACCAAAAATCTACAAATGCCCGAGAGAAATGACTGCTAGTTATAAACTCCTGACACCAACTCTAGTGAAAATGGGCAATCTTCTCTGGTAAAGGAAAAATAATATTTTTTCTTCACAAATAACAGTACAAACGAAACAAGATCCATATTGTCTATTTTTTCCAAAACACATTTCAAGTTTTTCGTTTTTAATTCACATTTCAACCAAACACATTTCTAAACTCCAACCTAAGTTCCAAACAGGCCCGCATTAAACGAATTGTCTAACCATAATTTCTATCAGACAAAACCATTAAAACATCACCTTGAGTTTATTCGAAAAGCAGCAGGCAATGGTGTTCTCAGAACTCCAACGAATGAGTCCCACTCTTCTGCAGACACAATTCCTTGCTCCTACATAAAACACCAGAGATAAAATAAAATAAATAAGCAAAGAACAATTTGCCCACAACCCATTATACATATATACACATATATATACATATGTGTGTGTGTATGTGTATAAAGACCTTGTAAAACTCGTCGAAGGTAGGGTTCTGGGTGCCGAAGGGTTCCCAACCCCGGTTTCCGCCATTGGTATTGCTGTCGTTTCCGAGGTTGTTGTCGGTCTCAGAGTTAGGATCAGACTTGGAGCGCTTCCAAACGTTCTCTCTGTTCTGTCGGAAATGCCTCCGCTGAGTGCGAGCCCTGCCTCCTCGTCCGCCGCCGCGCCCCATGTCTCCGCTGCCAACCTTTGCTTATGCGGCTCAACTGTTTGTTGTTTTGTCTCCGAGGGAGTGGCACGCGTGAGGTTAATGTTAATAAAACCTAACGACGCAACGAACGAACACACCGAACTTGAACCTAGTTTAGGTTGGTTCCAGTCAAATCTAAAGTTCAGTCAAAACTTTTTTTTTTTTTTTTTAATTACGATTTAGTTCTTAATCTTTTTAATGACTAAAATGGCCATAAACTTTTTAAGAAAATAATTAAATGCCGGACGCCCTGGCTCTTTGTTTTTGCCGTGAGCAACACCTCAGCGTTGCAGCACCCACGGTGAGGGCTGTGACGCTGAGTTTCCGTCCAAAAAATTTTACTTCATATTTGTGCTATTTCGGTCATTTGTGTTATAGTACTTGAACTGAGGGATCCCACTAAATTAGCGTCCCATTAACTGAGGACATCTATTATCTATTGGTTTTCAATTTAACTAAATTCTAATTAAATAAATAATACCAAATGGGTTGAGTCTACCATGGGCGCCTAATTGAGTCACAACATGACCAACATATATGTTTTGTGTCGGTTTAAGTTTCTACCCAATAGAGATAAAAGTTGGTGGATGCCATTATATCTTTTTATGCATTCTAGGGGTGCACAGGCAGTCGATTTCATGGTTTGTAGATGGGGTGGTGCGGTTTTGTAAAATGGCTGTTTGGGAAAAACTCAAACTGGAACCACCCGTTGTACATAAGGACATGTCCGTTTTTCAATGGATTAAGGCAGGGCGAGACGAGGTGGTTTAGTTTTGTAAAATGGAGGTTTGGAAAAAATCAAAACATGGATGGCCCATTTTACATGGTTGGGAAGGCGGTTTGAAACCGCGGTTTGGTTGATAAGATGGCACAAAAATGACGGGCCGGGGTAGGGCGGTTTGGCCCTTTTTATTTTTATTTTTTAGCACCTATAGTTCATCTTATTTTCCTTTTTACCTCTCTTTTTCTTTTAACCAAATATACTACTCGACCCTTCTCCGTGCAATTATCCCTCACCCACTTTCTCTCTCTTTTCTATCCCAAAGAAAGCATAAGTTTTGTAAAGGTGAAAGTAGCCCTCTATTATACATAATTCTGTTAGTTTTTTAAGAGGAACACATAAATCAAATTAAGTGGGACATTTTGAGCTCCAGAAAATGATTAACTTTAGGCTTTGTTCTATATATATATATATGTAAATACATAGTAACAACAACGGCATAAGCCACCCTTCAAATTCTATGAAGAACATGAACTATTATTAAAATAATGACAGGGCAAAATGCGTTGTACCAATATAGTATATAGGTCATTGGCCCATTGGATGCATCTTTCAAGGAAAAAAAAAAAAAAAAACAAAACAAAACAAGACAAAACTACATACCCCTTGGCTCTTGTTTATCCCTCAAAACTAAAAACGACCGGCCATCTTTCACTTTAACTGAAGTTGAAACAAATGTCGGAAGATAAGTATCATCCAACTTTTGAAATCAGAAAACTTATGAACCATGCATTAAATGCTTATCACAAAGCATTGAAAGTCAAATCAGTAAATAAAAAAAGATATATAATACTAAAAAATATATATATTTTGACTGTATAGATATGCATAAACCTTTCAACTTGAAATGGACGCCCCACTAATATTTTGACAAATTTCATTCTTTTTCACTTTTGTACTGTTCTTGATGGGTAAGTCAAACATCAGTGGCCATTAAAGCAATCCAAATATTCAAAAATATTGCGCATCAATTTAGGGATTTGTATGGACCACTCACCAATTGTACAAAGATAATAAATTCTTTTTTACCAAAAAAAAGATCATAAATTCCTATTTCACCGAAAAAATACTGTAAATATCTTTTTAGCTCAGCGAACCTTTTTATTATCAGTACTATGCGAGATAGGGGAAAAAAAAAAAAAAAAAACACCACATAAGAGTGTGATTGAACCGTTATATGATTGATGACTGTGTTATTACCTGACAGTAATATAGGGGGAGGATGAAAATGCATTATTCTTATTGCCTCTTTTAATATTATTATTATTATTATTGTAATAAATAGTAATTTTACAAAATAACTTAAATAAGTAACAGGCTTTTAAATATTTTTAATAAATAGTAAATTATCAAGTAAATAAAAAATTTATCAAGTAAATTGATAAATTTAACATAAATAAATCATTTATTTAATAAATATGTTATTTTCTGTAAATATTTTAAAGATATATTATTTATTTCAGTTATTTTTTGAAAATTGATATTTATTTCTTTCTCCCTTATTGTTTGTTGTTGTTATTGTGAAAGTAAAAATACAACGTAATTAGATGCATATTCAAGTGATAATTTTATATTTGATTATATCAAACTAAAATTTGTGAACAACAAAGTGAAGTTGATAAAAAAGGAATTTCTGTGGGAAATCCCAATTAGAACTCTTGAAGAAGTACGTTCGTTTAGAATCTTCTCTCAACCCTAGTGACTAGCAACTTAAAATTTTTTTTTTTTTTTTTTTCTCGGAAAAAAGTTTGGGGAGAGGCGACTGCCATAGTTATCCTCTAGGACGTAACCAAAGGAGTGTTGGGAAAAGAAGCACACATTGAGCAGGTAGCATACACTAGCATGGAATTCGTTTCAAGCGTTTTTTATGAGAGTTAAATTTAAGACGCATTATTTATCAAATTATTTGAGAATAAGTCTATAATTTTATTGTAATTAAGTACCATATAATTTGATTTTCTACACTTGCATCAAAGCAACTGGTATGAATGAGTTAAAATGATTGTGTTCCGATTATCACACCAACAGAAAGAAAAAAAAAATTCAAGGAATAAAAGCCCCTAGACTGATACAAGAATATTAATAAGTTTTGCTTTATGCTTGAACGTTCTTTTCTGCCATTTGGACTTTGTAATTGGTACCTTTTCTTTCTCTGAAGGGGTTCAATTAGAACCCTTCTTAGTGGGGGAAAAATGGACCGCTTCTTCATTACTTTTGGACCGACCGGCCAGCCTTGTGACCAAAAATAGATGTAGATTCCTTTATTATTATCATTATTATTATTTTGTTTTGCAATAGAAAGTATTTGTTAATTATGCTAAACTAATCTTTTAGAATATTCAAGAAGTACAATAAAGTGAGGGTATTTTAAAGAATGTGGGCTGCATAAGCATGTATAGATAAGAGTAATGTTTAAAATAAAAGGCTAAATATAACTTGATGAGGGCAACCAATGTTTAAAATAAAAGGTAACTATATTTAGATAGTACACATTAAAAAAAAAAAAAAATTAGAGATGGGATTTTAAACTTCACGTCTTGTAATGTAGTGATGCATAAAATTTTAGTTTCCAAGTAGGTGTACTAAGTTGAGTAATAGACTATTCTCAACCAAATTTTATTGATAAATATTTAAAATAATATTGTTATATTAATTGATTATATCTATTAATGATGTACTCATTGTTATTATTATTATTATTATTATTATTATTTAAGCTAACATTACTTATTATTAATATACACATGATAAGCATAAGAATTCGTATTCAGATTGCCATATGCTTTTACATGGGAGGGCCAATTACATATAACTGACCAACATGAACTTATGCTTGTCTTTTTGTCAATATTCAAACAATAACTCGTGGAAATAGCAAGTTTTCTGTTTCAGTCAAGAAGAAAGCACTTCAAAACCTGTGTAATATGCTGGGATTTTGTTGGTAATCAATACGAAAAAAATGTCTTTTAATGACTTTTTAACTTGCTTCAAAAATTGGAATTTGGAAAGAAGAAATTAATGGAGCAAGTTGGTTGTAAATTTTCCATCCAATAGCCAGCACGAGATGTGCATAGATAGGTTCTTACGACATTTGACCCCTTTCCACGTCAGTTGAAAAAGAAAAGTTCCAGAATTTCAGGCACAAAATTGGATAGAGGTTCGCATGTGGGAAAAGATAAACTTTGACCCTAAATTGGATATTAAATTTAAATATATAATAACTATAAGGGCAACTGTCAAATATATGAATGTATTCTACAATAAGTGCAACAATTTACCATGGTTAATTGGTTAGTAAAACTACATACTTGTTACGAAAATTAGGATACTTCTGTGTTGTTTTTATTACCGATGGTGTTGAGGGATTTTATTTTAGGAATATATGGATAAATGATTTTTTTAACTGTTTTTTTTTTTTTTTACAAATAACTGAAGTTTTGTAAATTAATAAATTAAAATGATTTTTTTTAAATATCAATCAATCAATCATTTATTGATAATGATTAATCAATAATTGATCAATATTAAAATATATTTTTTACTAGTTAATCAATTATTGACCCTGATTATTGATTATGGTCAATTATGCTTAACAATTATTATTTTTCTTTATTTTCTTTATTTTTTTTGAAGTGGAGTGGAAAATTTAGTTTTTATTATACTAATAAAAGAAGATGACCAACCAATTTTGTTATTTTTAGAATTTATGTATTAAAAAAAAGCTAATTTCAAGGTTTAATTTAGTACAATAGATATTTTAGGTTTGGAAACATGAGCGAGTGAAGGGTATTGATGAAGCGGAAACAAATGTTAGAAAAATAAGAACATCTTTTTAACCAATTGATTCGCACAGAATGCAAGGAAAATGACTTCAATATCCAGTGATTCACACAAATTACTAAAAATTGACATTAAAACTCTACATCTTGTGATAGAATCAGGTATAAAATTATCAGTAGGTTATAATATTCATATTCTAATATATATATATATAGAATAATTTCTAAGAAGTTACAAATTATCAAATTAATAGTAAATCCCCTAAAGTAAGTATAGTGGTTTAAAAAAGAAAAATGACATGCTAAAGAAATAGAGGTCGGCGTGGTTTTGGCAAAAATATGTTACTAGTTTTTAAGATGCCCAATTCAGTTTCGCTCCTTAATTCACTGTCTCAAACGTTACATTCTAGTGGAGTTACTACCATAGACCATATTAATTAAGATCAAACAACCAACTTTCATATAAGTAAACGTCAAACATCTAATATATATATTTTTTGAAAATTTTAAATTGTGGTATTTAAATTCTACACCTTATAATAGGATTATATGTAAAATTATCGTTAGATTATACGTGCAACTACTTATATGTGTTTGATAACCTATTAGTATGAAATCCTCATTCATTTAAAAAGACTGAAAAAAAAAATCCAACCTCAGTCATAAATATTGTTTTAAACACTACCAAAACAATCAGTTTTTCCTTAAATAAGCAATTATTTATATTATTAATATTATCATTTAAAAAATAGTGTTAAATATCATCGTTGGTCAGAAATTACAAAACATATAAAGGCATGATTTATTTGTTCTTTTTTTTTTAGGACAATTATAAAACAATATTTTGATTTGTGTGTGGTTTAGATCTATAAGTTCGTTCTATAAAAAAAAAAAAAAAAAAAAAAATCTTAAATGTGTTATGAAACCAATGTCGAATTGAACAATATTTCTCTTTGTTCATCGGAGATGAGCTTAGTGATATCGATATGGTACTTCTAGTAAATGAAAAAATTTATATAAAAAAAGACATGAAAAAAAAAGAAAAAACAAAAATATTCTGACGAATTCTACTAAAAAACATGTGGATGTCGCAATATCTGACGCAACAAGCCAGAGGACCGTCACCCTTCAGCTTCCACAACAGTCAGCAACAAACCAAATATGGATGTCTGTGTATTGAGTTTAACTGAAAAACTATATTTTTTTCATTTTAATTTTAATTTTATTTAAATTAATAAAATTTATAAATAATTTTTTAAAAATTAAGTAACTATAAATTACAATTTTCATCTTTAATAAGTGAATCAAACAGAAGTTTTGTTTTTTTCTCTCCCTTTTATTTTTTATTATTTTAATTTATTTTTCAGTTACTTTCTCTCTCAAAAACTCTCAGCCAATCATCTTGTCTTGCTCCCTCTTGTCATAACAAAACCCTGTAATTTGTTGACACATGCAAAGCAACAAATCCAATCTTATTTCTCCCCAAAAAAATATTCGGAAGGTATTTTTTTTTCTTTCACATACATGCATATTTACCAGGTATAAATAAATGCTTAGAGGCTAATTCAACGCATCACATTTTCTATCTCATTTTGCCATATGCTCTGCCTCTTTACCTTCTTTGTACCCACACACACACAAAAAAAAAAAAAAATGCCTTATTTCTTCCTAATCTTTCTTTTGCACTTAGCCATGGCCTCCGGGGCACAACTCCGGCCGGGCTACTACTCCGAAACGTGCCCGAAAGCCGAGTTCATCGTCCGAGACGTCATGAAAAAGGCGCTGCGTCGAGAACCACGGAGCGTTGCCTCGGTCATGCGCTTCCAATTCCATGACTGCTTTGTGGATGTAAGTCTCTCTACATATTTAAATTTCTCTCACTAGAGTTTCCTTTTTTTTTTTTTTTTTTTTTTTTGTTCCTAAAAAAAAAAATCCCATTTTTGTTGAAAAGGGTTGTGATGCTTCTATGTTGCTTGATGACACACCAAACATGCTTGGAGAGAAACTTGCTCTTGCAAATATAAACTCTCTGAGATCTTATGAAGTCGTTGATGAAGCCAAAGAGGCAGTTGAGAAGGCCTGCCCCGGTGTCGTTTCTTGCGCCGATATCTTGATCATGGCGGCTAGAGATGCCGTTGCTTTGGTACAATAATTTTTTTAAGAATTTTTTTTTACAGTATCTTTCTAAATTTTCATTTTTATGGGTATTATTAACTTTTATAAGGCAAGAAAAAATAAGAATATGTTACAACACTCTGTTTCATTTATGTCTTAGGAAAAAAATAGATAAATTGTGTTGCTAAAACAGATTACAAAAAGGACCATACCCAGAACTTGTTTACGAGAAAAAGGTTCAAAGAAAGCGTTTTTTTTATCGGCATTAAACGACCATATCACAGAACCTGTTTGCCACAATTTCTTGTCAAAACAAGTGTTTTGTTCTTTCGAAAAACGAGTTCTTGACACTAGATTGTTTTCAAAAACCAGACCGGAGGACCCGATTGGCAAGTGAAGCTAGGAAGACTAGACAGCTTAACTGCAAGCCAAGAATTATCAAACGAGATCATGCCAAGCCCAAGATCGAACGCCAGTTATCTCATTGATCTCTTCCAAAAATTCAACCTTTCAATCAAAGACCTCGTTGCCCTTTCCGGGTCTCATTCGATCGGCCAAGGGCGATGCTTTTCGATCATGTTCCGCCTCTACAACCAATCTGGAACCGGCAAAGCCGACCCGGCAATTGAACCGGGCTTCAGAGAAAAACTCTACGAGCTTTGTCCAGAATCTGTGGACCAAAACGTGACAGGAAATTTGGATGCAACACCACGGATTTTCGATAACCAGTACTTCAAGGACTTAGTTTCCGGAAGAGGGTTTCTCAATTCTGATCAAACTCTCTTTACTTTCGCTCAGACTAGGCCGTTTGTGAAGAACTTTAGTGTGGACCAGAAAGGATTCTTTGAAGCCTTTGTTGAAGGGATGATAAAGATGGGAGATTTGCTATCCGGGAAGCCCGGCGAGATCAGAAGGAATTGCCGGGTTGCCAATAATAGAAGGCCGGTGGAGAAATTGAGTGAGTCTTGATGAGATAGAGAGAGAGTTTTCTTATCACTAGTTAGTGAGGGAATCAGAAAGCTTTGTTAGAGAGTGAGGTCATTCTTGGTTTGGAATCTATGAAAAAGAAAGAGTGACCATAATTATTATTATTATTAGTTTTCTGTTTATTTGTTGGCAAACCAAAACAAATATACATATATATATATATATATATATATACGTCTATTATAGGGATAGATGGTCGTGTCCATAAATCACGAAGAGAATTAATTATTGCACCCCATCTACAATGGTATGACCGACTAAAGTCCAAGACACCGTGCAGAGTAAAACCAATAGTCTTATTGCCCGAACACATGACTAGTGATAGAGACCGAGGACGACAAAGACGGAGAACACGCCTAAAAATATCACCTAAAAATATCTTCCTGTTTGGTTTCTGTTTTCCAAAAGTACTTTTCAAAAGCTTGATTAAATTTCTTACGCAAGAGGGATTAGAAAGCGTCAAGTTGCAACGGGAAAGCAGCAAGTAGACCACTCAGTGCGTGTGTGTCTGACATTGGGATGCTCTCCCCAACCTCAAATAATGAAGTCATGTTCTTCCGAATATTCTGTGTTCTATTTAACAATGTTAGATGGCGCCGTATGCCCTTTCAGCAAACCGTTAAAAAATGTAATGATATTGGAAAGAAAAGTAAAGGAATATAAAAAGGAGGATTAATTATTTATCTTTCTAGTATTTACTTAATTATTAGATGGTATACAGTGAAATAATTTCATTCCTTTTTAGAGTTTACTGAACATAGTGAATTTTATAAATTAAATTGCTAAAGTGTTATTTTATACAATCAAACAATCATTGATACATGAAATCGTATTGAGAGTATATCAGTAAATTTGATATGTATTATCTTTGACAATGAATCAATATGAAGGGATGTAATGATTGACATTCTCGTTTTTCATTCTTTGTACTATGTGGTCACAAGACTCTCATTTTCTATGTTGTAAGTAAACATATAATTAAACAAGAAAGAATTAACTACTCACTTTTCTTTTCTCTTTCATGCTCTCTTTCATGCGAAATGAACATAAACAATAAACAATGACATGTGATAATTTATCATCAACATCCAGAATGAACAAATATCAAAACTAACTTACTGAATAATTGGTGCCTCCCAACTTTTTCACCATTAATTACAACTTATATTTTACTTTCATGATGTGTCATGAAATTACCTTTCTCGTGAAGTGCATCATTTTTTTTAGAATATTAGTCTTGTTACTAGCTGATGATCGTGGTTTGATTTTCAGTACAAAGTGCTTTTTTAAGTCTTTCTTTTTGGATTCTCCAATGGAGGCCAATTTGTGAAAGTGAATAACTCCACTTTCTCCAATAGAAGTGGCCTTTGCGAA
The DNA here is from genome assembly GCA_025413025.1 of Ficus hispida. Taxonomy (NCBI): domain Eukaryota; kingdom Viridiplantae; phylum Streptophyta; class Magnoliopsida; order Rosales; family Moraceae; genus Ficus; species Ficus hispida. The sequence continues at coordinate 4,215,397 of CM046365.1, forward strand.
AAAATTTAGGACAATATTGCTTAATAATTTAAACGCCTGAATCTACGTTTCTGTTGCCTTTTGACGTGCTTCTATTCGCAAGGGGGAGAAGGACAAACTGAATTTAATGTTATCTGAAGCACCTTTTGTAAGATTCAGATGACCCTTGGGCCAAATGACAACTAATTTTCCGCAGAAAGAGAGAGAGCTTTGACGGACTTAAAGGACTGTGGTGGTCCATTGCCACTGATTAACCAAGAAAGACAAAACAAAGCAGAGAATTGGCACTGTCGTGGGTACCATGTCTAGTGTCCCACGTCCCACATTGTTTGAGTGGTGAGGCATTTGGTACTCTAAAAATTAATAAAGCCGTTTATCCTCTAACGTAGCCTTTGTCGTCGTTTTTATATTTAATAAGAGTTTGGAGTAGGTTCTTTCGATAATTAGGGGAATTTTGTGGGAAGATATGAAATATATCAGAGAGTTATGAAATTTTATTATAAAGAATGTTTTATATGTAGAATACGATGCAAAATATTAATCTTTATTTTTACTTTCTATTCATTTGATGTGATGAAAAATTCTAAAAGTTGGGTTATTTATTTTGATAAGAATGTGGAGATTTTCAAGATGAATGGCTTATTTTTTGTAATAGAAATAGTTAATAGTCAATAAATGATTTTAAGAAAATATTTTTTTCCTACGTATATAAGTATGCATGGGTAGAAGGGGCGGATGAGTTAAAATTAACCCTCGAGTCGGGTCTGGGGTGGTGCTGGGGCAAGTTCTCATCCCCGCACCTGCCCCACCCCGCCCGCACTGTATATGTTCATATGTATAATATATATAATTTTATAAAGGTTCAAATTTTTAATAGGAATGTAACAAGAGAAACACCATTGTAAAGGAAAAAAGAAATAAAATAAATTGGAGTTTGGATTTGGTTTTAAGATTTTAGTATAATGTACAATAATGATTATGTGTTCTTAAATTTTAAAAAAACTTAAATAGGATTTACTTGGAGTTTTCTTTTTAAAAAGAAAAAATCCACTTAAATTTTTTTACAGATTTGCCTTTTAATTTGTAAAATTCACTAGAAATTGTCTATTTGTCCTTTTAGGGCCTATGATGCCCTATTGGAATGCTTAATGTGTCCATTGTTTAGATATATAACGTTGTCCCCTAATTTGGTTTTTTGTGGGTTCGGATTTAAGTAAATCCGTGGCTGTATAGGGGATCCAACAACTTTTTCAGCTTTAAAACACAGTTAAGAAAATCACTATAAATTGCACATAAGTCCAAATGATGCTCATGGTGGCTTGTTCTAAAACTTAGAGGGTTTATTTTTTAAATATATAATTCAAATTTTCATGTGGAATATTTTATCGGTCCAAAACCTCAGTACAAGCTACTGCAGTCTACAAATGAACATAAATATGGGATTTTGAGCCACAAAAATTGCAATAGTTACTAAACCAACCACACAAACTTGTTTTAAACCATCTTCAAAAAAAAAAAAAAAAATTAAAGATAACTTTTTTTAATTCAATCAAAAGCTAAATGCACAATACATAAACTTAGAATCATGCTATAGCCAACACTTTTCATGCCGAGTTCTTATTTTCATATCATAAACTTTTTCTCACCTCGACGACAACTTTAACAAACCTAAAATTTAATGTTCTAACACAAAATTCTTAGAAGCCGAACCGTAACACTTTTTTACAAGAAATAAAGGAGAACGAAACTTATTATGTACCTCAATGTAGTCTCGAAGACTTGTGTGCTGGATGGAAGGACGTGAGGAGGCTTACGAGTGCTTGGAGAATATTTAAATTTTGAGAGAAGAGGAGAGGGACGGTTTAGTTCTTTTTGGAAGGAGAATGAGAGGAAAATGTTGCTTTATTTGAAGTAGGGAGATGACAACAAGATTAATGTTTCACCTTCTTGTATTTAAAGGACATCTTTGGGGTATTTTGGTTAATTTTTGGACCTCTTCATAAGCCCAAAAACGTCCTTGAAGGGGGGAGGGAAGATAATTTGTTAAATTTTTTCAATAAGAAATTACAACAAATTAATAGGCTTTTTTCTTTTTAATGCTTAAAGTAAATAGCATATTTTAAAAATGTTTAAGATAAATAACATGGTAAATTGTTTATTTATAAGAAAATTTTAAGGTAATTTTATCGTAAATATGTTTCGTAAATAATTATTTTTATCATATGAAAAATAAAATTTAAATATGTAAAAGTAAAACATACATATATATATATATAGGAATTTAAATTAAAATAAACAAAATCATAGTTTTCAAATTTTTATATATCTAAATGTTTAAGTTTAATACTTAAAGTTATCTAAATTATAAAACATCATGTACAATATATTTAATTAAAATAGAATGTAACTAACCAGAGCGAATAAACGGAGATCAGAGACTCCTAAATCTATCCCCACCTTGTAACTCGCAATGGGTTACACTTTTAACACCTTTACAACTCAAACCTGATCTATCCATTTATAGAGGGGTTTTCCTGCTCCATTTAAGATGGGTCACTGCAAGTTAATGAAAAATTACTATCCCGAATTATTACCATGTAAACTTAACTATTCTCACATACAACATAAGGCGTTGTATGTTAACACATAAGGCGTTGTATTTAATGAACATTTGGACATATGTCAATGTATCCTTCATAAAATACACACTCAACATTAGGGTTTTAATTTTCTCAAGTCACCTTAATCCATGACAATTAGGCTCCTTGGTTTCTCTTTTGCTTCCAGGATGCCTGAGCTATCTTAATCTTTGGTCAAGCACGGGCTCAAGTCTTGCCCACGCACATGTTTGGGAAGTGCTTGATCACATGTGCGGCTCAGGTTTACCTTAAGTGAGCGCCCACTGGAGTAAGTCTTGGGGGCAACTTAATAGTTTTATACTAATGAAAATACCATTCAATGTTGACCATCAAAATGTTAATCTAACGATTAAGAATATAGTTCCCACTGTTAAAGAAAAAGAACAGTCCATACCATAAAAACTCTACGTTAATCTTACATTAAGTTTGTAAGCCTTTTTGGCTCCTTTTTATTTTTTTTATTTTTTATTTCCCTTTGAGCAACCTTCTTATGGTGGCTAGAATCCGCACGAGTTCCTTCTCCGGCCTCCCCAATGAATCTCGTGGACGGAAAGCTTTTTGTCCCTTTTTTTTTTTTTTTGGATTTTTGACTTTCGTAGGAGAGGGTTTATTATCATAAGAGGCAGGTTCTATTTTAGCAAGGTGAACACTAAACCTTTTTAACCTTCAATTTTAAATCTACGTAAATTTTTTACCCCGTCCATGAGAAAAGTATGCTTTCCCCAATCGTAGAAGTCCAACTCTTTTTTAAACATATTTATAAATTTATTGAGGACCCGACGTCGTTTAAGGTCCGTTTAGGGGAAGTTTTGGAGATGTGTTTTGGTTCGAAAATTAAATGTAGTTTTGAAAATGTGCATTTTGAGGGGAAAAAAACTATTTAAAGTTAAAGAATGTAAAATCTTAAAATGTATTCAGAAAAAAAATTATCAGTATAGATCTTATTTTGTTTCTCCTAAAATTCTATACAATTAAAAAATAATAATCTCATTTGTACTTGAAATAATAGAGTTAAAACTTTTAAAATTTGATTTACTGCAAACATTTAAAGATGTGAATAATAAAAATAAGTTTTAAATTAAGGAAAAAGATTTTTAAAAAAATATGGAAACTAGATGCAGATGTGCTCCAAAGAGGCTCTTAGAGTTTTAGAACTATGTGCCAACATTGTTTGAATGTGAAAAATTTTATTTCTCGAGAAAAATTACTTAAATAATCACATTTTTCCATCTATTTCACAGCATGGTACAAATTCTACATTCTTGATTAACATGACGTAAATTTTAGTTAATTTTAGTTTAATTTTGTGTCATTTTAATCTACTATTAGTTTTTTATATCATAATAATGTAATAGTCTTTAATTTTGTGTCAGTCAAGTGCTTTCTCTAAAATTCTTTAACCGGTTTTCCCTTTCTTGCTGACTCAAAAACCATATTCATATAATTTACGTTCAATGATCCATGCTAATAGCATTCCCAGATCTTGCAAATCGTTCGGAGCAATTGAAAGTGTCCACGGGTTAATCCATAAAATCTGAATCTTATCTTTTGCCACCAAACCTAATTAATATCTAATAATTAGAGTAAAACGTTAAAAATAAAAGAAGCTACATCCGATCCAAATGACGTACTTATCATCTAGATTCTTAACAAAATAGTTATAATTATAATTAAAAAAGAAAAAAGAAAAACCTACAATTGGACCTCCAAATAAAATATTATTTCACACATAAGACTATCCACTAGAAAGTGTAATCTGTCTCCTAAATTCATAAAGTTGGGATAACTGTCCGAACTAACAAGTAATAATATCAAATTCCCATAATTATCCTTAACATGTTGATTCACGTTGATAAGAACTTTATTTTATTCTAATTTAATTTATTAATAAAAAGGAATCACTAGTGTAATTATGTTTTCTCATAATATTATGTTATTTCAGGAGTCTATTAAGATTACATGTGAAATAATAATAAGAGTATTAATATGAGATATTCAATAACTGTAACAATCCCTCATATTTTAAAAGTAGTTACACGTAATCTTAAACTATGAAAACTGATAAAAGTGGAGATAAATTAAGCAACACTTTTATATCAACATACCATCACCACCTATAGTGATTGGAACTTTATTTAGTTCATATGCAAACTTTGTCAATGCTGACCACACAATTTAGAATTTTATATACTAAATATATAAATTTGGAAGACTATTTGTAATTGAGAAACAACACTATTGTAACTATATATATAAACATATCTACTAATTCGCCAGTTTGTACACAACAAAGAGAAAGAAAGCTCACAAGAAAAAGAGAGACATTTTTTTTTGGGGGGTTTTGAACAGAAATTTAACCTGAAAAAGGTGTAAAAAGATAATAGTAATACACTAGCACTCATAATGCACAAACAAAATCCCCACTGGTCTCTATATCGTCAATGTCAGCATCAGCATCTAAATCATCAAGATCCATACTTCCTCCAAGAAATTGCCCTCCAACTTTTGGACCCTCAGCTGGTGTCCTTGCCTCATGAATTATGGACAATATTTCTTCCACGCTTTCCGACGAATCTATTTCTTCCTTGTTTTGTAAGGCAACTTCCTCTACATCCATGAATTCTATTGGCAAGTTCTTTAGGAACCACGGGTGCTTCTTAATTTCCGGGATCGTTATTCTCTACACGAAAAAACAATACTGAAAATTAGCACTGATGTCATTTAGCACTGCAGTAACCATGACATAAAACAAAAATGCGCAATATCATCACAAAGCTGTACCTTTTCGGGGTTTGCAACGAAAATTCGAGAGAGGAGGTGCCTACATTCCATGGAAACGTGAACATAGTCTGGAATGGAATAGTGGACACTAAGGATCCTCTGGAATGAACAAGCGGCACATTATTAAAATTTTAGTCGTACCGAAATTGGCTAGAACTAATTATTATAAGGGAATTTTCCGAATTAATTTGTTTACCTGAAGTGTTTTTCTGAAGTTTCTCGGGTCTTCTGGATCTTCGAAGGGATAAGCCCCAACCAGCATCACATATAAGGTAACCCCACAAGACCAGACATCTGCTATCTGTGATTCCCATTGACATAAAAATAAAATAAAAAGGGCGAAAAAGAAGTGATCATGGATGTAAGGTGACCAAAGTTAGATCCTATAGTGAAAACGACCAAAAACTCCCAAAAAAAAAAAAAAAAAAAAAAAAGGAAAAGAAAAGAAACAATAACAACAAAAAGATATGTTACCTTCCCATCATATTCTTTTCTTGATAATACCTCCGGTGCAATGTAAGCAGGCGTTCCAACGGTTGATTTCGGTTGCGAATGCAGAACAGATGACTGTAAAAACGCAAAACGAAGAGAAAAAGTTCCAAGTAATTGAATTAACATGGATTTTCTTAGTGTTTCATTGTTAATAATTTGCGAGAAAATAAGTTTAATTGCCTTTGAGTAACCAAAATCACAAATTTTGAGACGTGGGGCTGAGCTTCCATCGAGTAGTGTGTTTTCCAATTTGAGATCTCTGTGGCAAATTTGCTACAACAAAAAAAAAAAAAAAAAAAAATTGAGGTCAAGAGCACTCAAATAAATGTATAAAGCTTTGGTCAAAAAGCAAAACTTGTTTAATCTCTGATTTCAAATTCGGGATATGAGGACAATACCATTGAATGGCAGTAACTGACCCCTGATATCAGCTGTTGAAAAAAATATCTTGCCTGATACAGTATGAAGAAAAAATTATTAAAAAATTCATAAACAACGAATAAACACTTGTAAGTAAAATATTTACATACATATATATTAAACAACTAGTGAGAAATAGAAAAAATCTGTTGTTACTCATATTCAATTTACCTCATCCTCACCAAATCTACCAGCATTGCATATTCTTTCGAAAAGCTCTCCTCCAGCTGCATATTCCATTACAATGGCTAAATGAGTTGGAGTTAGCAAGACCTGCATTTATTCAGACAAAAATAAGCTCTTTATGTTGTTTTTATCCTCGCATTACAATTCAACAACAAAATATGTGAGAAGTTAAAATCAATCTATATTTGCTTAGTGAAAGAAATATTCAACAATCTTAAAAAATTTAAAGTTTGTCGCATATTAAAAAACATGTCTTTCTCTTTAAGTTTTATCAGATTTTACTGATGAAATTGATTTTAGTTGTGGGGTTAAGTCTTGTGTATTGCTGAGATTATACGCATTGCTAGATATAATTCTTCCTTTAAAAAAAAATTCTGATAAGTATTGGCATAGTTTATTATTATTTTCATTTTTTTTATGTTTCCTCTCTTGTCCTTTGTAAGCCTAATAATTAATGCCAACGTGTTCATGTAGAATATTGCCCTTAGCTCTCTATCAATATAGGGAACGTAGAAAAGGAGAGAGGAAAAAGAAAAATGAAAAAGAAAGACCTAAACAATTAATGTCATAATAACTACTTGAAACTTTCTCTCCTCTCTTTCCGTTCCAATAGCTCATCAGAGCTTTTGAAAAGTAAACTCAACGACACAAATTTTCTTCAAACTCATGTCTTTTTCAGCCTTCTCCCCTTAAAAGAAGAAAATTTTGTACATTGATATTGTTAATGCAAGACTATAATAAATAATTTAAATTTAAAAAAAAAAAAAACTTTCAGCTTTTGGGCACAGAAAACGGAATGTAAAGACTCACGAGATTAGAATTAGAGAAAGGGAAGAAGATACGAAGACAAATAGATACACATCTTCTATTCATTGAGCTAAAAAGACAATCGCTTATAAAAAAGACATTGGATTTGGGGGAAAAAAAATCTGAAGTGAAAATACCTCCTTAAATCTGATAATATTGGGATGCTTCAAAGACCTGTGGTTCATGATCTCCCTCTGCACATGCTCATCAATCTGCAAACCCAAAAAAGACAATCAGAACAAAAACCAATCTCCAATCTCTCAATAAAAAAAAAAAAAAAAGAAAAAAAGAAAAAAGAAAGAAAGAAAGAAGAAGACAAAACCCAGATCATGAAATGAACAAACAAACCAGACCCATAAAAGATTTTACCAAAAAGAAAAATATATGGAAAAAGAATGAACTAAATGAAAAAGTGAATAAATAGAGATCAAAGATAGTACCTTTTGGCCTCTCTCAAGGAATTTGACTGCATAGAGCTCACCACTCCATTTATCTCTCACCAGCTTGGCAACTCCAAAGTTCCCTGACCCAATGTCTCTCAGTACCTCGTAGCGTTCCATAGCTTCAAAAACCCAACTTTTCTAATTAATACAAATCAAACACCAACTATATGTGATGTTTCTTTTTCCTCTCTGTGTCTTACTTCGTCACGAAGTCTTCTCTCTCTCTCTCCCCCCTCTCTCTCTCCTCTCTCTCTCCTCTAGTCTATATCTCTCTATCTACTTGTTTGCGTGAAGAATAATAATCTCCATGGTTTATTTCAAAGCCTCTGAATCTACAATGCAAAAAAAAGGCTGTTAAGACTGCTTAAAAAGCCGATCGGTCTACTTTGTAATGTGTTATTAGTATGATATGATACAGAGTGGACTGTCACAAAAAAAAAAAAAAAAAAAAAAAAAAAAAAAAAAAAGCTGAAGTCTTCTCTTGCTTCTCAAAAACAGAGAACGACAACAAAGTTAGAGCCTCCACGTGGCAGTTTCTTAGTGATCCAAATTTGAAGCAGAGACTCAACCTGGTAGTGGCCCCTGGCCCCCCACAATAATACAAATTCGCCATTATATGTACATACAACGACGTCGTTTAAGGTGTCAGGGAAAGAGCAAAAGGTTACAAAAATTCTTGCGATTTACGAGGACAGGAGGATAAGATGGCTGAGTATAAAACGGAAAAAGATGACGTGGACGGGGGAAAGGGCCAACAGTGAGACATGATGGGCAATTTGAGTGTAGGACCCACTTTTTGCCATTGGGAATTGGCTTTTCCTTTTTTTTTTGTTTTTTTTGTTTTTTTTATTATTATTATTATGTCTTGGAGCCTACAAATGGCAAGTGGTGTAGTTGTGGTTTAGTGCTTCCCTTGGATTCAGTTCTATGTCCAAGTACATGACTAAAAACCACCGGTGCTCTCTTGGAGTGATAATAGAGTCCATCTCATCTTCGAATAGCAATTTTCCTCATCAATCTATTAACTTAAAAGAGGACCCATCTTAAATAAGATGAGAAAAACTTGATCTATACGAGTAAGATTATAAATGGATTAAAAGTTTAATCCGTTACGGATTACGGAACGGGGATAGATTTAGGGATCCCTTTTTATTTACCCGTCCAATTTAGTTATTTGATTGTACATATTATACAAGATGTATCACAAAATTTATGATTTTAAATATTAAATTTTAACATATTTGATATTTGAAAAATTGAATACAATAATTTTGATTTATTTTAACTTATATACTCATATTTATACATTTTTATTTTTTAATCTTTACTTTTGATTTTTTTTTTTTCATACAATGGAAATAGATATTAGGGTTAATGGGGCACCTTACGAATACCCCAAACCCACAACGGGGAAAACCCGCCCATCTTCGCCAATTTAAACTGGTTACGGGGTGGATATGGGGAGTGTTTTTATTCATGAGACAGATTGGCAAGAAGACCACCCCACCCTAAACCCACCTCATTGTCATCCCTAAATTCTCGTTGCAATGAACGAGATATATATTATAGATGATTTGTACTTTATTTGGATCACCCTTTTAATTTCGTTATTAATATATTTTTTATCAATCACATCACAAACTCTTTTGTTCAATAATACCCATTAAAATGATTATGCCTATGTAAAAAATCCAAACACGCATTTCATTCAAATATAATAATTAAAGAAGACATCCAAACACATATTAGAATATATCTATTCCTATGAATACAATATCAAATATAATAATACATCCAAACACACCACTAAATACATAAAAATACAGTATCCCTTGCCAATTATCTCAGTAAGATATTGTAAAAATACAATTTAGAGTTTTCTAGGCGGCGTGCAAGTCTTTTTATATGCTTTTAAGAGACAATTCTTCTATAATAAAGGATAAGTACATGAAATTAAAGTTAACCTATAGAAGATAGCTATCTCATCTACTGTCTCACGCACCACTTATTTCGGATTTGATCTTTAACCTTGCCCTAAATTGTTTGAAATAGATTCTTTCTGTGATTATTAGGATATTCAAATATTTACAAAAGTCAAGTTGACACCTTGTCCATTTAAAAGGTCAACCTATTAAATAGAGTGACTCAATATCTTTATATGTCTGTTATTATTATTATATATTTTTAATGTGGGACTTGAGTTTCTTTTTACCCTTAACATGCTTCCGCAAGATGGTGCTCTCTTTGAAGTCACCGATCTTGTATTGGATGAATCGAACTGCTCGTTTGAACTTGTTGGGCTCTGATATCATGTGAAAATTAGATAGAGGAAGAAGAAATTTGAGATTGATAAGGAATTGGGTTTCCATTTTAAAAGGTCAACTTATTAAGTAAAATAACTCAATATTCTTTTATATCTGTTATTATTATTATTATTATATGTTTTCGATATGAGATTTAGGTTTCTTTTTACCCTTAACATTATATATATACCTTACTACAAAAACTCCAATTTTATAAATCTTTCTAACTTCCTCTTTATTTGTTTGGACTTCTACTTTTCCAAATTGTCTTCCCTATCGATGCACACCTTATTAGTTCCCTAATAGTTTTCCGTAGACAAGTTCTAAAATTTCAGAATTCTTTAACGTGTAAGATGGGAATGTCACTCAAAATTTATTTTTGAGTGTACTTTATCAATTTTCCTGCGCAAAATATAAAAGGGAAATTAATTATCATATTTGTCGTTTCATATGAGGACAAAACTTAAAAGGAAAAACGAGTGCTTTTCGTAATGGGTGAAGGATTCTTTTTTTTTTTTTCCTTTCATTTTGGGCACGTTTAAAAGACTTTTTCCAATATACCAAAGGAAAGAAAACTTGATTTTTATTAGAAGGGTGTTAAGAAAGGGACTACCTCGCATAGGGAATGCCGTGTGATTTAGGTAAATGGAGGACAAATGTTTGTGGATGATAAAATTACGCTTTGCTAACTCCAATAAATTAAATAAAATATAATTCTAGCTTTGTTTACTGCCTTTAGTTTGGCTTGTGGTCCAATGTGCAAATTGCTTTTTGTTGCTACGTTCTCTTAATTACCATGTGTGTGTGTGTGTGTCAAACACAAGTTTTAAGAGTTTTGGAATTGTTCAAAAGTTTCATTTAGGCTGAACTTTATTTGGATCCTATTAGTATTAGAAGATATATATATATATATATATATATGCAATTTTTATAAATTATTTTAATTGTCAAATAGTATGTAAATTTAGTATGAATTTTTTATATTACATGTATAAAAGAAGGATTATCACAAGAGACCGCATAATAAAAATAAAAAAACATGAACACTCAAAATTTATAAAAGTTCACTTTAATATGATTTTTTTTTTAAGCCTCTGCAATAAGTTATAATGCACACTTTTAAATTTTGTACTTTTTCGCTTTTAACTTCTCATAATAAACCTGACTACAATATTCCCTATTTTTAAAAAGACATTAGGATAATCAATATCCCAAGTGTGAGATTTTTGAAATACTTTTAATAAAGTAAGTATAGATTTTACATGCGCTCAATCCCCAATCTTGTGAGAGCTTCTCACTCCCCTTTCAACATCTACAATGACCTTATTATAAAAATTGATCTATAACCCTAATTAGGTTTCACACTAATCCAACCACCCCAACAAAAAGTAGAAGAAAAATTCTACGTCAAACTTAGAGTAAAAGAGTCTAATGCTTCATTTGACATTTCAACTCAATTTCAATTAAACTATATTTTTTTGTATCAGATTTTATTTTTTTCTGAAATGTCAATAAAAAATATAACTATTTTTTAAAAAATCAATCAATTTTAACTTAAAATTTTTATCTACAATCAATAAATCAAACGCAAATTAAGGGTCTATTTGGTGAATGGGTTTGAGATGAAAATTTTCGTTAACTTTTCATAAAAAATAAAAAAAAATTTAAAATAAAAATTGAGATAAAAAATTTAAATTTGAGTTAAATAGATAAACTTGGCCTAAGTTCTTAGTCTCTATCCGAATGTAGCTCTATATCCATAGTCCACTGTAGGCCTTTACGAAGTGAATTTTATTTTTATTTATTGCTAAATAGTCGAATATTTCACCGCACCTGTATATCTAGAATGCTATTTTACTTATAGAGTAACCAATGACCATGAGCTGCCACGTCCATGATGGACCATTTTGACATCAACGTCAAACACCTGTGCTTAGCACTATCGTTGTTTATTTTCTATGTTATTTATTTCTTTATCTATTTATTTATTTATTTTAATTCAATCTTTCGTTTGTCAGATGATTAAAGATTGGATATAAAAGATAAATTTGAGAACTTTAAAATATTGAAGATCAATTTATTAAATATAATAATCAAATATTATATTATATGTATTATTATTATATTTTTATGATGTGAGATTCAAATTTTTTTATCTTTAATATACACGTGTAAGATAATACTTAAATCTTTTTATGATCATCAATTTATATTTGATGGATCATACTATTTGCTTAAATTTATTGAACTCTAATATTATATAAGGATTAGAAAATGAGAAATTTTGAAACTTTTAAAGATTTAAAATTATATTTTTAAAAAATCAATCTATTACATGATGTGATTCAATATAAATATGTATATCAAATATTATTATTATATTTTTATAATATCATCCTGAATTTCTTTTTATCCTTCACATATAATTGACGAAATGTGCCACTCAGGGCTTCCAATGACAGCCTTTCGTTCTGACACCGTTGAAGTGGAGAAATTCTACGTGGAAAGCAATCATAATCCAATGATAGAAAGTGCACGTAAAAGAAAAAACATTTGAGAATTTTCGTGAGAAAAAGGAAAAATATAAAAATTAAAAAGAACGGTCGTCCCTTTACTTCCCCCCACATTGCAACCAATCACATCATCTTTAAATGGCCGACCCGTTGGATCTCAGAGCTAATCGTGTGAATTAATAGCCTGAAATGACGGCAATTTTTGACGACAAGTGTTTTTGATGCCCCATCTTGGAATAGATACACGTACCTCCAAGCTTCTTGAAGCAGACAAAATTGTGCTAATATATGATACACTTACGTTTGATCAGACGAGTATTCAAATCAAATATGATGGGTACATCCATCGGGAAGAAGGGTACCTTCTAAATCATTTCATGTCTGTTTAATATCAGAGTTTTTGTTTTTTTAGTACGTAAATAACACAAGTAAAAATTAATAACTTTAATTAAAATTTTGAAATATATATATATATATATTTAATAAAAGATGGATTTGAACTTTTCAAGACGAAGTCAGGCGTGAAAATTATATTTTATCTTATAAAATACATTTAGAATTCAAGGAGTCGTTATTTTGCGTGTTTGGTCCATCTCATTTCATGTATAAAATGAAAATTATATTTATTTGGGCCTAAAAAGCTCATCTCATTTTTGAAATGAGATGAAAAAAAATCTTATTTTTTAGAATCAATTCTTAGGCACATTTTCATTTCAAATCTAATTTTCATAGTAATATTTTCATATTAAAATTTTTTTCTTTTCTATTTTAAGTTTTAAAATTCCATAACCTTTTCATTTCATTGCCGATTAAAACGATATATTTTTTTTTTCAATATATTCATAATAATAGAGGAACCAATCTATATCCACTCCCTATTAAATATGATAAAATTTTATAAGATTTGTTAAAAAAATAATTTTTAATTTTTTTTCAAATATTTATCCAAACACTATTTTACAAATTTCACTTTTTTTAAAAATTACAAAAAAAAAAAAAAAAAAAAAGAAACACTGTCTTTTTTTTTTTTTAATAACTTCTCATTTTATAACAAGAAAAATTTTTATGTCACAAGTAAACATAGAACCAAACAGACACCTAATTTTTGGACCTAAAGTAAAAAATAGTTGCGAAAATTATCCAATTGGCCACCTCTTTTCGATCTATAAGAAATTTTACATCTTTTTCTCCTTCTTTACTTTGTTGACATGCTTTTAATTTTCTGAATTTTGTTGTTGTTGCTTTTTAAAAAAAAAAAAAGAAACAAAATGTCTTGTGATTGTTTATATTTTACCAGAAGTTGCCACAGCCAACAATGACCACCGATGGTATTGGTCTCCATAATATTTTTGTAGAATATTTTGGATATTCTTTTCGAATATATTTTTTCTATTCTCAACATAGATTTGTTTTTGTTTTGTTTTTTTCTTGCTTGTAAGATGTTTGTTTTGATGTGTTGGAGTTGTGTGTGTGTGTGTGTGTTTTTTTTCCTGTTTTACTGAGTTTGGTTGTATGATTAAAGAATTCGATAAGACAATGGTATTGTGTTTGAATTGTCGATTTTGTTTATTTTCTTGTGATTTGTGATTAAATTTGATATTTGGTTGAACTTTTTAGTGTTTTAACAATAAAATCTGTTTTTTTTTTTTAAACTATTCCAATGATGGAATCCCGAAATTGGTTAAAATCGGAAGTTTCCGGTTGGTAATCAACTGGTAACTAGTTGATAACCAATTAGTTACCCACTGACAATGGTGGTTACCGGTCGGTAACCACCAGATTACCCGCCGATATTCGGTAACCAATTGATTACTCAATTAGTAATGTGTTAGGAGAAATTGGTACAAGAGGCAGTGGATACACTTTTTGATAATGGAATCCGCAGACAATCAATGAAAGACAGCCATAATAAGGTTTACAAGTCTTTTTCAGATGTAATTAAAGGCAAAGAAGGAAGATTTCGCGAGCCTCTACTTGACAAATGAGTTGATTATTCAGGGCGTTCTGTCATTGTCGTGGGGCCTTCACTTTCATTACATCGATGTGGATTGCCTCGCGAAATAGCAATAGAACTCATTACTCACCTGCAGAGTTACCGGTCAGTTATCATTTGATAACCAACAGGTAAATCAAAAATCAAAAACCCAATTAATAACTATGGTTAAATCACGTATTCCAATTAATAATTATAATTAATATTTTAAAATAATTAAGAAAAACAGATATTTATGATGTGCGAGAGATAGGTTCCCAATTATTTTCACTCGGTGCATAGAATGCAGCTTTGTTGGTGCACAACAACATTATGCAAAGTTTCTCGAATAATGGGCCGGCCTAACGCAAGGTAGCCCAGCTCAGACATTTAACTTCTGAATCTGACTATAAAGTCAAACCTCACAAATTTAAACCCAAGGTTGTCATCTTTGCCTTTGACATTACAGCATTTCCTCAAAGACTCCAGTACATTCTATATACAAGTAATGTTATATATATCATAGTTAGACCTTCCTAATTTGTTTCTATGGTTCATAACCTGGGAATCTGGAGCGTTCAGGAGACACCAAATCAAACCAGAGACAAGCAGTCCCAGCGAGTCCTTGGAAAAGAGAGCAGGCATGGTCAGCCCCGGGACTATGTCCCGTGTTCACAAGCTTCCCGGCGTTATGATACAAGAAACTTGCAAATGCTTTTGCCCTTTCTTCATATATGCTCTCCCCTGTTAGCCTGTAGAGGGAAAGGAACGCGTAGGCGTTCCCCGCCACCCCATCGGCCAGGCCCACCTTCTTCACCAACCCATTCTTCCACACAACTTCTCCGGCTTCTATTGCCGCATCACGGAATTCCCTATCACCTGGAAACACCTGAAAGAGAGAAGCAAAGATGCATCGTCAACTCATTTTCATTTGCGAAAGCCGAAAAGGAACTAAAAACATTGACCTACAGTATCTAAATGCATAAACATTTAGGCTTGGTATTGGAGAGAAAGTAGCTCCCCGTCCTTGAATTTCAAGTTTCTGAAGTAGTGAACTTGCTTTACGGAGAGATCCTAAGTTACTATATCTAAATTAATTAATTTTGATTTAAGCAATGTGTTGTTTGAACCAAGGAAATTGAAAGTGTGCTCGAGTTGCTAACCTCTGAAGCCTTGCACAGGGTAATGGCCATGCCGGTTGCGCCATGAGACCACTGTACCAACTTGTCCCTTGGATTGCCTTCGCTTGAGGGGTAATTTCCGCCGCGAGGAAACCTTTTGCTCATCATATACCTTAGAGTCCCCTTGACATCCTCAGCGTCCTCTTTGGATAGAGGAAAGTGCAGCAGCACTTGCAAAATCCCTGCCAGCCCATTGGCAGCGCCCCAGTACCTCGTCCCATGCCATCGGTACATCAGCGGACAGGATGAATTATCAGATGCCCCTGCTCTGCCCCCCGCCAACACAGCGTCAGCGATAGGCATGAGAAGATCAATGGGCACCTTCTCTTGACCAATGTATTTGTTTATGAACAAAGCTCCCCATAGAAAGCCCGCTCGTCCATAAAGCAGATCATATGACATCCCAAAACCACCTTCTTCAGGTCCAACAGGGAGAGCCCTTTCTTGTGCAACCTATAACATAACAAAACAGACAAATGGAAAAAATTAACACTAATTAATTATCAAATAAAAAAATTCCATCTCTTGTTATTCTTATTAATGGTATCAATCCTATATTCACCCAAATCCATTTTATGGTAAACCCGAAATAGTTAACTCCAAGCGAGACAATCATCACAAAAGATCTGGGAGGTGATAACGTTTATCTTTATCTGATAAAGCCAAATACTAAAAAACTAGATGTCCGTGTCATCGTATAATCTTTTAAAAGAACAAAAACAAGAAAATCTTATTCAAAACTACGAGTACAGGAAGTCTTACTTATCAGAAGGTCATAGAAACGTATATGCTACAAAATCTCCATATCCTGGCCATGTTATGAGACACAAGGCATATACCAAAAAAGGAAAAAGGATAAACGACTGGGGCATCTCTCAACGCACGTAAGCACAAGATTACACATGTGAATAGGACGTTTAACAAAAATCCGTATTGTAAACAAGATATTTTGTAAACCCGCGTGGGCCTAGTCGGAACAATAGATGTTTTGACTACATTAATAAGTTGAAACACACAAGGGATAAACTTAATAAAAATAAGAAAAACAAGGGTCTGATAAATTACCTCTAGAAAGAGATCTAAGTACATGTCACGCTTTCGTTGGTCCCCCATAAAATTGGCCACCACAGCTCCGAGGGCGTATATTCCTCCTTTTCCGCATAGAAAAGTCACATGCCTGTAACAACCAACCATTATTTCAACCAATTTGTCACCCAAGGTCCCCCCCTCCCTCCTCATTGAAAAATTAAAAATTAAAAATTAAAAAAACAAAAAATAAAATAAAGAGAGGCCAACGGCCAAGTAAATGAAGTATTAAACATATCTAGCTAAATACAATCTACAATATCTAAAATATCGTATATTCCCTTGAGCACTTTTGATTTGTTATGTAGAGATCATTCTGAGGTCAGCAGCACTCTCGTCTTTTTTTTCGTAACTAAAATCATTAAGCTGCGATTAACAAGGGAACTATAAACAATATATATATATATATATATATATACATATGTATATATGTGCGCACGTACACATTTAATACAGTTGCTGAGGATATTAAGACCACCAACACTGCGGTCTTGTATTCTAAATTAAGAGATATTTCCACATGAAATTTACTTACGGTAACATACTTTTTTTTTTTTCATTAAAATTTTTTTGGACAAGGGACAACTTCACGTTCAGGTACAAAAGATGGTCAATCTCTCGCGGTGCTTGTATTCAAACTTCACACCTTATTATATAATCAGTACAATTACCGCTATACTATACCTGTAACCATATAATCAGTACAATTACCGCTACACTATGTCTGTATCCACATGCGGTTGCTTTTGCTCCTAAATTAACGTCACTTTACCATACCGAACCACCAATTATGCACGCATAGAAAAATATCTTACATATGCATAAACATGTATATATAAAAATATGTATATTTAATGAAGTAAATAACCGGAGGTCTTATGTAGGACATTGATTTATGCAAATTCAAATTTACAATAACAAAGAAAAATTGACAATTCACAAACATCAGTTATTTTCGGGGGGAAAAAAGAGCAATTATTTGAAAGTTGCCAAAAAAAAAGGAAACACAAACAAAAAAAAAAGCTCATCTTTAGTGAATGATCAATACAAGTCACATGCACATATTATTATTCGCACTATAGAGTATAAATTGAAAGCGAAAAAACATTATGTAAAAAAAATTAATAATAATACCTAGAGGTAGCATGTGCGACGAGAGCACACGTGTGGACGATGTCGGTACAAAGAAGCAAGTCGTTTCGGTTTCCCGTGACTTCATACGACCTCAGGCAGGTGAAAGCGGTGCCGAGAAGACCCGAATACACCGTCGGGTCGACTCCAACGCCCGAATCCGGACCCGATCCACGTCCTCGTTTCCACGTCACCTCCACCACCTACAACAACCACCACCACATTGCGGCCCCCAAAAAGAAAGAGAGAGAGATAGCGTGAAGTAAACGAAGTTAGCCGTACTGGTAAGGCCGTACCTGATCTTTGAGCGAAATGGCCGCTCTGAGAAAAGTCTCCTCCGTCACCGACAACTCTATCGCCACCGTCGGATCGGCCAAATCCAGCCGTTCGTTTTTGGCCTCAGAGTCGGTAGAGCTAGTACGGCCTTCTTGGGAGGCAAGCACAGACGACATGTTCTTTCTCTCTCTAGAAATTAGTAGAAAATATAAACTTCTTACTTCTTATGAAATCTCTCTCTCTCTCTCCTCTCTCTCCCTTTCTGTGAAATTTGGCGAATATTGGAGAGAGATTTCTCGAGGTCGAAGACTTATGGAGGGAGAGAGAAATGTTGTGTAGGCCAGTAGTTACATGAAATGGCGGTGCACTGAGTGAGATGAGCTAAGCGAATGACACGTAATCAGATTTGATACCAGCGAATCACATTGTTTCGCTGCTCCACGTGGTCCTGATCACGATGGTAAGAGCTAGCATGAATATTATTATTATTGTCGTTTATTGTGGACCTTTCTTTTTTAATTTTTTAAAAATTGGTTTTGAGTAATTTTCGTTGTCGTTTATGAAACCAAATTATAGTCTTATGATTATCACCAGGACAAATCTATGTACGGGCCATTGAAAAGTGAAAAAATAATATATTAACGAAGAGAACAGAGATAATAATGATTGTGTTTAGGAAGAAAACAAATACTAATCTCTTGTGCGTTAAGATTTGTGCCATTTATATTTCTTTTTTGAAATCAAAGTTTGGTATCACCTCTTAATTGCTAACTGGACTATCAATTCAAAAAATAATACTTCGAATTCCACGATGATTATGGTTTTGATAGGAGTGATGGCTTCAGATCAAAGGAAATATATTTTGATCTCTTTGATTGTATTAGTTGGTTTATCATCGATATATTATTCATAGTGTCCATAGTTTTTCTCCTTTTTATAATAATTAATTATTTAAAATAAATACGATATTATTTCCGTCTTGCAATTTGTTGGTATATTTTTGTGCTTCTTTGGTAATAACGAAAGTGACCTCCCCGCGTTCTCACATTGTGCGTGTGTCCAATCCACTAAAGTTAGTTCAACGCGGTGTTAGAGGTGACCTTTTTGCTATGGTCTCTTGTCTCAACCGATCGGAGTTTTTAATTGATTGTAGCGGTGTTATTGAAAGAGCCATGTGTGCTCGATAATTGATGTGTATTTTCAATTTTCTATACTATTTTGATTCACGTTTTACCTCCTTATGCGTTTCATCAAAATTTATTGGTGAAAACGATCAATAATTAGGAAAACAAAACAATAATGTCTACTCTAATAGTTTCTTCTTGTGAAAACCCTTTTTCCTTGTTAGGAGGTCTCCAAATCCTCTAAAACGAAGCTTTCTTTTTCCTGGAGTTCCTATCATTCTCCAAATCATCAAAATGGATCCCATATAGACCATCAAAATCCTCCAGCAGTGCCTGCTCTCCATCTTCATTACTATTAAATGTTGAAGACTTCTTTCTATGATGATTGAGAGCTCACAGGTCCGGTGAATCCGCCGCCACATCGAATATCGACCCTCGGAAGAGCCTCATCTATTTCACATTCTTCATCTTCAATTTCACTCTTGTTTGGTATTTTTAGATCTTTGAGATTCAAGCTCAAAGCTTTTCCAATCTTCTTTGCCTCCTTTTTGGTTCTTGTCCACAGAATTATGTATCTTCAGTTCCTTAGAGTTTGTTCTCTCCTTTTCCACTTCATAAAGCAATCTTACCCTTGTCTTGTTCTCAGCCACATTGATCAAATCAAGCAATCTACTATTCTCTTGTTGTGCACTTGATCTTTCCTCATCGGCTCTTCGGAGGCATTCGACAAGGCCGGTCTCTTTGTCACTCCATGCAAGAAGTGTCTCCTCATGAAAAAATGTATCTAGGTATACTTTATATATGTGTGTGTGTGTGTATACACACACATCTATATATATGCACGTGCAACATTATATTTTATTTTATCTATTATTATATGCCTCTAATATCTACAAAACAACTTTAGGGGGGAAAAAATCACAAAAAGCACATACGATTCTTTGTAAAAGAAAAGGCAAATATAAATAAAAGTTATAATGTACGTTCATAAAATTTTCTAAAATAGTGTTTATGAGTAAAAGTCTTTAAAAATAAAGAAATTAAAAAGCTTTATAGGTACATATGTGAAGGTGTGAATGTCTTTGCTTAGGAAAAATTCTTTAGTGAACTTTATATATATATATATATATATATATAAATACAATGATGTTATTTAAATTTATTATGATTATCCTTCTTGTTATTTTAGATGAGGATTTTATTGTAATAATAAATTTTAATTGAAAGGGATGTTTGAAAAGTCAAGTAAATTTTGTGAATAAAAGCACCTAATGTGATCTTGTTGAGAGTGCTACGAAAAAAGAATTGAGCGTCAATCAATTTTGAATTTGTTTAATAAATTGGCCAGAAAATTATAATCAATACTCGTTTTTATGCGCCATTCAAGTTTAAGATATTTTCTACTACCTAATGTTGAAAGCCATTAAATAGCCAAACAAAAATAAATAAATAAATAAATAGAAAAACAAAAAAAAAAAGGCAAAAGAAAGAAATAACAAACTTTCAAAATTGCAGCTTCAATTTCTGAGTAGTTTGTTTGATTTTTTAGTAATAAGTAATAGAAATGAACAATATTCACTACTTAATTACCAAAAAAAAAAAAAACAATATTCACTTCTTTAAAAGAAAACAATAGACTCTAATCTGATAGTTCCTTCTTGTAAAAACCCCTTTTTCTCATTAGGTCTCCAAATCTTCTCAACAAAGCTTTCTTTTTTCTGGAGTTCCTATCATTATCCAAATCATCAAAATGAGTCCCATCTAGACCACCAAAATCTTCCAACTTTGCATGTTCTCCATCTTCATTACTACTAAATGTTGAAGACTTCTCTCTACGATGATTGAGAGCTTCCGGTGAATCCGCCGCCACATCGAATATCGACCCCCGGAGAGCCTCGTCTATTTCACATGCTTCATCTTCAACTTCACTCTTGTTTGGTATTTTCAGGTCTTTGAGATTCAAGCTCAAAGTTTTTCCGATCTTCTTTGCCTTCTTTTGGTCCTTGTCCACAGAATTATGTATCTTCAACTCATTAGAGTTTGTTCTCTCCTTTTCCACTTCATAAAGCAATCTTTTCAACTCCTTGATATTCTCAAGAGCAGCAGCCTCATTAAGCCTGTAATTCTCATTCTCTCTTTCAAGGAAAGTCAAAGCTTCTTCGTTCTCAGCCAAGCTATCTTTCAACTGTGAATTCTCGACTCTAGCGATCTCCGCCGCTCCTTTCGCGGTATTTGCTTCGTTCAAGGCATGTTTTAGTATATCTCTCAACTTACTATTCTCTTCCTTGGACACCCTTGTCATGTTCTCAGCCACATTGGCCAAATCAAGCAATCTACTGTTCTCCTGTTGTGCACTTGATCTTTCCTCATCGGCTCTTCGGAGGCATTCGACGAGGCCGGTCTCTTTGTCACTCCATGCAAGGAGTGTTTCCTCAGCTTCATGTCTCAATCTCTCTGCGGTGGATTTGTGCCTCTCGGCTTCTTTCCACGCTTCCTCCAAGACTCGTTTATACCTTTCCTCGTTGCTCTCTAGCATCGTCTTCAAACGCTCTTCCTCGCCTTTCGAGTGCTCTAGCTCTGCCTTGGCTAGGCCTAGTTCCTCCTTCACCTGACTCGCTTCGGTTGCAACTTCTTTCAATGCCAATGCCAAATCGTCCAACGCCTTTTTGCTGGTCTCTTCAGCTTCAGTTGCCATCTTCAGTTCATTTCTAAGCAAATCGAGTTCCGCAACAAAACTCTCGGCCTTCAAGGCATCAAGTTTCCCAACTTCTTTTGCCTCGGCCAGATTGTCCTTTGCAGAGCAGAGCTCGGACTTTAGACTCTCCATTACCTCTCTCACAGGACCATTGTTCACGAGCACAACTTGTTCTCTACCGTTTTTGCCCGATTGACCCTCCAATACCTTCACTTTCTCACGAAGAGAAGCGATCTCAAACTTCGACTCCTCAAGCAACATCTGAGTTTCCTCGAGCGTCTTTATCTTGATGATCAAGGAATCAAACATTTCGGTACCCGATTCCTTCCCTTTCTCCATTTCTGCCTCCAACTCACGGACCCGTCTCTCATTCTCGGTCAACAAGGCCACTGTTTGAGCCTCGGAGGATTTCGCTATAGCCAGCTCTGATTTCAACTTCTCCAACGACGCCTCTTTCTCTGCCAATTTGATCTCCAACCCCTTTTCTTTATCAAGCTGAAGTTTGAAAGATTCAATGAGTTTTTCTTTGATTCTCAGTTCTTCGTTTGCCTTGTGTAACAACACCTTAACTGAATTCAACTCGGTGTGCGCGGACGATTCTTCGTGATGTCTCCTGTTAGTCTCGTTCTCCACCAATTTCTTCATCTTTCTAAGCTCATCAAGTGGTTTCTCTCTTTCCCGTTCTGCTACATACAATTGTTCCTCCATTTTCTTCATCTCCTCGCCTAGCTGTCCCATCTGCTGTTGCATCTTCAATCATTAATATGAAAAAAGTAGACAAATTAATTGAACAAGATCATAAGAACGAAAAGAAAAAAAAAATTTTACTTGATCAAAAGAGTTATAACCGCGAAGAATCATAATTACCTTGAGAATCGATTGTGAAGAACCTTATATGAACTTTTGACAGGATTTGTCGATGATTTTGAAGATGACCTTACAAGCAACAAAATTAGAATTATTCAACGGAAATTCAACAGAACTAGATGTCCAAACCATTAGAACACTAAAAGAAAACACGTGAATTACCAGGTTAACAAACTTGTTTAAGCAATGAACTACCTGCAGAAAACAGAACCCGTCGTGTTTTGGTAACAAAAAGTTCAACAGAAACGAAATAAACTAAATGTGAATACACCTGGTGGAGGAGAAATGGCATTGAAATTTCCTTAAAGAAGGTCAATAAAAAAAAAAAAAAAAAAGTACTAGAAAACAAAGTACGTCACCTCGGTCGCTTCTCGAATAGGGCGACTAATATTTTGGTATCATTATGACATTTTCACCATTTTAAAAAGTGGTAAAACATACAACAAAATTGAGCACAAAATTAAAGAGAGAATTGGAAGAGAGGAAATGGATTGTTGTCCTGGAGGAAAGTCCGAAGATGGCGGGTTTTCCACTAAAGCAACCAACGGCTAAATCCATGTCGTTGTAGCATTCGTGACAATGAAATCCGGATTTTTTTTTTTTTTTTTTTTTTTAAGGATTACGAATTTTTTTACATGTTGACGTGGGAAAGAATCTGTCTAGTTTTACGAGATTGGCTCCTATTTGACATGTGTTGTGATTGAATCTTATTCTCAAGTAGCCATTTTGACATGTAAAATTTAGGGCCAAGAAAATAGAATTATTCCAAAATCTCCAATTTCGTGCGGTTTGGTCAAGCACACAAACGTACAAGCCAATAGCCTATTCTCTTCCGAACCGTCAAAATCTTTTCTTTTTTTTTTGTTTTGTTTTAATATTCATTTGTTGAAAATTCAGATCTTCCGGAATGAACGCGTCAGTATGTTTGAAATGTCAACAGATAGAAAGAAACATATAAACGAATCCATTTTTAAAAAGGAAAAAGAAAAAAGATTGCTTCGTGCAAAAGTAATAGTCCCCTTGGTGGAAGGTGATTTGCGCATCTTACAGCACAAACGTAAGTATTCCTGAGGATCCCATTTGAGCAAAAAGTATGTAAAACGAAATTCCATTCGCGACCAAACATCACCGGATCTAAAGCCTGCTTTAAAAGGAATATTTTCGTATTGCAGTCCAAGCCTTCTGAGACTCGATTTTATCATACGTCTCTTGGTTTATTTTTCACACAAAAATAGTAATCGCCCCATTACCAAGCAAGCAAAGACCATCTTCCATCATGGGTACCGGCGTCTCTTCATCAAACCAATCAATTTTGTACCATATGCAAGTAACTCCATTTCTTGCAACCGACGATCTCTCTCTTTTTTTCTGTTTTTGTTTTGTTGTTTTTTTTTTTTTTGGGTAGATCCAGCAACCAACGGACAATCACAATAAAATAGAATGCATACGAGAATAAGCCAAAGCTCCTTTTCTTCCATAAAATAACCGGACAACCACAATAAAATAGAATGCATCACCCAAGTTCCTTTTCTTCCATACGAGAATAAGCCAAAGCTTTGAAATGATGGCTTTTATCAAATTGCGTCTATTTACACGAGCAACAAGCCAATTTTAAAGGATGCTTGGTGAATTTAAGCCAATAAATTGTTCACACAAGGCATGTACACAAATTAGGTATAGTAACCAACCACAATCGAAAATTGAAAAGCCACGCTCAATGGCGAACACACCTTCGCTACCAACCATCCTAAATTACCAGGAAGGATAGATCATACCAATCAAAACCATGCAACTAATAGAAAAACTAGATGCTAAATTAGATGCAATAAGTCACTTTAACACAATTAGTGTGGCTGCAAATTCCTAAATTACACAATTAACAGAAATATAGAATTAAAAAAAAATCCTCCATTCTATGAAACAAAACAACCCTGAACTGCACACCACTGTCATCCAGGCAAATATCACATAAATAGTCTTTTGCCTAATACCATAATATTCACTGCAACTTCTAGGCCTATCATCCTATCAACTAGATTGACATAGAAACCAAAGAACAAAAACAACTTCCACAACTATTAAGCATTTAACAATTCCATCAAATCAGAACAATGCAGCCAACACTCAGCCCCAAACTTCAAGCACCATGTGCTTAAGCACGCTCACCCCTGATCCGCCTAGCGAGCTGGATGTCCTTAGGCATGATGGTGACACGCTTGGCATGAATGGCACAAAGGTTGGTGTCCTCAAACAGACCGACAAGGTAAGCCTCAGCAGCCTCCTGCAATGCAAGGACAGCATGGCTCTGGAAACGGAGATCAGTCTGCAAAAAACAAAAGCGGGAATATCAGTAAACACCATCAACAATAAATCATATGAAAAACAATGCCAAACAAATATCAACAGCCTTTACCTTGAAGTCCTGAGCAATTTCACGAACAAGCCTCTGGAATGGCAGTTTCCTGATCAACAGCTCGGTACTCTTCTGGTACTTACGGATTTCACTGTACAACATTGAATTAAATAAAGGATATTAGATAAAAAATACAAAACTTAGAACGTGGACACGAACCTAATTTAAACAATGGCAAGTTTCTTACCGAAGAGCGACAGTACCAGGGCGGTATCTGTGGGGCTTCTTCACTCCTCCAGTGGTTGGGGCAGACTTACGGGCAGCCTAATAATTAAAAAGAAAATAAACAAATAAATAACAAATAAAATAAGCAATGTAACGGTTCAGTAAGCAAAACAACAACATCGCATATAAAGTGGAAAGATTTTGAACATGTAGGAGAACAAACAAACCTTGGTAGCGAGCTGCTTCCTAGGAGCCTTTCCTCCGGTGGACTTGCGAGCGGTTTGCTTCGTACGGGCCATCTGCGACAAGAATTCAAACGTTAACACAAACAAAAAACGTTAACCCAAACCAAATAATGCTGTTTCAGTATTTCCCTCCAGAAACATAAAAACAAACAAAAACAAAAGTGCAATTATCGTGTTTCCTGCGTAGATTCCATAACCAAAACATGACTAAATCCATAACAAATCACAGATAAATTACAAGACTAAACCATAAAGGCAAAACCCAGGTCACAAAAATTACTCTCCTGATAAAATAAATAAATAAATAAACTTTGAATTACTATCCTTCTCACTTATTGTCGAAGATTAATTAACGAATATCACATTGCAATAGTGCAAATCTAAAGAATAAAAATTATAAGCCCTAAATCAGACCTCAAGAAACAAGAATTTCCAATTCCGGAAAGAGAAACCCTAAATTGATGGCTAAAACTTGAATATAAACGGAGAAGAAAACAATTCATGACCGTAATCGACCATAAAAGACAAACAAGAAAATTGAAAACCGAAAAGGAAAATTACAAAGAAAAAAACTTACCTCTGACTTCTTGCTTTTCTCTCCTCTCTGCAATTCTCTCTCTCTCTAAACGAACTAAAGTTTTGGAACGACTTGTGGTTATGGAATATTTATAGCGTGCGACGGTTGAGAGTCTGGAAGATCCAACGGATAGGATTCGCTATCCGTGTGTTTTCTCCGTTTTAGATCGTACGGTGTTTACGAGGCTTGGTTGTGTTTTCTCATGTGATTTATACGGCTGCGATTTAAAATGTTTTTGCGAACGCGGATCGTTAGACATTAATACTAGCTTCCTATTGGTTGTTGAATATACAACAATTCAGTTTTGCGGTTTGTTTAGCGATGGCTCTGTTTTTTTCTTTTTTCTTTTTTTAGAATGCGTGTCCTTTTTTTTTTTTTTTTCTTTTTTGACTAAGAAATTGTTTTTTAAGTTGAGTTCATTTTTAAATTATAACGATACAATTAAATTATTAAGATATTATTTATACATGATAATTATAATATATCTTAATTATAATATTATATATTAAAAATAAAAAAATAGAAATTTAAAAAAATTGGTCTTATGACTGTCCACCAGCGATGACGCTAAGGAGGCTTCCACTCCTTCGACGCCGCCCGTCAAAACGCTGATTAGATCTGGCTTCAAGGATTAGGTTTGTTCGAATTGGGAAGGGGAGTGGTTGGCGTCGCTGGGGGGGGGGGGGGGGGGGGGACTGGGCTCATGCCTAAAGGTGGTCCGTCGGCTGGGGATGGTTGCTGGCAGGCAAGGAGAGAATGGTAGTGTTTTCTTTTTAATTTATTTTTTTATATATTATTTTTTTAAAAAAAATTTAGTCTATATTATTATGAGATAAGTTATATTATAATGATCATGCACAAGTAAAATTTCAGTCATTTAATTACATCTAAATGATGTGATAAGAAACTTTATTACTGAAATATATTAAAGTAGTTTTACCGCAATCTTATTCAAAAAATAATATTTTTTTAATTTTTTTAATTTTACATAGAAAAGAATAAATTGAAGATACTCATGTTCCTAAAAAAAAAACAAAAAACAAAAACAATTGGCTTTTTTTTTATTTTCTGGCGTCTGGGGATGGGAAAGTTGGATGAGTATAAACAAAATTAAATAATTTATTTTCCATTAATGAAATATGAATACTTTTTGTGTTCCTAGATAATAAACTTGATTCTATAATTAAATCCTCCTATTTTCAAGTTAAAAATACATGTACGGATGCTTTTTATAGAACTAGTTGTGAGTGCACGTGCAAATTGCACGAACTGTTGTTTTCTAATTAGGTTTATTAGTCTATTCTTACACTATATATATACCAGGTTGAAAGTGAAATTTTAAAGAAAAAAAAGAAGAGTTGCTAAACAGCTTACACTTACAAAAATTTACAAAATCAGAATCCTAAAAACAATGTTAATATGCGAATGTATGTATAGATAATGTATATTATATATAATGGTGAAATCAAGAAGAGGCAGCGTTGAAGATAAGAAAAATTGAGGGTCAGAATCCCAAAATAGATGAAAGTACCCCTGCGAATGAGTGAAGAAACAACCAAAGTTCGAACCCACCACACATTGCCGTTCACTTGCATGCTTCTTATCAAACTCCTGATTTTACCCCCCCAAAAAAAAAAAAAACAAACCCCCAAAATTTAAAAGACAGCTGCATGCAAAATTATAAATTTAAAAAAAAAAAAAAAAAAAAGACAAAATTTAAGAAGCTAGAAATAATCGTGGGTTTCATGCAAAAAATTAATTACAATATTATATACATATGTATACCTTCCAACATCTTCTCTCGCTCACACGCGCAATTCTCTGTCACTCAATTTTATTTTATTTTATTTGTTTTTTTTTTTACTTTTTTTTTGTGGTAAAGCTCGTTTAATAAAAGAAGCTGGGAAGGAAATGAAATTAAAAGAGTCTTCTCTAGTTGTGGTTTTGGAGCACAACTCCTAAACCAGAACTTTCCTTCTCAATTCCAAAAGCAATTTTTTTTTTTTTTTTTTTGGTCTTTTTCATAATAAATTGACATTATTTATAGGGGAAAAAAATGAAATTTTTCAGAGAGAGAAAGAGCAATGCGGAAGAGGGACTTTATCAATGCCATAATAACAAAACTGTAAAACTGCGGATTACAAGCAAAATTAGAACATGCTAGAACATAATTAGTCTAACGATCAATAGCAGAGCAAGTAATAACCCATTACAGACACACACACATAAAAAAAAAAGGCTCCAGTTTCCTAATAATTATTTGCGGACTAAAAGGACAATTCAAAGACACGAGTGGTGTTCTTGAATATCTTCAGGGTAAGCAATTGGAAGATCCAGCTTTTTTTTTTTTTTTTTATGCTTTACAATTGGATGAATGTGAGTTTATTACTATACATTTTCTGGGCAGATGCAAAAATGGTGACTGCATACTCTTACATTGGCGACGTTGTCTGTTTTGACACTACTTACCGGAAAAACAAGGAAGGCCGACCTTTTGCCATGTTTTTTGGGGTAAATCATCGTAAGCAAACTACTATTTTCGGTGCTGCAATGTTATACGATGAAACCGCTCAAACATTTAAGTAGTTATTTGATACTTTTGTGAATGCAATGTCAGGAAAGAAACCAAAAACTATTCTTACCGATCAAGATCAAGCAATGGCAATTGCAATAGTTTCCGAATGGCCAGAGACGTACCATTCTTTATGTATTTGGCACACATATCAGAAGGCAGCAAAACATATCTTAGTAGTGTCTTCGAAAGATTTCGAGAATTTTCTAGAGATTTCAGTAGATAATGCATTTATGATTTTGAAGAAGAAGAAGACGCTTTCATGCGGGCTTGGAATGAGATGTTGGAGAAATATATATGACTTGAAAAAATAATGACTGGTTGAAGCGTTTGATTGATTTGAGCAAAAAATGGGCTTTGGTATACGGTAGAGAAACTTTTTGTGCAGACATGACAACTACCCAAAGGTCATCGGAGAGTTTGAACAATTCGATAAAAGACTGTGTCAGCTACAAGCATGAAATATTGCGGTTCTTTTGAGAATTTTGAGAGATTGATTGATCAATGTCGCTGTGAAGAGTTAAGGGCTGATTTTAAAGCAACTCAAAGTTCTTTTATCACCTTCTTTTAAGTGTGCAAATCTTAAATCATGCCTCAGACATATATACTCCGTCGGTATTCAAAATGTTTAACGCCGAGATTGACAAGACATATGATTGTGTTGTGCATGCTCTTCATGAGACAAAAGTACAAAATTGCTTCTCATGCTGTTGAATTTAACTCAGCCGATGTCACACTAGTTTGCAATTGCAAGAAATTTGAGAGTTTCCAGGGATTTTATGCTCACATGCTTTGAAGGTTCTTTCTTCCAATAAAATAACAAAAATTGCTTTTAGGGGTCTTAATAAGCTTTTGGAAGATGTTGATGCATATATGATAAGAAGAGGACGCGAAAAGCCTAATTCTAGCAATTCCCATCTCTGCAAAAGGTGACGAGAATACAAACTCCACAAAAGGTGAATATAACATCCGAGGAATCAAATCGAAGGGAAAAGTTCGTGGTAAGTCCAGTACGCCAAAAGGTGCTCTTGAGAAGACAAAGAAGAAGAACAAAGTTGTCTATGAAAATTTATCTCAGCAACCTACTATGGTTTTAGTTTTAGTTTTCATTTTCTCAGAGGAGCGTGTATTTTTTTAGTTAAAATAGGATTATAAAAACAGGGCTGTAAGTTCTCTTTTTTTTTTTTTTTAAATATAAATTCACAACTGGATGAAATCCATCTAAGAATTGAGTTAAAATTTCAGTTTCTTATGATATTATTTAAATTTATTTTTAAAAAAGTTGGATATGATTTAAATGAACGAAATTTTGTTTAAATTTTAATTCTTAGGTTTGATAGATTTAATATAAAAAAAAGTTGGTTAAACCAAACTTTACTGCAGAAAAAGAAAAAAGAAAAATTAAATAAAGCACGTTATATACTGAATAAAAAATAAAAAAATGATTTTTTTTTAAAGAAAAAAAAAAGAAAAATGACAGATGCAACAGAAAAAAAAGGAGAGAAGATAGGAGGGAGAGAAAATTTAATGGGTTTAGTTGAGGAGAGGAGAGAGGAGAAAGGAGGGAGAAGAGAGAGAGTTTTGCAGGTTAATATACAGAATTTGGATGGAAAAATGGATAGAGTTATTTATATAAAATGACATAAAAAAAAGTGATCGGATAATATTTAAATGGGTGAGTCTGTGGTCTCTACCGGTAAAGCATATTTTTAGGCCGTTGAGATTTACTTGAACGGTTGAAATATTGTTGGTGTATCATACTTATCACATACCTTACCTCATATTACCCTTCCCATCCAAAGTTTTCTTCGACGCCGACGACCTTTCCGTCGCCGACAACGGACGCCGGTAATCCAATCCCGACGCTGGCGACACATCCCCGGCCCCACCACCACCGACCCCAGCCCCGGCCGTCCCCCATCCACCCCCGCCGACGACGACACCCCTTTCTCTCTCTTTTTTTCTCTCTTTCTTCCCCTCTTTCTCTCTTCTCCTCTCTCCCGCCCCCCAGCACCTACCCCAGCCCCGGCCGCTAGTGACCCCTATCTTTCTATCTTCCCCTTTCTCTCTCTCTTCCCCTTTCGCCGGGGGGCTGGGGCGGGCTGAGGCTGGGTGGGGGTGGCCCGGGCTAGGGCCGGGGGTGGGGGCCATGGGAGAGAGGAGAAGATAGAGAAAGGGGAAGAGAAGGAAAAGAGAAGAGAGAGAAAGGGGAAGAAAGAGAGGGGGGTCGCCGGCGACCGGGGCTGGGTGAGGGGCGACCGGGGGTGAGGGGCCGCAGGAAAGAGGAGAAGAGAGAGAAAAGAGAAAGAGAGAGGGGAAGAGAGAGAAAATAGAAAGAGAAAGGGGAAGAGAGAGAAAGGGGGTGGCCGGCAGCAGGGGTAGATAGGGGCCGGCCGAGGCTGGGGCCGGTGGTGGGGGGGCCTGAGGTGGGTAGCTGACGTCGGGGGTGGGTTGTCGGCATTCGTCACCGGCGGCAGGAAGGCTGCCGATGATGAAGAAGACTTTGGGTGAGAAGGGTAATATGAGGTGAGGTGTATGATAAATATTGTATACCAACAACATTTTAACCGTTCGATTAAATCTCAACGACTTAAAAAAGGATTTTATCAGTAGAGACAGTTTTACCCTATTTAAACATAAAATTTTGGACAAAGGATGTAAGTCTGCGACATTCGGTAGAAATGGAACAGAAAAAGCTAAACTTCAGTTTCAAAAAGTAAAAAAAAAAATACTCAAAAGCTTACACGTGTCAACAGAAAACAAAGAGGCTAGCAGCACAATTAGGTATTCGCACTTTTTATATATGTTATCGAAAAGAAAAGAAGATAATTGTAATATTAAAAAAGAAGATAGAAATAAACATAATTTTCAATAAATAATTAAATAAATAGTAAGTTTAAAAATTATTGAAAATTATTTACTACAATTTTTATAGTAAAAAATGGATAGATCTACCCCTTCAAGAAAAAAATAACTCTAGGTTAAAAATCAAATATTCATAGATATAATCATAAATTATAGATTCTAATACTTCTTTTGCATTTAACATGATTTTGCCATGATTGACGATTCAAAATTATATATTACTAATAATTTTTTCACATCATAAAATTAAATTATTTAATTGTTATTTTTATAATAGTCCTTGAACTATAACTTTATCTCATAATGATTCGTGGCTTTTGATTTTAAATATTACTGTCTTGAATTTTTCTACTGTCATGCTAACTATTATTTTGTCATTATTCTGTAAAAATAAATAAATAAAACAGGAATTGAGCGTGTTCTAATTACAAGAGTTTTATTTATAAGTAAATTTGTAATCAAATATTTTGAAAGGAAATTATAGATAATTTGGAAGTAAATTGTATTTTTATATAAATATATAATGTCATCATAGATATTTTGGAAATAAATTTTGCTTTTATCAAAGATATTTTAGTTATAAGTAAACTTGTAATTAAACGTTTTGTAAAGGAACTATATCTCCATCATAGATATTTTAAAGTAAATTGTATTTTTGTCAATGATATGTCATATCAAAGCAGTGAATGAGATTTGGTGCCATCGTTTCTAAGTGTGTTGGTTATCATCTCGGCATGCAAAGGTTTTGATCTGTGGAAGGATGTCATTCATATGATGGTGGATATGTCTGTCTTTACCACTGTTAGAGACATATGTTTGCCAATTACTCGTCTTTTCTGCTCTTTTCTTCGCTTGGTGTTGATGGGTCTAGCTTTCTTTGGCGTTTTAATGTTCTGACTTGTGGTTTGCATCACTTTGTGTCTAAAGTAAATGTGGTTCTTACTCCGATTACTTTAGGTTTATCATTTTTTTTAAGTATGTGTTTTTGTTTTTGGTCCTTCATATTTTTTCCTTTGTGGTTGTTTGTGTGATCTTTGTGTTAAGTTTTTCTTTTTTTTTTTTAATCATCGATTAATCAGATATTTCCATTAACTGAAGAACATTTGTTAAATAGCCATATGTGCTTTTATATTTTGTGTACTTTTTTCAATATCTTCCATAAAGTACAATAGGGGTGAACACGTGGTCGGGTATGCGGTTTTTGGTTGGGTTTTTTAAATGTCGGGTTGAGGAGTATGGAAATCGCTAACTGCCCAAGCATGGACGGGTGGTGGGCAGTATGGGCGGATTGTGCTTATAAATGTCATATTTGACTTCTCTAAAAATGGTTAAACAAATAGACATCAATAAATCAAATCTTCCACTTTCAAACAAATTCTTTATATCTGTACAAATAGATCTTCCATTTATAAACAAGTTCGTTGAATCTGTACAAATATTAACACTACACCTATATTTAGAGCTTTTTATTTTGGGAAACAATCAAATCAATTGGATTTGGAGAGGAAAACTTATTTTAGGAAAATTAGCTCCAATTCTTCTTTATTTCTTTTCTAGTGAGAGGAAATTGACAGTAATCTAATAAAACACAAGAATTGCATCCAAACTCCAAATTAGGACGCTGCAAGGAGGAGTATGACGCAATTGGCAAGGATTCCGCGTCGTGCGGCTGCCGGAGGAGAGATTGGCTGGCTTGGGGTGGGCAGCACCTGCAAATCTCGATCTCCCTCTCTCTGTATTTGATTGTTATGCTATATGATTTGTATTTTTGTATTGTTCTTTGTTGCTTTGGCAGATGAAACAACACAAAAGAAATAACAAATGAAGGGAAAGCGAAGATTGAAAGACATTGTATTCCCCCCGCTCTCTCTCTCCTTTTCTTTTATATACACGCACACACACACACATATATATATATATATTGGCGAGTCGGGTCAGGTTCAACCCGATGAGGGAAGGCATAATCCACCACCTGCCCAGCTGAGTATCTGGGCAGGCGGATTGAACCCGCCAATGGGCGGGTTGCTGACATGGACCAGCATAGGGCGGGTGGTGCAGGGCAGGTTCTGTGCAGCCCTAAAGTACAGTACATGATATTCCTCCTTTTGTATTATTTGAATATATGGAACCAATTTAATATCAGTGTTGAGATTTTATATGAGACATTGTGTGTGAATTAGTGATTGTATATTTTGAAGTGTTCAACTAAACACAACTTACAAACACTAATACAAATGACCACATAGTACATAAGACAAAACCCTCAACTAAGTTCGCATACAATTAGCGCAAAAAAAAAAAAAAAAAAAAAAAAAAACTAAGATTTAGATACAGAAGTTAAATCTGATGAAGCTCAAGAAGAATGATGTACATCGAGACCCTATAACAGTAAAGTTCCTCGAATATCAATATTCGAGCACGCATAAAGCTCGTTTTAAAAAGACATCCACAATCAATACATGTTCTGATCGAATGACGACCAGTAACCTATAACACTGTGGCTATCACCAACTTCACATAAACATAAGTTCAACAAAACCAAAATACTGCCAGAACATAGATCTAATGTAGAACAAACAAGCTCGAAAGGTGAGGAGATCACCTCTGATTATAGTTTAAAACGAAAACAACAAGAACACGACACAAAAACTAAAAGGCAGAAATAACATTGTCATTATTCAACACAACCATCTCCCTACCACAAAAACGGAAACAAAACCCTAACAACACGAGAAGAACCACCGAAGACAAGCTGAACCATATCACCAAAGAGGTGGGAAAATGCAAGGCCATGAAGAGCTGAAACGATAGAAGACGAAGGATCACCATGCCGATGAAAACTACATCAAAACAACCACCAATGCCAAACACCCACCCATGATGCCACCAGCTCCAAACTTTTCCGCAACGAAAACCTAAGAATTGTAAAGCCACTGAAAAGTTGACAAGCCCACAAGAGAGAGTCGAAAATTCAACAACCCCTCTCCTCCACCTCGTCAAAACCCAACTAACCTTTCGACAAGAAAGGCAATGTCTGACTCTAAATCCTTCATCATGAAACTCAGGGTTTACCAAACATCCCTAACCTGCCGTAAGTTCTTTAATAATCTAAAAGCAACCTCCAAAAGCAAACAGGCCCTTGGGGTGCATCCATGTGGGTATGCGCATACCTAATCGTTCTACAGCCCTAAATTCTCATGCCGCCAGTTGCCAATGAGCACCTACTATTTGCTTACTGTTTTATTTACAATTCTTCGTTCAAATTATTTGTAAAGTCCGGTCAAGCATACACGTCTGACAATTGAAGAGCATTTTCTCTTTTATAGTGCACCAGCAACTCTGATTGACTTCGTTTTGAATCCAAAATGATTCTAGAGTATGGCAGTGAAGATACAAAAAATGGATGTATTTTGGTGTCTTCTCCCACCTCATCAGTAGCAGGCTGCACCATTGGGAAGTTGTACCGGTTGCAAAGTATCCGCGTGACACGAGTTTTTGAATGTAACTCATTAGCCGAGGAAAAAAGATGAGGTAACCAACAACAAAATGAGAAAAGAAACATTCTACTTAGAAAACGAGAGCAAAAAGCATCTCAAGTCTCAACCATACTCGGCTACGTAAACATAGCTCAACCGTACCAGACTACTATCTGACTATGCACATAAATTGCAAACATTTTGAAAGCATCAGCCAAATGGCATTCCAGACAGTTGTAGCAGTACCTACTTACCTACCTTCCGAAGTTATACTTGTGAAATGGCGGACTGTTATCTGATGGGCTTGCTTAAAATGTCCGAAGCTTGTTTGGTTATTTCATCTGCTGCAATTTTAATCATAGAAACAAATGGTGGACCGGAAGAAAAAAAAAAAAAAAAACAGACAATATGACATTGCAGCTTAAGCAACTCCAACAGATCATGGATTACTGAAGCTTCGATATAGAAACACCAAACAGACCATAAGGAACCAAAGCAATGTAAATACGCCAATTTCTATCTGAAGAAAAACAATAGAAGTGCATAATCAACAATTCAGTAGGAGGAATTTATTCAGCAAAAATCCAATACTGAAGCTCACATTATGTTTCAAGAGCCAAATGGAAACAAACCAAAATGATCACAAACTGCTGAATGTGAAAGTCATGAGAAAACTGTTCAACACTTATTCATCCTCCACCACAACACCGATCTCGCCCTTGTCCAGCAAGTCGTAAAATGACCTCACTTTTCTCTGCTCATTCCAGTGATGCATTTTCCAGAGGCTACCCGCGACCAAAGCAAGTACCGATCCGATGCACAACTCCTTCACGACACTTGGGCCTTTCAGTGTTGCATGAGCAATCTTGTGACCAGCCATTTCAGTTAACCTGCAAATGAAAAAACACGATGATCCAGCAAAATAAAAAATAAAAAATAAAAATAAAAATGATTATTATTACTTGCAGAAAACACAAATGACAGCCAAATTTTTAAATTTCCGACGGAGGAATTTCTTTGCAATTTTGATTCCATCATCATGAAAATCCAGAGCAAATATCACAGAAAAATTATTCTCGTCCTAATATCACCCCCAAAAAAAAAAAAAAACGCTAAGCCATGAATTTCATCAAAATCCTAACTTGGCGCCCAAGATTAATTAACGAATAAAAGCGAAAGAGCGAGAACGAACTACGGAAATGCAATAGTACGAAATCGAAATGAAGAAAGTAAAAGCCCCAAATCAGATTCAAGAAACAAAAGGGTTTCTAAAATATGGTCGCTTCGAAAATCGAAACCCAAAATTGGTGACCAAGATTTCAATCTAACAATTGTAGAACCCTAAATCAAATCAACCAAAAGAGGAATTGAGAAATTGAAAGCTGAAAATGAAAACTTACCTCTGAATTTGATCTTCCTCTGCGACTCTCTCGTTCGAACTACAATTTTGAACGACTTGTTGGTTAAAGAATTTATGGCGTGCAACCGTAGGGAAAATTGGATGATCTAACGGATAGCATCAGAGGTGGGTCGATCGGACGGTATAGACGTGGCTTTTAATTTTTTTTTTACCTCTCCATGTTAGACATTAATTTCAAATTTTTTTTAAGGGTGAAAGAGTCAAATGACATTTTTGAAAAGAATAAAGTAATTCAAAGCATAAAATCAAAAATAACAATAAATATTATGATTGGATTCATGATCACACAATTTTAAAAAAATTCCCACTCCTTCCTCCCCCCTTTTTCTCTCCAACCTGAACTTGTGTACATAACAATATGTTATTAAAAATTAAGTATATATATTATTCACTAGAAAATCAATAGACATACTCAAAAATTCAAGGATTAACCTGAAAATGAATGCTATAATTTATTATCTTTTACAAAACCTATTGTAAATTTCAAAAATATATACAAAATATGCTATATGCTACAATTCACAACAGTTAATTTCATTTTTTTTAGATGACATTAATTTCATATTTTAAACAATGTTACAAAATGATAAATGTTTTAAGTTAATTACATAATTTAATCTTTTAATCTTAATTATTTTTCCACTTCTAAAAACTACAAAGATATCATTTGGATTTGAAAACTTGATTTTAATTCGATCATTTGAATAGCTGTAAATGAAAAAAAAAAAGGGTTAAAACAAAAAAAATACCCTATGTAGTTTATAAAGTTACTTTAAACATCAATTTTTTAAAAAAAATTTAAAAAAACTTAAAATAAAACATAAAATAAAATAAAAAAGATCTTGGATTATATTTATTTTATGAATGTTCAAAATATTTTTCAGATTTTTTCTCATGAAAATATTTCTTAATTTATTAAGAAATAAATTCAATCAAATTAAGGGGTATCTTTATCTTTTTTAACTTGTTTTTTCGTCAATAAAATATGTGAGGGATAAAATGGAACCAAAATTTCCAAATTTTAAGGATACCTTTATAAGTTTTTTAAAAAATGGATACAACCGAAAAACAATTAAAATTCGGATAATAATATTTTTTTTAAAATAATTTTTCATAGGAGAAGTCCAATATCCTATCAAAAGATTACAATTTTGAATCAAAATCACATATCAAATTAAAAGAAATAAGGTACTTCAACTAAATTCGATTGAAATCTCGAGATTTAAAATTCAACTAAATATAAGAATATTATACGTCCAGTAGAATGCCTAGTAATACAACCGGAGTAGAAGATTGACACAACTTGAGAAAGAACGCAGTACAACCCGCTATAGAGAGAGAGAGAGATAGAGAGAGATAAGGAGAATTCTCCCGTCCAACGGTCCTATATGAGTGAGTTCTTGTATAAACATAATGTATTTTTAATAATGTACGATAAAATATTTTTATTTATTTTTTTAATGGACCTTTCACCTCAACTAAGATCAACGGCTTTTCTATTCTGATCAAAATAAGGGCAATGCAATTGAAAGTGAGCTTACATTTTCTTTTTTCAAATAATGAAATAAAAGTCACTTTTATTATTTATTTTATTTCACGTTGATTAGAGTAAAAATTTTCAAGAGACAATTTGAAAAGGAGATTTAAGTAAAGTGACGTATTCTTTTCATTCTGACATGGATAGGATATGATCAAAAAATTCAGAATTATATCCTAATAGTAGGGTGGCCTATTTTCAATAAATTTTCAAGAATACAAATGAAGCGGGGCAGTATCTTTTCCTCTTTTTTTCAACAATAATATCAAAAAATAACGCTGGAAATTCAATATACACGAGAAAGATCAGCTTGAAAATACAAAAGCAGTCTAAATTTGGGTGTGTTACTATTGAAGAGTGGAGGCTTTTTTAAGCATCTCGAGACTAGTTTACACCCAACATTTCCAATGAGTAACTTTAAAAAGGACAGCTCAACATGTAGCAAAATACATATTCGTTTCCCCTATCTGCCTTTTTCTTTTACAAAGGGTATAAACAATTATAAACAATTAATTATAAGTAAATAGAAAAATACCTCAAATAATTAACAAGAAAAACGCTCACTCCTACCAAATTATTAGACACAAAACCTTACCCAATACCACAGACTCAGAGCCACCATACAACAACATCAGCATACAGGATTACAGACAGCGAAGAAACAGCGGGATTTGCGCAATAGGCAGCCAAAAAACAAGCAGAAGCAAACCACGTTTCCACCACGCTCTTCTCTACATTGATGGCCTAATCTCCATAAACTAATGACGATCTTGGTTCGCATGGAACACAAATCACGGAGACATTTTGTTCCATTGAATCAATGGACGTTGATCCCGGGGAAAAAAAAAAGTGCAATGATAAACATGATTGTCTTGGCATTTTTGGATTCTAATCACGTATCATCAAACTGAAAATAGTCAGCAACTCTTAAATGCTTAGCTAGCCGAAAAACAGCAGCCTGCACAACTTCCAACTCTGAAGAGACAGAATCAGGAAGAGACGGTAGGCATGTGGGCAAACATTGCTCACCATCTTCTCGAGGACAGAAGAAATACAGCACCGATCTGCAGAATATGAATCTGAAAATAGAGGCAT
Organism: Ficus hispida; assembly: GCA_025413025.1. NCBI lineage: Eukaryota > Viridiplantae > Streptophyta > Magnoliopsida > Rosales > Moraceae > Ficus > Ficus hispida. The sequence goes on from CM046365.1 coordinate 4,254,657, forward strand.
ATCATCAGCCTGACCTCCATCTTAAACATGGAATCAAAGCTCGGAATCAATTGTTAGCATATTTTAGGCACTAGAGATCTTGCCATAATTTGTGCAATGATGCTGTCCTTGTTCAGTGGCACAATGCCACCTGCTATCATATAATAAAAGTTGTTATCTTGTAAATTGAATTTATTTGCGGGATAAACCGATTAAATGAACCGTTTTTCCTAGTCAACAAGGAATTTTACAACTAGTTGGTATACAATAAACAAGTAGAATCGGATCTCAAAATTTTTTTGAAACTAATTGGATATCAAATTTGTTACTCAATCATTAGGTTTATCTGTAAAGGTGTGGAACGAGACCGGTTCTTATATTGGTGTTACCAACGAAATAAGAGAAAAGGTTACTATCTGCTTTAAGAAAGCTCGTACCTCAGAATAAGGCGCCGAAGAAATGGATCAGATAAAACTTGTGCCCAAACCAGATCCAGACTTGTCGATGTGCATAGAATTACTTCCCACTCAGAGAAGGCAGTGGAGAGTATGTCCTCAGCATCGTTATAAATATCCTACAAAGTGAAACAAATGAGAAGATACTTAAGACATTTAATTTTAAGGAAGTACAAAGAATTTTCAAATTGACTTACTGCTTCAGTATCTGAATACGAAAGGCCAACCAGTTGGCAAAATGCTGACAGAGGAGCAGTCAAGAAAAACGTAAACTGGCTTCCATTTTGTGTTAAATCAGCATCAGATGGGTCCTTAAATGCTGGTCGCAAAGGTGATAGAAGTAGGGCAGCTGGCTCCCCCCTCTCCGCACCATGCACAACCTGAAACATTCACAATTTAGATGTAAGTAACTCAAGATGGATGACAATTGGATGCAGATGGACCGATGCATCATTTTAAACTCCTGGTATAATGTTAAAGACTAATAATAATAATAATAATAATAAAATACCAATATTTTTAATCTGCCAAAAAGCATCAAAGGGACAAACAATCTCCCAAACGTAATTTCCCATCCATATTTTCTGGTTTTTAGATGGATCCATGAACCATATTAAAGGCTTGATAATGGTCACCATATGTTGGACAAAACAAATGTTTTCCACAAGTGCATTTAGCCACATTAAAGAGGCCATTCTAAAGGTTTACATGGAAAACCGACACTTAAGCCAAAAGGGCTACAACTAAAATGTTGGCATATGCAAATGCAGGATTACGTTAACAACGACAAGAAAGCAATTGGTTTAAGTTTGGAGTTTTCGGCAAAGAATTTGATTCAAGTACAGATGGCAATTTGTAAAAAGCGTTATGTATCATAGCATTAGAAACAAAAGGAAGAATGAAAGGCCAACTATGAAGAAAACAATAGGCAATAAAGAAAAAGATAACAAACTATGATCTAGCAATGCCTCGAAAGTCATGCACAAGTTTGGACAAACCTGCCTTGAATGCATGGCTGCTGTCACTATCAATAATCAAAAAAAGAGGTCTACGTGTAAATGGAATAATATCTCCAGGGTAGAGGTTATTTAAACCTGAAAATCCAAAGAATAGCTACATAAGAGTGGAACAACAAGATGATGCCTACGAGACTTGATAAAAAACAAAATTTCTCATAATAAAGAATACTGCTTATTTACTACGATATTATCGGGTACCTACCACTGTTTCCTCTTGGCCCGAACCAAAGATATTTATCATAAAATCCACCAGACGAATCTCCCTTGTCACTTACACAAGAATCAGGCAGGGAATTATTCTGCTCGTGGAGAGAGACAGCTTTGTTTCTTGGCAATTTCTGTGACCCACCTAAGGATTCCATCTGAGTAACATTACGACCAACCTTCCCTGCATAATTGGTGATCAAGGTTACTTATCTTGGACGACAAGACACGAAAACTTGATTCTTCATCATAACGAAAGTAACTAACCTGAGGCTGAAAGGTATACAAGGATAATACTATCTGGGGGAAGCTCCTCACAAATTGTAGCCATAACCTGCCAAGTGGCAACGCATCATGCGGTTAAACAAACGCTTTCCCAACCATACAATTATAACAAATAATTTCTTTGGGGATTTGGTAAGACACAGATGACCAAACTTGATGTTCACAAACGACTCTCAACATAATCAAATGCAGCAGCTAGGAATAAGGGCCCCTCAACCTAAACCTAATGAGACTTCATTACCCAAAATGAATAATGGCCAAATATATCATGCCAACTATAAATAGAATAGTTCCTACGTCAGAAATAGGTGGTCAAAAGTTGATGTAAAAAAAAAAAAAAAAACATTCATCCAATGCAGCAGCATTGAAAATGGCCCCGCTGCCCATGGAGCTAGCTCATTAGCCCAAAGCTCATAATAGTGATAGAAGAACCTATAAACTACAAAAACGAAAAATACGAACGGAAACTGCAGTATATATAATAAACCACTAGGTTTAACAACCAATTCTAGAAAACTCACCGCAATCAAATGGGTCACAGAAGGACGATAGAGAATAGCTTTCCTTGGGTTTGGAGGGAGAGTTGGATCAGTCATGTCTGCTGCCAAATTCATATCAATTAGTCCAGATGCCCCAGAATGATCCGTAAAAGTGCCATTCTCCTTTGGTTCAATTAGACGCTTTTGGTAAAAGGATCCAGTAGGCTCCCATTCCAAGCATTGCAGCATTCTGAATGTGTCCAATGTAAGTTCAGCAAATTTAACCTGCAGATGACAGTACATAAACATTAAAAAAGTTTTCATTTTTGCTGCGTTTTCATATTGATTTAACCCCAGATGCATTGTATTGTATTGATTTCACCTCATTCCTGTGATAGCTTGTCAACAGAGCATCTTGAAATTTCAAAACCTTCTTTGCGTGAAAACGAGTCAAATATGGAAGAGATTCTGGATGAGAATCAAATGTGGCACAATACCGCAATGGCCGAACATTCATAAAGGCTGTATCAACTTTCATAAATCGAACAATTTCTTGCACCACTTGCCTCCATTCTTTAAAGTTAGTATCCTAAGAAGAGATAGTTTAGAAGTCCATAATCAGGTAACTGTGAAAGCTGTATACAGGAAATAATTAAAGGAAAAGTAATTCTATCTACATATACTAGGAGGAAATAAACAAGATTTGATTAGTAACCAAATAGATGTTATGTCTTCAAAGAACAATGGGATCGATACATTTTTTCAAATAACTTTAGCATTTTGGGTCGCAGCTGTTCCACGACATAAAATAGAACAGCATGGTATAATTAAGTCTTACTAAACAACCCAACCAATAATCCATCCCAGTAAAAATACATCAGAAATTAAATTATACTAGACAAAGTAGATTATAAATTAATGGCATTTAGATTTTGTCTAAATTGGTATTCAACTCATAATCTCTGTGTTAGTGTTGTTTCTCATCAAAAAGAAAAATCAGTGCTAGCTTTTTAAATGAAAATAGTAATTTGAGGAAACATAAAGAGCAACACGACAAAATTTCTAACGGTGTTAGTTTTTTAACCTTTCGTGGTGCAAAACAAACGATATTTTGGAATCATTTGCGAAAACAACTTTATCAAAAGACATGAAAAATGTTTTCAAAACGATACCAAATGAGGCCTAAATATATGTATATACACACACGCACATATATCTGCACAAGTCATTTCCTAACCCATTGAAGCTAGTACGTCAACAGGTAAACTGAGCTCTGCCCCCAGTTATACTGCCTACAACTTAACACTTGGTATTTATGTCAATTGTTGTAGGAACTACAATTCTTTTTTTTTTTTTTTTTTTTTTGCCACTAGGAATTAATATTCATCGTTTATTTGAAATTGAAACTACTGCTCTATCTAGTTTCTTGTTAAATTACAAGCGGTAAACTGCGTTGCCTTATCCCCCACCACACACATGCACGCACACACAGAGGAGACAGAGAGAGACAGAGAGAACAATTCTGTTTGACACTTTGACTGTTTCTTCAAGTCACCAAAAAAACCAAACCCAGTGAGACAGGTTGACAGAAACGGGAATTTTCTTTTGCTTGTTTGTTTGTTTTGTTGATTTTTTCTTTCTGTTATCTGTAATCTCTCTATCTAATCTCTGTCAGCATGATGTCAACTACATACCCAAACCCAACTGAGTCAGTGGTTGCCAAATCCACCAGGCAAGGCAACACTTAAGATAACCAAAAACCAGAGCATTATCCAATATCGCGTAGTATTATCCGAATTCGATTTCCTTAACGGCAGGGAAAAATTAAGATTTACGAACAACCTTTGAAACTAAAACATACTTTATTAACTGATTACGACACAAAAAAATTAAGCAATGTGTCAGAAGTTACTTGATAAATCTGCTGTTTATTTGCTAATCGCGTGCTAACATTAAACAGAAAACTCGGGGATTCATGATTAAGGACATCTAGATGCCTAATAAAATTGCAAATCAAAGAAGACCAATTTACCCGATCTAATTCCAGCAATTAGTACTACTAATTCGGTAGATTAAGGAAAACTAGAATACAAACGCAACCTGGTCTGATACAATTGTTTAACTAAATTAAGCTTTAAAAAAATAATAATAAAAAAAAAAAAAAACCCTTCAAAATCCTTCCTAGGAAATTTAAATAAAAAATTACACGAAAATCGGCTTGATGATTATGATTTATGAACAAATCAGCGGATTTAAACGTACCGTACTTAATTTACTTATTGCTACCGATCAAAACTAAACAATAATTCAGAAGCTACTTATAAATCTATTGTCTGTACTCTATATGCAAAACATGTAGATGCCTATCAAATAGGAAAGAAAAATTCCTGATTAGTGGAAAGAAGATGATTAAGGATAGAATTAATGAACTAAATTGAGCTAAAAAAATTACCCGAAAATTGGCTTTGCTGTCATCAACGAGAGCCTTGAAGCGGTCCAGGAGGTGCTGGACCATCTCCGTGCGGTTCAAAATGAAGGAGACGAGCAAAAACCTGGCGTAAAACCTCAATTCCTTGAACCTAACACCGAGATCCTTCCCCAAACCCTTGGATCCCTCGAAGTATCTGCGATTAAGAATGGCCTCGTAGAAGACGCAGGCCTCGACGAGGAACCTGGCCTCGCTGGTCCTCATGTACTGACCGAAGTAGAGCTGGCCGATCCGGCTCGCGATCTCGCCGATTTCCCAGCGGTTGAGCCCGGCCTCGACCAGCCTGGCCCGGTTCTCCTGCTGGTACTTCCACAGCCGCATGTACGCCTTGAAAACCTTGTGGAAGAAGTGCTGGTTCTGGACCCGCCCGTACGCCGGCACGTCCCGAACCCTAGCGAACTTCCGGTCCGCGCCCTCCACCAGCGCTCTGAAAGTCCTCGACACCACGTCGCCCTCGGACATCTCCGACACAACAACCACCGATTTCGTAACCGAAACCAGCCTCCAATTCACTTCTCCGACCGACGACGGCGATCTTCCCCGGCTTTCATCGGAAAATGCAAGCTTCTAGAGAGAGAGAGAGAGAAACGGAGAGAGAGCTTCTAATACTCTTTTGAGAAGTAAACTAAAATAATTATCATGGTGGCGTCATAATAATTCTGCGGATTTTTTTTGGCTTTATTTTATTTTATTTTGTTTTTTTCTTACTTTTCGGCTTTTGCTTTTAGGTGTTCGTTTTTTGGTCGCTGAGTTTCAGTAACGAGAAGAGAGAGAGAAGAGAGAGAAGAGAGAGAGAGAGATTTTGTGCTGAGTTTGATCGTGGGAAACACATGTGAGGGTAAGTCAGGACTCGGGAGTGGTTCCGGTTAGGAATTAAGGTTTTGATTGTGTACATGTAGGACTACATATATGTCTGTCTGAGTGATTATGGCCGTTGATCGTTTCCGCTATTGATGTTAAAGCATGGACTGATGCCATGTGGATTGGCCACACTGGATTTTATTTTGAAGGCTGTTGTTTTCGGAATATTATTCTGTATTTTCTGACAACTTGTTCCTCAGACGAATAATGTTTTTCTTTTTTTTTCTTTTGTAATTATTTAGCTTCATCAACTAATATAAAATCCCAGCAAATTTAGGATTCATTTGATAAAAACGATTTAAATTGAAATTTTTAAATTTAAATTAATTGATATTTAAAAATTAATTATAATTTTTCACTGCTCGCAAGAAACGACAGAATTTAGCACTAAAAATTAGAAAGGACGACCTGCTGTAGCCATGGCAAAGGACCCCGAGCCACTGTAGCCATGGCAAAGGACGACCTGCTGGGCATGACAATTGCGTCGTCTCTCCCTTCCATTGCCGGAGAAGTCACAGTCGCCACTAACCTATCAATTGTTCCTGCAACTGCCATCCTTGCCGACATCACAATCGGACATAGATCACATGAATCACGATCCAAAATCGCGATCTTCCTCGTTGGTCGGCGACGCTATCCCGCCCACCCCTCCATCCTCCGACTCGCCGAGCTGTTTTCTCCTCTGATTTGCTGGCGACAGCTTCTTCTCCGATGACTCCTCCCTTGGAAACAGCGGTGGCAACAATTGCTATAGATTGGAAACAGATCTTGTTGGGGGTAGATTTAGGTTTTTTTTTTTTTTTTTTTAAATTGTGGTGGATTTTAAAATTATAATAAATAATTAATTTCATTTTTTTAAAAGCAATTATTTCATTTTCTTAATAAGTAAATATAATTTTTCACTATAAACTAAGTAAATACAAAGATTCTCTCTTATTTACTTGTGTAAACATGATAATTTACTAAAAACTAAGCAAATACAAAGATTTACTCTTATTTACTTGTGTAAATATGATAATATTTGTATTTACTCTTATTTACTTGTGTAAATATGATAATTTACTAATAAATATACTATTTATATTTTTACAACTTGAGATATTTACTAGTAAATCATGCATTTACTAAGACAATATATTAGAGAATAAGCCAAATAAATTATAAAATGACAACCACAAGAAAGTTCGATGTTTCTAGAAAATTCTTTAATTATCCTGCTTTTTTAACTTCTTCTTAATAAATCCATTGTTTACGTATAAATATGAATATATACTAATAAATCCAATTTTTATCATGTAAATACAACGATTTCTAATTTCATATTTATGAAATAAAAAATATAAAAAATGAAATTTTGTGGTAAATATTTGGATTACTTAGGGATTACTAAATTTACAAGATTTTCTTAAAATTTTACTAATGTTTTGCAAAAACATAAGATCCGATATTTACTAGTAAATCTGACATTTTTTTTAGTTAACAGTATTTACGCGAAGAATCTTCTAAACATAATCGCTAAAATTTTCCCATATTTAAAGTTTAATGTGATAAATATGAGATTAATCCATTAATATTTATTTTTTTTGAAATAATTTGTAAATACTAGATTTACTACATAACTAAAGTATTTTACAGTAAATATGATATTCAATATCTTTTCATTGGAGATTTTTTTTTTTATATCAGCTTATTTATTTATCAAAATTATACAGTAAATCGGGTATTTAGTTTATGATAATTTTATTTGATATTGATTAGTAAATCCGGATATTTATTATCAAAGTTCGGTAATAGTATATCCGATATTTACAACTAAATCTGAATATTTACGCGTTCATCCGAATATTTTCTAGTAAATCTAAACATAGCAAATCTGATATTTATGTACTTACAAGTAAATTCAATGACTATTTTATTTAAATTCAAAACTTCTTTCGTACTTACAAATATTTACATATTTACAAAACTTCTTTCATATTTACAAAATTGTACAAAGATTAATTAATATTATAAAATAACCCCACAAATCAACAGCAAATACTCAACCTTAACCCAAATACTCTCGCTGCCCAAAATCGCCACCGAAGCAACGCCGATGGAGCACCAAAATGCTCCTGTTGCCCAACCTCGCCACCATCTGAGCAACACCGGCGAAGATTGGAGAAGAAATCCGACACATATACCTGCACACAAAAAAAAAAAAAAAAAAAACAACAACAACAACAACAAAACCACGGAGAAGCTCGTTGACGCTGTTGTCAGAACATCACAGGATTTGCAACGTCCACCGAAGCTTATTGCGAACTAAAACTAGAGATTCGTGCGAAGAGGTTGCGATTCTCAGCATTGCGTGGTCGCGACTCTTGCCATTGCGTGGTAGCGACTCTCACCGTCGCATGGCCACAACTCTCGCCGTCGCGTGGTCGTGTTGCCATCGCGTGGTCGAGGTCTGTCCATCAAGAGATCCCGTGGCGGAGGTTCCTCAGGCGCCGGACTTGTCGAGAGTTTGAAGAGAGAGAAAGATGGAGGGAGAAAGAGAGAGAGATCATAGTGGACTGGAGGAGAGAAACCGACATCCAAAATTAGAAAGGGTAAAATCGAAAATAACTAATTGATCTTTAAAAATAATGGATAATAATATGCTATAGTTTACCATGTCTGAAAAACCTGTTATCTTTTTCACTGTTACTTAAGAATTATGCTATTTTGTATGATTTTCGTAGGTAAATACATTTAGGCCCCGTTTGGTTCTCTTTCTCAACTTAAACTAAATTATACTTTTTTTCATCATGTTTTTTATCTTTTTTTGAAAAAGTTTTTTATTTTTTCTGAAAAAATCAACAAAAATTACTATTTAAACTTAAAAATCTCAACTCAACTCAAACTCAACTCATTCACCAAACACCTTATTTTCTAAGATACATAGTCCCTTTGCTATTTTTAAGAAGTATTTTATTTTAGCAAAACTAATATATATGTCTGAACAAATTACAAATCCTCTTATAACTACTTTAAGCAATTTTCAAAAAGAAACTTTAATTTCAATAATTTATGTGTTTTTGTTTGGTTGAATAATCTTTAAAGGATGATAAAAGCAAAAAACAGTTTACTATTTATTTTGCAAGTTCTTTTTTTTTTTTTTTTGATAGAAACATTTTGCAAGTTCTTGAATGCTCCAATAGCTAATCAAACATCATAAACATAGGCCATAGCATCATTGTTTTTTTTTTTTTTTTGAAACGCTCAATTTTTTTGTATTTTTATTTGTTTTTAAGTTTTAACTGTTAAGAGATAAAAAATAATAATCGAATAACACCTCAAAAAGAAAAAAGACAAAACCCATTAAAATCTCAGAGTTTATTAGCCTTTTTGTTCATCAATGCCATTAATCATATCCATTAAAACTACAAAATTTCTATCCACGAAGCTTCATTTAATGACTTTAACATTAAAGTCAAAAAGGAGAAAAAACTTGGTGGATAAAAAAGGGAGTAATCATTGACCTCTACGCATGACTTTCATTTATCACCTAAAAATATTTCAAGTCACCATCAATATTAATTATTAATCATTATTATTAAAAGAAAATTAACAGATCTCTTATTAAAACTCACCTTCTATTAATGATACCAGCGATGCATTTTAAGATTTTTTTTTCCGCTTATTTTCTTCCTTCCAAAGTCGCCTCCATGCTTGAAAATTGATCCCGAAGGACTTCAAATTTTTACTAATTTTCATTTAGGCCCCCTCACATGGGGAATTTATTCTTTTCCTTTTCTGCTAAGAAAGCTCGAAGGTTTCCTTAGGTAAAATAAATAAACAAATAAATAAAAATTCAACGAACCATCATATTTTATTAGGGGAACAGCTTGCAACAAAGTTTGACTCTACAAAAGGAATCTCAGACAAATTGCAGTTTAGACATTTTTTATCTAGCAAATAGAGATACATCAAATATCTACTTACTTTGACCAAACATAATTTCTCATTTATATTTCTTTTTTCCATTTGTTACACTTTCTTTTTTTTTTTTTTTTCTCCGTCATAATATGCCTCAGTTGTCAAAATGGGGCAAGTGAGTTTTTTTTTTTTTTTTTTTTTTTTTTGGGGGGCAGTGTGTGTACAACTGTATTGAACCTTCCCTGCAGTGCACTTTAATTAGCAGTATTGGTTGGCACAATCTCTTTCTAGATAATGATAAAGTAAGCATAAAAATTGCAGTAGTATTGTTCGTTTGTGTAAAATCATTTTGCCTAAAACTCTTCTTCTTTTACCAAACAATACAGATCATATTTATTAAGGTTATTTTTATAAATAACTTATGAATTACACTTTCTGTTTTATATTAATATCTGATTTTTAATTTTATACAATATACTTCCCTGAATTTTTATACTGTTGTCAACGGTGACTTTATCAATATTCTGTAAAAAAAATTAGACATAAATTAAATATGTTTAGATCGCGTGTTCTTTATTTATAACTAAAGTAATTAACAATTTGTTTTTTAAATATACATCATGCAGACATACTTTGAAAGCAAATTATATTTTAATCAAAGATATATACTACAAACTTTTAATAAAATACATATAACATCATAGAACTATTTTGAAGGTACAATTTCTCTCTAAAAAAATATTTAGGTATGATCTTAGCCTTAATTAAAGATCACGTGATCTGAATGTGTTCAATTTTCAGTGTTTGACCGAATATCAAAATATGGACAATTTTTGCAACAATTAAAAAGTTCGAGAGAGTGTGACTTATAAAATTAAAAGTCGTGAACCAATTTGAAATTGAAAGTATAATTCAATAATCATTTGTAAAAATAACCATATTTGTTAATTAAAAGATTGAAAATTATGAAAATGTTACACCCTAATAAAATATTTCTTTTATAAGCTTTTTACAATGAAATTTGATAAAAATCTTATCAAAACAACGAAGTGTATGCAAAATTAATAGATTCATTCAAAATTTAAATTCTATCGTTATAAGATAAATTTTATACAAATAATATGCAAGACTATATAAGCAATCATGTAAACATGATGTAGATATATATTCGACATCATTGCAAATAAAGTGCAAAGCTATTATTGTTGTTTTCATTATTGAATGAATTATGATTATCTGGCATGTAGTTGAATGCACTGGATTTCATACACTAAGGGAAGTACTTACAATTTTATAGCAAAAAACAAAAAGAAAAAAAGTGGAAAGTATACTTATAATATATATATATAGATATATTTTATATATTATATAAGTAGAGGTCATGAAATATTGCGCCAAATCACGTGGATTATTTTTTTCCATTAAGCCTCTGATTGCTCAATGAAGTACACATATATGGCTGTTACTCTAGTTACAAAGGCTGTCCTGAATCAGCCACCAAAGTAGTCAGCAACTTAGCGACTAAAATATTACAAATGTTATGATTTTCACACTACTTTGAAGCGCATCTTTTCTTCTTTTAATAATTTTAGTTTAATTAGATTAATATGGTAGTTTGTACCAAAGTTTTATTTTAATGCTAAAATGAAACCAGGTTATTGGCCTGCTGATTCATCTAAACGAGAAGGCTACAAATCACATGGCATTTTATATTATTTTTAACAAATTGATTGTTAATAAGAAATTATTAGTGTCACCCCTTTCATCACTTTGAAAGTCCTAGAATCACCGATAAAACTCAAAAAAACGTAGCTCAATTCTAGTTGAAATATGGACCTAATTTTCTCTCATGTCAACTCGATCTAACACCACACAACACAACTGTCATACATGAGTTCTAAAGTGGAAATATTGAACTCTAAGTGCATCTTAAGAGAATAAGAAGAATGAAAGACATCTTGTACCGCTACACTTAATTCATTGGTGATTTATAACAAATTAAGTATGTATTCAATGCACCGATTTGAAATATAATTTTTAAATTAAAATTAATCGACTTTTTAAAAATTATTATAATTTTTATTGACTTTTCAGAGAAAAAAAAAACAAAAATCGAGATGAAATCCGAGAGTTACACAGAAGCTAAGTTAAAAACGTCTGTTTTTGGCTCCACTCAGGACCTATGTTTAATTTTTTAATTTTTTTTTTAAAAATCATTATCTGTGTTCTCTTACTCTCTAGCTCTCTCTATTTTGTTTCGGAGCTTGGAATAGGACAACGAAAATCGTTTACACATATGATATTAACTAAACTGTGACTCCTTGTGTTTCTTAATTTGTTTATTAATCGTTGAAGCTAAGCTACTATTTATTATTAATCTCATTAATCTTATAAGCTAAGCTACGCCTATGTAATTTATGTGTATATCTGCATGAACAGAATTTATACAGGAAGTTCGTTTGAACCCAACAGCTTCTTTATTTTTTTTTAATTTAATTTTTTTAATCGCGAGCGTGTCAACTTAAACTGTTATTTAAATATTCATAAAAATTTAGTATGACAATTAGAGTATAACAATTAGTAAGATCTATGTATAATCTCGCAAGGCAGAATTAGCACTGAAATAATTAATTAAACATTCATGTCCTTTTTTAAAAAAAAATTTTTTTGGGGATAAAAAAACAAGAATTCACTTGGTAAATAGATCTTTTCAAGTTAATAAAATCATAGTTATTTTTCAATTATATGCTTTCTTTTGCAGTTCTCTTAGTATAAATCGATCTAACTTTATGGTTTGACCTAACTCTTTCAATCAAGATCAATAAAAGATGATGGGTTTTTGAAATTCAAAGAAATCCCAATTATTTTTATGAAGTCAATGAGGGCAGATAATTTTGATCGGATAGAAAGAGACCCTAATTATTATGTTATGGTTGATTAATTGTGACACCCTTTTTGAAATTATTAACAATTAATCTTGAGAGAGAGAGAGAGATTGTAATCAAACAAATATAAGAAAACTTGTTTCTCCTTTTAATTCTACTTCAAGGATTTGGGACCACTTCAAAGAGAAAAATATATGAGAATTATATATGTTAGGTTGTTAAAAAATTTATTTAAAAAAAAAAAAACTTATCCAGTAACTATTTTAAATTTTGAATCTAGTGACGAGATCGAGTTTAAAAGTATAGTCTACGGTAAGAATATATCTATCCAATTTTTTCATATAAAAAACTTCAGATATTAAAATGTATATTTATATCTTTTTTTCCCCCCTCTGTTTTTGCTTCAAATTCAAGCATTCAAGTTAAGAGATAGTTCTATCTAATTCTTTCGGTCAAACACGTGATTACAATTTTTCATACTAAAAAACACTTATTTTTCCCCCCCTCCAAAAACAACTAATATTTATCATGGTCATCAGTCAGGAAAAATTATAATTATTTTTTGGTAGAAATGATCAATCATGAAATTAATTGTAGATTAATTTTGCAAGAATAATGTTCGTTTGACTTTTTGGACCAATGTGGAGTCCTCCTTGGGCCAGCATCAAGAATTAAAGCTCTAAATCCAAATATTTTCTGTACGTAACTAAAGATTTTTCGTGTTGGGATCCATTTTGAGCAATGATTAGGAGTAGTTGGATGTTAATTGTCTGATCTGGATTTTCTTCCAAATGCAAGTATATAATCATTTTCAAATATAATATTTATATATCAGTGTATACTAGCTTATTATAAGTGACAAAAAAAGGCTATCACCCATTGTGATGACTTGGTGATAAGAAAGACTTATTTTAGAGCTTTCGTTTTTATCAGTTTTCAGGTTCAAAACGTGAAGCGCGTAGAGTCTAGTTTTTGATAAAAAAAACCATTTATTATCTGTTCTTGAAACTTGGGATCTACTTATTATGAACACATATGGGGACAGGGATCTTGTCATCATATTGGTGCGACCAATGAACTCACTCAATAATCATCGAGATCGGAGTTTGAAGATATTACTGATCCCTTTTTCCTTATCGAAAAAGTTACAAAAAATGCCTAACAAATAAGATGGGGCTCAAGTTTCAACTTCATGCACTTATCCAAAAAAAGTTTCAACTTCAATGCTAGTCACCCCTCAAGACCACGCAACAGGCCCGGCTTAAATACATTGACATGCGTCTATACATACACTTAAAAATTTTTGTAATTAGATATGTTTTTACCATTTACTAATTTTAATTATTTTTCGTATAATGTAGAATCTAGTCATATACAGAGTCAGAACGCGGATAAACCTTGTTAAGATCGATACGGGTTAGAAGGGGGGTTGTAAGCCACCCACATGAGAGCGTAACTACGAGATAAATATTTTAAGACTGATTATATCCTGTAATTTTTTCTCTGATTATATATAATTATAAAGACAAGGTATTCTCTCTGACACTCATGTAATTTAACACATATAAAATTAAGATTAATATATTATAATACTGACTTATTAATAATATGTAAATTTTTTTTACTGATACTTATTATTTGTTGTAAAAATTTTACAATGTAATATCTCATATAAATTAAATAATCTTTTAGGTAAACCAACTAAAAACTGTATATGGGTATAAAAGAAAAAAGTTAAATCTTTCGGATAGAAAATTCATCCTATAATTATATTGCAGCGACCTAACTTTACATCCCTTGTGTATGCTCTATTTGTTTTTGGTCCTACCCACAGCTTTTATTTCCTATGTATGTGTATGTACTTATATGGGGTGTACATATATGGAAGTAGTAATTCGAATGGTTATATATATATATATATATATATATAAATATAACCATATTGTTCCATCCTCTCTATAGTTCAAGGCTCAATAGTTATGAGATGTTATTTGTTTTGAAATCTTCAATAGGAGTCATTTTCTTGTGTATGCTCTATTTGTTTTTGGTCCTACCTACTGCTTTTTTAATTCCTTGAATGCATGGCGTTATGCAAATCTTCAATAGAAGTCATTTTCTTCTTTGCTTTAGTGGGTGAAGTTCTTCCCCACTTTATCAATGTCCCATCCTTTTCTATTGGACATGTCATGTCATCCAAACATTGCGGCTTTTAATTAAGCATTCATTTTATATTTTATGGACGGAAAAATTGAAGAGTTAGTTGTATAGAGTCGATGTTGTTGAGAATAGTTGAGCTTTCACTGTTTTTTTTTTTTTTTAATATTTTTTTTGACTAATTTTTTTAAACCGGAAGTTTCATGTTTGTCATATATCTCAATTCTTTCCAGTGATCCTAAAGTAAGAACCAAAGTTAAGCAAAATTAAAAATTTAGGGACCAAATGAACAATTTACCCTTAAAAAAATTAAAAGTTAATACCAAATAATTTTGAAAAGATGACACTAGATTCATTATCATTATTGAATTTTATATTTGATTAGACTTGCTATGTTTTTTGTTATGGCATACATGAATGTTGTGTTTGTTATTTTAGAAAGATATGAAGGCTCTTTTTGATTGAAGGGATGGAGAGTAAAAATGGCATAAAGAGTAAAGAGATGGGAATTGTGAAGGTTAGAGAGGAATTATAACTATCATTTTCGTTGTTTCGTAGGAAGAAGGGAGAATTGATAGGAAAGATATCATATTTTTTATTTTTTTTTATTTGCTGAAGGATCGTAGTTATTTGTTTTATTATATAGTCTATTATACTAGTTGTTAAAAAAAAAAAAAAAGAAGAAGATAAAATAGTCCTTTTGAATTTGAAAGTGATAGATTTGGTGATTTTTCCATCATTGGAAGGAGTATTTTTTGTTGGGGGAGAGCCCATTCACTTCTCTCTCCTGTCTTTCCTTCAATCAAATAAGAGAGCGGTGAAAGAATGTGACAAAAGATTGTGACATGATTAGTCTATATTTTAAGATAATTTATTTAGAAGGGATATATCAATGTTTGAATAGAATGATCATTCCACTGAAAATATTACTAAATATTAGAAGATTGTAAGGGATAATTTTAAAGAGAGAGAATTTTAATTAATATCAATATTTGAATTGGTTGATCATTCCACTGGTTCGTTTTGGTAATGACTGTGCAATCCTTTTGGTAAAAAGTAATTCCATGATAATAACTTTTCTAAAAGTCCTTTGTTCTATCAAATATAGGAAGAACAGAATTTCAAGAATTGTCATTCCATTCCAATTGTCATTCCATCAAACCAAACGGGTTTGGTTGAAAAAAATATTTTAAAAGAAAAAGTTTAATAACACAAACTGTATTTGGAAAATATATATATATATGTATTGATATGAATGTTATTTTATTTCTCTTGAAATTTTATACAATTTTAAAAAAATAAGTCGTTTGGACTTAAATTAATAAAGTCATGAATTTTTAAAATTTGATTTTACTAGAAATATTTGAATATGTAAACAGTAAAAAGTAGTTTTAAATTGAAGAAAGAGATAAAAAAAAGTTTTAGAAAAGTGATTTGGAAAACCTTCCTCAAACGATAAATTTGTGAGCATCAGGTCACTGATGAGGACTCCAAAATGATGGCAATCACTAGTAGATTGCAACTAGTTCAAACTTGGCTATTTTTTATTTTAACTACAAACGATATAAAGCAATTGAAGAGGCACAAATACTAGTGGCAAGCAGGGAAGGAGCCACCCATATTCTGGCCCAACGAATTTTTCTTTCTTTGCTTTTTCTTTTTCTTTTTAATTTATCTTTAAAAATATTACATTTTTTTCTTTTGTCCCCACTAAAAATTGATTGTCTAAATAAAAATCTTTCTAAAACTTAATCTTTTAGTGTATCCTCCCACTGAAATAATAGATTGACTCCGTCGTTGGTGATAAGCAGCTAGTTCCGAGGAAAAATTGGTCATCAGCGACCTCATTTATGTTCCCATGTACCTTGTTGGACAACTTCACAAATCCATCACCTTCTCCGCTATTCTCCGTCTTCTCTTTTTACCACAAACAGTCAAGTTCAAAATTGATAATAAAGTTTGATATTTGTTTTTATAAGATTATAGTGTTTTCTATTTTTAATTTTAGTGTATGTTGCTTACGATATGCACTTGAAATACTTTGAACATTTCTTTTGCAAATCCAGTTTAAAAGGGAATTAAATCTTATATTGATGGCCTTAATCCCAAGTGATTATAGACTTGCATAGTCATGTATTTTCGTTTGTCAATAAGATATAGAACTTTTATCAAAACAAAAACTATACATATATATTGGAGACATGATATTTTGGATAATGAGATTTCAAACTTATTTAATATGTGATATCAAATAAACTTAAAATCTATTAATATAAGAGAATTACCGGAACTCATTACACATATATAATTAAGAAGGTAAATGAATTTAATACCTAAATCTAATTTTGAATATTATGGTCAAATACACGTTGTCATTGGATAAAGCTCAATATATTTTTTTTAATGGCTACATAATTTGTGAGAGTGAAACTTTAATTTTTTAGTGACATAAAACAAATTTAACTATGTTTGATTTAATTAATTAAGAGATTAATTTAAGTTAAATAATGATTACTGGAGTTTATATTTTGTAAGTTCAGTTGGTGCCCTTTCTAGCTCCATAATTTTCTAGGATAAATCAATAGAATTTTCATGGACATTTTTAAGTCTTTCGAGATTGTAAAAATCACCTGATAAAGGCGTCGTATATTGAGAATGATGTAATTGGCAGTGTCACAATTGCCTACAATGCTAATAAATATGTGCCACAATTATTTTATGTGGCAATATGAATATCAATTGCATTTAAAATATTTATTTTGAATGTTAAGTTATATTAGTGTGCAGTAAGTATTTATTTTATTTCTCAAAATAAATAATAATAATACGTATTGAAAGATATTAATTTTAATTTTTTTAAGGCATAAGCAAATTATATTTCTAAATTAGATCTTCATTGTTTAAAATTTTGAGTGATCAGAGAAAGTATATAGGTTCCGTTTGGTATCGTTTACAAAATGTTTTGGAGAAAACTATCACGGTTTCTAATAAAGTTGTTTTGAAAATGATTTTGAAATAGCGTTTGTTTTATACAAAGTCAGAAAACATAAACGAAAATAAGAAAATCATTTTATTCTATTTTTATTAAGGTATTTGAAAATAAAATAAAGTTATTTTCTGGTTTTCATTTTCATTTTCTAAAGTTATACACTCGATAAAAATTAAAAAAAAAAAAAACTCAAACACAATTTTATTTTTCTCGTATTCAAATTGATTTTTGTAGAAACACAACCGGACAAAATTTCATAGAATAACTTAAAGTCATTGTCACTGCATTTTGGTTTGGTCATTTCTGTCCAATTCTATTAATTATTAACGGAATGAGTTATGTGCATTGTATGTGATCTAATTTGAGAGGGTATTTTGATAATTTAATAATAATTGTTATAAAAAAAGTAAAAAATCATAAAAAATTAAAATGATCTCTTTCTCTCTCTCTCTTTAATTCTCAAACTTAGATCGACGACACCAACGGGGTATGGAGAAAAAGGGAAGCGTGAGTTTGGCAGCGGTGGCAACTGGGGGAGCCAACCCAGATCAGAACTCCTGAGGGGGGGGGGGGGACGACAAAAACCCAGATCGGAACTTTTGAGGTGGGGGGTGGAGAAGGGGGAGAAACCCAAAATTCGATGGTTTAGACTTTGGGGTGGAATGTTTGGATTTATGGGGAAAGTGCGCTCGGCGATGGCGAAGACCAGGGGGCAAACCTAGATCATTGTTTGCCCAGGGCAACAATTTTGTGAAGGGGAGCGTCCACCCCAATGGCATCGATGATATCAGGCATGGGTTTGAGTTTGGGTGAAAGATGGGGGCAGCACTGGGTTTGAGTTCGGTAGGGGGGCAACGGTGCTGGGTTTGAATTTGGTAGGGGAGGGCGGCGGCTGGGTTTGAGTTCGCAGTCGGATTTGGGTTATGTAGGGTGAGGGGGGTGTTTGTGTTTGTCGGCAAAGGCGGGAGCCCAGAGACAGAGAAGATAAGAGTAGTCTCCAGCATCCGGCATCGGATATTGGGGGGGGGGGGGGGGAGGGGAGGGAGAGACGACCAACCTCCGGCACCGGCGTTAGACCCGTGGGAGGGAGGGAGGGGATAGAAAGAGAAGGAACCTTTCTTTTCTTTTTAATTTTTTAATTGATATGAATAAAGATATTTTGATTTTTTCAGAATTATTTTCTTTCAAAAAGCACAAAACATATTTCTTAGGTAATCATTCTGTGAGTTTTTTAACAGCACCAGATGGAAATGACCAAACCGTCACTTTTTTAGGGATTTTAGGGTCAATAAGGCCCAAAAAAAAAAAAAACAATAAAGGAACCAAAGTATCACATCTTAAAGAGTTCATGGACTATTTAGGCCAATTACTCTAATTAAATACCCATTGCTATAAATAACTCTTATGGGTGTATGTTAGGTTTAGATCTTTTTCTATCTTCCATTTAAGTTTCTTAAGGTTTCACCTTTACAGATAAGGAAGCTATAATCAAGAATGATTGAAATAAGAAATGAGAAGTCTAAGAAACTGGTGTCCACACATCGGTTTGAACAAAGGAGAGGAAAATATATAACAAGGAAAATTGAGTGCTTTAGAAGTTGTTGATCTTCTAGAGTTGTTTTTGCTAAATATGTTTGAACATGTATTCTTATGAACGATTATTTTATTTAGCAATATGAATCAGGTTAGGATGGTTTTGAAAAATTTTTAATACACTATTCTACTGCGTTCTATCAATGTTCAAGCCAACAAATATTTTAAAGTGTTCCTTTAATATCTGATTTTTTAGAAGGGGTCTATTAATGTGGGTCCTAAATAGGGCCAACATGTACATAAAACCACCTCTCGCTCGATCGGGGGACTCTCAACACCTCTCGAAGGGTCTCTACATCTCCTTATCGCTCAATGAATTTGTCTTCGACCGGATTCAATAGGGTCTTCCATTTCAATAAATAGGCATTTTACTTTCATCTTTTTTGTGTGTAAATGTTGAAATCCGACTTACTTAATCCAACACCAAATCTCAAGACACTTGTTAGATTGTGAATTTGTCTTATATTGTTAAGTCACTGGATTGTTGTAGTGTTGCAAATTTTAAATGATATCAGAGTCAGATTTTACAAACGTAATAGGTTTGGAACCTGACTCAATTGCATGGCACATTTGGCGTGAATGAGAGTGCTAGATTATGAATTTATCTCACATCGTTACCATCTTTTTTTGAACTAGTTTTGAAAATAAGTTCTACCCAAATTTATTTAATAATACTTAGTATAATCGCCAAAGTCATTATGATTGGATACGACTCATGTCTTGGTGTAACCAGTAACCCCCAATCTCGGAATGGCATATAAATCGTGATTAGTTTGCTACAAATAACGATCCTTTTTGTTTTTTTTTTTTTTTGAACCTACTTTTCAACACATCTTTGACACCACAATTATCAAATATTAACATCTTTATTGGCAGAAAAGATATATGATTTAACTTTTCAAAAGAACAATAAAGAAAAAGAGATATTAGCAGGATTATTTGTAATAATTATTCGATAGGCATAGATCAGTCAAAGAAGGTTCAATATTCTTCTATTTTAAATGCCCTCACGTGTCCACATAATGGTTTTTGGTTCTAAATTTAATTTTTTTAATTCTCTCTCTCTCTCTCTCTTTTTGTTGATAAACTTTAATTCTCTCCCTTTTCCCTCGAACAATCATGTATTCCCGCCAGCTTTATTTTACATTTTACCAACATGGAAGTCCAGTTGCCGGAAATGTAATCCAATGCTTTTGAGTTTCACTTTAAAAAAAAAAAAAAAAAAATTGAGGATGAGGAATTCTAATTTTTCATTAGGTCAAATGTAAAATTGCTTATAGATGTACTTGCAATCACTTTTTTTTTTTTTTTTTTAGACTTTTAGGGTCCAACTCTAATTGGAGTTATGAAAATATTTTTGTCCTTTTGTTTTTTTTTTTTCAAAAGTGATCCAATTTCAAATTCACATTTTTAAATCTATCTTTTTTATTAAAAAAAACTCAAATTTTAAAAATACATAACTTTCTTAATTTAAGTCAAAAATGAGATGATTTTTTTAATTATATAAAATGACAAGAAAAATAAAATAATATCTAGATTACTGTTTTTAATGAAACATTTTAAGTTTAACACTATTTAACTATCACAATTTATTTTTAACTAAACCTACGTTTCTAAATATTCAATTATTTTCAATAAAAATATTCTAAAACTTTAATTTTAGTTGGAATTGTCAAACGTCCGCGTAATAACACAAAAGTCACCAAACTTACCCACTTACCAATTGTACTCAATTACATCCGACACTTTTTCTTTTCCTAAACCATTATTATGTTTAGTACTAAAACCAAAACCCAAAACCCAAAACGACGATTTTCATGATCCCACCAAAAAGGGCAAAAGAATTGTTTTGGGACATTCGAGTGCAGCTTTGGAAAAAGAAACGAAAAGCCAAAAAGGGCAAAAAAATAAGGAAAAAAAAGAAGGAGCAAGTCAGGCCGCCCATGCACTAAAAAGCAACAAAAAAGAATCCAATGGTGAGCAAAGGAAGTGCAAATCCATTCTCAAATTCTGGGGTTGAGAATCTTCTAAAGTGTTGGTTATCTAAGAGTCAAAAGAGGGATAAAGAACTGATCGAAAAAGCTGATTGTAAAAACATGGGAAAAAAAAAAACCCCCAAAAAAAACAAAAGAGTCCCTAATGATGAGCCAAATAGAAGGAAGCTTCAAAAATTTGACAGTTTATAGGTGAGTGGGGGCGTGGAGCTTTGTGGCCCAATTTTGCGCACTATTTCTGTTATTGCTCTCGAACAGGACTCTGACATCCAATCTGAGGATGTTTGGTAGACTTATGTATCAAGGCACTGTCAGAGTGTCTTTGGAGATGTTTGGTATCCGGTATTTAATATTAATTATTTAAATTATAATTTAGTAAAATCTATTTATAGATTTATTATGATCCTCATTTAGGTTATGTAATCGATTTGTAATTTAGTATAATTTTTTTTCGTATACACATAAAGGAGTAACACATAAATTTTCTTACGGGACAAATCAACCACATAACCTGAATGAGGATCATAATAAATCTATAAATGGATTTTCTATAACACACAAATTTTCTATAAATTTTCTATAAATCTATCAATTTATTATGATCTTCATTCAGATTACGTGGTCGATTTGTCTCGTAAGAAAATTTATGTGTTAATCCTTTATGTGTGTACGAAAAAAAATGATACTGATCATGTTATGAAAAAGTGACAATAAGCAATATAATATTAAAAAAAATATGAATTATAACGTTTGGCTACATTGAAGAATCATTTTTCCTATGATTTTATAGTGTTCCATTGTGTATAGTAATGTGATGTGAAGTACTTTATTTTTTTATTAAACCAATTCATTCAAATAATCTAAAATTAAGGTATGTTTACAAATCAAGAATTCTATTTGAGAATAATGATTAGGTTCGTAATTTTGAATTGTTGTATTTAGTTTTGTATTTGAGAATTAATGGGAGGTTTGGGGGAATGTTTTCAAAACACTTTTTCAAAGTTTTTTTTTAATAAATTTTATTATAATTTAAACTTCTTTTTACTGTTTATATTTTCAAATCTCTCTGAAAAACTCGGACTTTAAAAGTTCAGAATTTTATTATTTTAAGTTAAAATGAGATGTTTTTAATATTAAATTATATAGAACTTCGAGAGAAACAAAATAAGATCTATATTAATATTTTTTTTCTAAACATATTTTAAGTTTTTATACTTTTTCAGTCCAACCAATTTTTTTTAAATTAAATGTGTATTTTCAAAACTCAACTCAACTCAACTCCAATAAAAAAATATATCTAAAATTTCAATTCCAATCATCCCTTTTTTTCGTTTAATGGAAGAGGGAGAGAGAGAAAAAAAAAAGACGTGGATTTGAGATTAGAGGACGAAACAAAGGACTTTTCTAAAAAAAAAAAATATCAATTTGAATGAGTGTTCCAAACACCCCGTAATTGTATAACTATAAACAAATATTCTCAATTTTAAACCAGGTATTCTTTTTTGTACAAATTCTTAAATGTTCCGTTAAAATACAAATTTTTACTATAGTTCTTTAATAATTTCTGCTCAAATAATTTTAAAGTCGATTGTAGTCAAACTATAAGAATATCGTATTGTTGAATATGTTGGTCAGTATGCACATGTCACAACTCAAAACAAAACCAAGCGAAGGCCACATACATGGATCATAAATGAGGGTAGCTTTTCAGCTCAAAGCTGAAATTGACTTGGCAAGAAGTTAGAATTGCTTAAAAAAAAAAAAAAGTTGGGAATTAATGGCAAAAAGAACCGGAGGAGGTAAGAACACTATGAAAAATACTTAAAATACTGGTTTCAATCTCAATTTTAAAATATCAATCTATATAATATATAAATTATATATTTTTTATTAATAACTGTTTAAAGTATTATCACATTTAATGATTTTTAGAATCTAATGATTTTTAGAATTACCTATGAACTAAACGAACAATTAAGATCACGAGATACATGTGGTGTTCTTGAATATCTTTACGGTGTGCAATCAGAAGATGCTGCTTTTTTTTTTTCCTTCTTATTTTTTCTTTTTCTTTTTCTTTTGCTTTTCCTTCTTTTTATTTTTTTATTTTTTATTTTTTATTTTTATGTGCCATGTAACTGGATGAAGATGAGTTTACCACTCAAACTACCCGGCGACATGGCAAAAATAAGGAATATATCTGGGGTAAATCAAGTCATTAAAACTTGATATGGAGTGGAGAAATGTACAGCCTCTAATTAAATCATGCAAATTTATTCATCTTTCAAAACACAAAAAATGCAAGTGTTCACGCAAAGCAAAGCAAAGCCAAGCCTTGAATACTATCACTTGAATGATCAAACTTACTAATCTTAGTATGATCCATTCATTGAACAGACTAAGAGCATAAACTGGACTAGCACATCAGCAAACACACATTCCAAACTCGTACGCCGAACGCAGGATAAGAAATAACGCAATGAGCAAGACACTTGATCTGCATAAAAAGAAAAAAAAAAAAAAAAAGAAAAAAAGAAAAAAAGAGTATTCCCAATCATGAAAAATATATATATATATATGCATATAATATACATATATATATATATATATATTTGCTGGAAACATGAAATTACTCATTTAGCATTAACAAAGACTGAGGAAAATTATTCACCGGGACAAACATTTGGATTGTCAAACAAAACAAGATTATAGCAATATAACCCAAAAGAAAGAAACTGTAAAAAATATTGCCAAATCAGTCTCCACAAAGAAACTGATGAGCAATCTCAATCGCGTTATAATAGCGAGAAACCGTAAAGAAGTACCTCTTTCGGGACATTGAAATCCTATTGGGATTCCGAACGAACTTTTTATTTTAATTCCTTTCAAAGAATGATAGGAGTACTAATAAATAAAGCAGAGCTGACCAGAGGGAAAAATAAATAAATAATTACGAGGGAAACATAACAAAGGAAAAAATAGAACTTTCTGAGCAAGTCCACTATAGGCAAATTGTTCTCTAGAAATATGTTGACAAATACAGCAAAATTCCTAGTCTTGGCAATTTAAACCAACATATATTAAGAGAAAAGGAACTAAACAAAAGTAAGGAAACAGCAAGCCAGATCTTAACAACACAAACACAGGTTAAAGCAAAGCGAAAACTGACAGAGATTCTTACACATTTATAGCGGCTAAGCAGGAGCGGGACTCGAAAACCATGAAAATGAACAAAAGGTGCGGCACTAGGAAATTGAATTTCACATGTTAAAAACTGTAATATATCTACATGCACTACTAGGAAACTGATCAGAGGAAACCTTTCATAAGGCAAAATAATAATAATTATAATAAAAAAGACTATATGATCTATATAGAATGTAAAATTGATCAAGTAATGAGAGAAGATCAGCAGAACCAACACTTGATTGCTTTGAAACATTACCATAGTTTATCACTCTAAACAATTCTAGACACACTCTCTTCATCTCATTCTTAAAAGTACTCTTAGCTACTCCGCAATGGAAGTGGATATCAAGGCATGTGGAGCTTTAGCGCTGCTGTTAAGCCTCATTTAAGTTAGGATGTCGAGCATGAGCAGGAACAGATGCCTGATAAAAAAAAAATTAAAATTAATTTTTTTTAAAAAAAAAGATCAGTTGAATTAGATGTAATTTTTAAGGATGGTACAGATAAATTAAAAAAAAAAAAACACTAAACAGGACAAAAACAAGAAAAGAAGAGAAAAAACTAAACAACAAGTTAAACACAGCAAGATCATACAATGAAAAGAAAGATGAAAAAGATAACATACTCAATTTCATCCTCACAAAGAAACTTGCATACACCTGTACAAGTTCTCCATACCACACGAATGAACCATCTTCGACCACAGAACTTCTCCCGGGATTTCCAAAACTTCCATCTTCTTCACATCAATTTCCGCACACCATACTTCCGTTCTACCCTCCAGATCTGAATTTATATTCGCATCCCACAAAACTCCGAACCCCCCCAATTAACAACTTCCCTCTCACATTCACCATCTGAAAAACCAGCAATTTCTCCATTCACAAGCTTTAGCTCTATCCAATATCCAGCTCACTCATCAAAGCCTTAATAGACCAAATATCACAGCAATACAACACCTCATTCACCTCGCACATTTGGTGTCGGTGCACCAACTAACTTTTCTTGACATCTCATAAAAACATTGATTCTTTTTAGCTCCTGTGATTTCCAAAGGTGAAATTCGCAAATCTCTGCATCCTAACAACATTAGTATATATATTTTTTTAAATGAAAAAACCTCTAGAGATCACCCAGATAGGTTGAAATTGTATATCTCTGTCTTTTGCCTCATGACTGCCCGCTCTGGTACTTCGGAGACAGAAGCAGGCCCAGTCCATAGAAGCAAAGTCTCACCACTATGATTTCATACTACCACACCAAGAGCTGCCATAGTCCCATGAACTGCAACATCTGATTTAAGTTTAGTTTTGCGGGGAGGTGGTGGAGTCCACTTATTGGACAGTAAGCAGTAAGAGAGCCATCCCCACCTACAGCCGCAACATTCCTCATTCCTCACCAAATCTGCAATTCAGCAATTTCAGAATCTAATCACATTTGAGCGCCCCGAAACACTCTGGCATTAGAGCTAAACAAATGGTATCAATGAGCAAGGCAACAAATAGCAGAAAATCTCTCCTATCAACTGGAAAACACCAGAATTGCTCAAGGGGATCAAGTAAGGTCGAGAAACGGTCCATAGGTGCTCGAATTGGACAGTAATACCATTGAACACACCATCACCAACTAAACCAAACGGCTCTAGCCACAGAACAATGCACAAAAAGGTGTACAATCAATTCCTCTGCACCTAAACAAAGAGGACAAAGAACGTCTTGCTCTCTTGTAAGCCACGCCAATCTCGTTTTGGTTTGTAAGAAGTCAAACCCAACATGCCATAGAAGCAACTTTAACCAGTCATGCAGCACCATCTTCTACAAAAATGACCAAATCTCATATTTTGGATTGAAGCGAGCTCCAGTCATTACCCTATAGGTTCCCTTGAATGAAAAAACACCTTTCGTTGAATTCCAACAGAGTCAATCAGGCACTCCAATCCGTAAACATTTAATCCTCAAAATCTGCATATCAGTTGCTATTCAAACAATTTGTCACATTTACCTCGATCCCTGACTCTGGTTCCCAGATAGAATAGTTCTTTAACTTCAGTACTCAAGTTACATTGTCTAGTGACCAACACCAGTACAGGGAAGAAAGATGGTATACAAGGATCCTCAAGCAAAGAAATGTTTGCCCCATTACCAACAACAAATAAACTATTCTCTCTAACTAGCTCCTGACACGACATAACATCTCTCCACATTGAAGAATCTAAAGCTTTATGCTTACATTGTAAAAACTCTCTCCCAAACAAGTAGTAAACAAATATGGTAGAAAATGTGTGAATGTACCATGCTAATATATAGCAGTAGTAACAAGTAGTGATTGTTTCTTCTTCTTCTTCATTTTTTCCCTAAAAAAATAGAGTACCCAAAACAAGAATTTAATAAACACAACTTGAATCCATGAAGCCTAAAATATAAGATCCAAGTTCATTGTAGATTAACAAAATTATTTTGTAAATGATCTACAGTCTACGTTTTAAAAGATTTACCGTTGAAAGTTTAGAAACTTAGCATTATGGCTTGAGACCGTTGGGTCTAGTGGCGCCGGGGGTTTCAACAGGGTGGGGAATAGTAAACGCTAATTAGTATATGATGCTAATGGATCAATATTGATAAACTTGTATTGTTGGAGGGGTATCTGATCATTCAGAAGCAGTCACCCCAATCACTTAAACTAATCGAGCTCAATCACCATTAAGAGGTAATCGGATCCAATGATAAGCTTCACATATAGCTTTTATCAACAATGAATGTATAATTTATGATAAATCCCACAATTTCGCTCAGGGTCTAGCTCTTTCTTTCTCATTTCTTCACGTGTATATATAAAGATGTAATAAATAAATAAATAAAATTTCAATGATATAGCAACTATTCAAAAGTCATCTTGCTTAAGTGTTACAAATTGCAACGTTACCTTAAAATCTAAGGTCTGATTCTAGAAAAATACTATTTTATATGAAACTACATAATAAAACATAGCCTATGGTTAAAACTTGATAAAATTGTTGGTGCTTTTTCTTTAATTAGACTATGACTGTGATGAACTTGTGTTAAGAGTATGCAACTGATATCTCCCTGTTTTTGTTTAGTTTGTAAATACAATGCAACGTTTCCATGAAGGTACAATGTACTAAATCAAATGGAATGAATCATTCTCTAAACAAACCAGAATACAACACTCTAGAGCATCAACACGAAGTTTAACAATCAGAGGTGGAAATACAACTGAATCTCTATGCATCACTTTACCATCAGGTATTCCATTCCCGGAATTCTCGAAGGTAAAGAACTAGCAAATCGCAAAATTTCAGCTACATTAATACATTTTCTATAATGCAGAAACGAGTTAGGCATAACTCTAGATAGGCCAAAGAAGCAACAGGAAAAAATATTATCATTAGAACTTGGACAACACTGGTTCAAAACTGCTACTATCCCACAGATCAGCATCTTTCTTGCAGCTCCATAGAGCATTAAATAACCAGGATTCAATGAGACTGTGTGGAAAAATAAAAAATAAAATAATAAAAAAAAAATAAAAACCTCAAAGTTGCAATATGCCAAATACGTATGCATGTGGTGTCTATATCCTTGTAACAAAGAATAATAGAATGGTTCGTCAAGTTTGCTAATGACCCTTTTGTTGGTGCTTCAGGCGACTGACATCTCCAATCATGAAACGACGTACGTTTCTTTAATTAAAAGCATGAAACTATCTTAATTCATCACCAGTATGTCTTTAAAGACATCAAAAGGTCCACTGTTTGACAATTTAAACCAGCTTTAGTGAAAAAAGGAACCAAACGAAAGATGAGGAAAAAACAAGTATGATTTTGACAACGCAAATACCAGCACAAGTAAAAGACAACTGACAAAGATATTCTTACGGATTCACAATGGCTAAGCAACAACAGGACTCCATGAACATGATATAGAATAGACGGCGGCACTAGGAAATTGAATTCAGTAGTTAGGAGCTGTCATACATCTATATGAACTGTGACATAAGTCATTGAGCTCCTATAGAAACCTATTTATCACCGTGAAAGCATACAATTTTTTTTATATAGTCGTCCAAAGTTAGCTTTCAAAATGGAAAACATATCTTGCTTATGAGGAATGTGAAAGCAAAGGTATGGAAATTAGTGGCACGGTTCAAAAATTTTCCAATCCTAACAACAAGCATGACCGTGAAGTAGTAAAGGCCCCTCTAAAAAGATATTTTCTATTTCAAACTAGAAAGGAATATAAACCAAGAGCAACAAAAACAGAGTACATCAAATCAAAGCAAGATCATACACTGAAAAGAAACATAAACAAACAAACCTGAGCTAAATGTAACTGAACACTATTGTCTTTGCTAGTCTTTAGAAAGAAACTAGCATACAAAATGGGTGGTCTCCCTATCTCTCAAAGATGCGCGCGTAGAACCAACCATCTCCGACTGCAAAACTTCTCCCCGCAAATTGCCATCCCCGTCCTTCTTGACTTCCGCACACGATATTCCGATCTTTGTCCCCAAGATGCAATTGCTAATTGATTTGTCCACCCCATAATTGCCAACCTTCCTCCCACATTTGTCAGCCTCGTGTCCACATATGATTAGGCCATAACCCTTCACTCTCAAGCTCGAGCTCTTTCAACGCTCCAGTACTCATCAAAGCCAATAATCGCCTTCTTAAAATAAACATCAGCACAATACAACACCCCGTTCAACTCACACATCCCTGCATTACTCCAAGGCAATCTCAATGCCGATGCACCCACAACGCTCTCAAACACCTCCCACGTCTTTGTGGCAGGATCGAACCTGAGCTCTTCTTCCCCCCGCCAAGAAACGAACCTTATCCTCCCTAATGGCGGTCCCTCCAACAATTTTGTTGTAGACCGTAAGCCCGGGGCCTCCCAGCTCCCAGTCACCGGAAGTTTCTACTTGTACTACTGTGTTATCAGCGGTAGTCTACCATACCACCAATGGTAAACTATTTTTATTTAAAATCCAGCCAGCTCGATTCAATACAACAAAGGTTACATGCAAGAAATGTCCTATATTTAATGTCTCTTTATATTTATATTCGCTATGATATTAAATTTGATAATTTTATTATTGGGATGCTGTGGTAGAGACCCTCTGAGGTCACTATCGGTAGAGTCTTTTTTTGGACCGTTAAATTTAATCGAACGGTTCAAATATTGATGGTGTACGATATTTATCATACACCTAACTCATACAATCATTCCACCTAAACTCTTCTTCGTCGCCGGCGATCTTCCCGCCGCCTGCGACGGACGCCGGCTACTCATCTCCGACGCCGGCGACTCAACTCCGGCCACCTCGGCCCCGAGCCCTGGACGCCGGCCGTCGCCGCCAACAACCCCATTTTCTCTCTCTTCTCTTCTCTCTCTCTTCCCCTCCTTCCTGCCGGGCCTCACCCCCGGCCTCCCCCACCCCCGGCCGTCACCCTCCCCCGCTGGCACCCCCCTCTCTCTTCCCCTTTCTTCTCTTCTCTTTCTCTCTCTTCCCCCTTCTCTCTCTTCCCCTCCCTCCCACCGCCCCCAGCCCCGCCCCCCTCCCCTGGCCTCCCCCACCTCCCGACGACCCCCTCCCCCCGACCGCCTCCCTCACCGGCCCCCCCTCTCTATCGCGAAATCGCGACAGTCGCCGGCGGCAGGAAGATGCCGGCGAAGGAGAAGAGTTTAGGTGGGAATGATTGTGTGAGGTTAGGTCTATGATAAATATCGTACATCATCAATATTTGAACCGTTCGATTAAATCTTAACGGTCCAAAAAAAGGCTGTACCGGTAGAGACCCTCTCTACCACAGATTTTCCCATTAAAAAAAAAAAATCAAATGTCTATTTATATACCATTTATTTCTAAGTTAAAAAGATTTTATTTACCCATAACAGTAGTAAATATATGCTATATATTTCAATTTCGAAAAAGAAAAATATAAAAAAGAAGTAAATAAATTAATGGGAATAATTCAGAGCAAAAATGGAAAAAAAAAAAAAAAGATGTATAATTCAAGGAACATTTTTCTAAATAAGCCTTTGTTTTTTTCTTTATAACTAAAATGTTCTTAATTTTCTTGTCATGTGCATAAGTTTTTTTTGTCTAAAATTACTGGTTAGGGAAAATATGTGACGGTTTCAATGTTAGGTAGGAATATATGTTATGTTTTGAAATTTTATAGACAAAGTATTGCAAGGACTATAATTCAGATGGAATTTTTTAATTATTCGTAATAATTATTATAACTGCTTATAAATAATTACCCAAAAAATTGACATAATAATAAGTAAGAAAATAATTAGGATAACAATTAATTTAAATATAATTTGGGAGAAAGAAGTGGATGGTAATTCGAACATTGACTATATTGGCTAGGAAATTTGTTAATAAATTTAACTTATGATAAATTTGACATGAATAATAACATTTTATTAAAGAATATTTTTCAAGAAAATTACTTAAATTATCATTTTTTTTTATCTATCGATCAACATGATACAAATTTCTTATTCTTGCCAACATGATATAAATTTGATTCAACTTTAGTCTAATTTTATGTTATATTAGTCTAGTATTAATTTTTTGTATCATATTGGTGTAATGATTTATAAATTTATATTATTCAAGTGTTTTTCTTAATATTTTCACTTAAATATTAAAATTTACTATTACCACATCAATTTAACACTTCATTAAAGATACTCTAGTGCATCTCCAATGAAATGCTAAATATGTGTTAATGGTAAATTTTGGTTTTTTGAGTTAAAAAAAAAGGGTGTGTGCAATGTAGTGTTATTTTTTATGCTAAATTCATCATATATGGCAAATTTACCATAACGTGCACTTTACGAGTTTTAGAGCATAATAATGAGGACAAAAAGTAAAAATAATAGTAAAAATATCATTACAGATTGGAACAAAAAAATAGGATAATATTGTTATATATATTTAAAAAATATAATATTGACATAGACATACACATTAGAACTTAAGCAATCTTTAAAGATAAAAAAAAATATAGCTTTTACATCGAGTTTTTCTTTATATTAAGAGTAATGCTAGAGATACAAAATCTAACCTTAATTTTTGAGTACTAGCACAAATGATAATAAATTATCATCTTTTTGTTAATAACTATAACAAATTAATGTGATATTACTTTAAAGATCTATTAATTAAAAATTGATAATTCAAAGTTGAGACTAAAAAAATTGGGGGGCGTTTGAGGATGTCTTTGGATAGTGTTTAAAACTTTTTAAATGTCTATAATAAATTTATAATTCTATATATTTATTATTTCAAGTTGAAATATAATGTTTTTTTTGAGTAAGTGTTTTTTCTTGTCTTAATTATATAAAAACATAATAAAATTTATATTGATATCATATTTTTAAAACTCAACTAAACTGTGCCAAAACGGCCTCTGAAGACGAATGTCGTGTCACTAGCATTTTTTGTAATTTTATTGAACCGAGGAAAAGTTTATAAACGTGGTTGCAAAAGTGAAATAAAAATGGTGGGGGAGCAATGAGGACAGAACGGGGGGCATAGAGTTAGAGTAGGAAGGAAGTGGAAGAACCGCTAACGTACGCGAGCCTGCGCATGACGCGTAACCGCAACGACAGCTAACTGCGGCTGGTGGCGCACCTGAATTTCTCCTCGGCGATCACCTTCTCCTCCGATCCGATTTAGAGAGAGAAAGAAGAGAGAGAGAGAGAGAGGGAGAGAGAGGAGAGAGAAAGGAAAGATGTGGGTGTTCTACCTGATCTCGCTGCCGTTGACGGTGGGCATGGTAATTTTGACTCTCAGGTACTTCGCCGGACCGGAGGTTCCTCGCTACGTCCTCCTCACCGTCGGATACACCTGGTTCTGCTCCCTCTCCATCATCATCCTCGTTCCCGCCGATATCTGGACGGTACCATCCCAAATTCTTCCCCTTTTATTTATTTATTTATTTTTCCCTCAATTAGATCGGCATTTTCGATGCCGAAAGCTAAGTTAGGTCTAGTACTTGCGGAATCAAATTGGTTTCCGATGATTGTTGATCCAATCATGTGTTTGTGCAATTTTTCCGATTGAATTAGGTTCAATTATCGTAATTTAACTTGTAACGAACGATTTGATTATTACTTTTAGCTACAATTCATTGCATGGTTCTGAGTCGAGCTGAATTTACTGTGTAATTTAAAAAAAAAATAGAATTTCGCATCAAATTGATATTTTATTGAAGAAGATATTTTTGAGTTTTGCTTTTCCACGAAAATTTTAGCAAGAGAAGCTTGGCTGGTCTTGTGGAAATCCTCTTTTGGATTAGTTTGGGGTTGTTGTGCTTTTGTCATAATTTCTACTTTTACTTCTAGCAAAAGGAGAAATAGAAGCTAAAAACAAAAGTTAGAAATTCTAGCTTCTTCAAACATCTATTAAAACTATTAAAATGTATTGTGTTTGTGCAAATGACTTTTGAGTATTTTTATCAAACACAATATTTGCATCATAGTTTGCGTAAAGGATATTTGGGGACTGCGAAAACATTACCAGACAACACCCTTTATTTGGTCAGAACATTGACATAGGGAATGTCAGTGCATTTTTTATACCTGCACTTTTAGTCACTGGTTTATTTAGGTTTCTGAATGAGCAATTCTTTCTTCAAGAATTCTGCAGTGGGGTATACAGGACGTAGCTCTGAATTATCATATCTTATGAGAATCAGATTGGGAAAAACTTGGTGTGATTTTGTTCTACTTGTATGGTATTTTTCCCGTCCATATAATAAAATTCTCTTTCTTTCTTTGCCCTTTCGCATCTCATTATGTGTGTGCACTCAATCTAAGGAATATGGTTATATTGGGGTTGTACCATGCATATGACGATTATTGTTTGTCCCTAGTTAAATCAAGTTGATCTATCCAAGGCAGATAGATATTGTTTTATGGGCGTAACATTTCTTTCGTTGTTTTGAGGCACTAGCTGCGTATTTATCATAGTGAGAAACTTATTGCTTTTCCTTTTTAGTTCGTCAGAGTTGGTAGTAATTTCCTTTCTCTTCATTGTTCGATGGAAATGTATTGTTAACAATTCTTTTGAAGTGCAGTAGATGAAAATATTCCTAGGCCGAAACTCAAAAAAAAAAAAAAAAAAAAAAAATCCTCAATTAGGTCGGCGTTTCCAATGCCGAAAGCTAAATTTGTTGTACTACTTATGATCAATTAAATTTCCAATAATTGTGGATCCAATCACATGTTTGTGTACTTTTGCCATTTGAGTTAGGATCGAATAGTAATTTAATTTTGGAAATAGCTACAATTTATTGCACATTTCTTATTCAAGTTTAAGATGTAATGATAGTTTTTTTATTTTTTTAATAGAATTTTGCATCAAATCGTTTTTAGCAAAGAGGAGATTTTTGAGTTTTACTTTTTCGCAAAGCTTTTGACAAGAAACGTTTGGCTAGTCTTGTGGAAATCCTATTTTATTCTGACATAATAACATCATGATATGGGGAAAGTCAGTGCATTTTTTCTACCAGCACTTTTTAGTAACTGGTTTATTTAGGTTTCTAATGAGCAATTCTTTATTCAAGAATTCTATGGTAGGGTATGTAGGGCATAGTTTTGAATCATTAGATTTTATGAGAATCAGATGGGAAAAACTTGGTATAAATTTGTTCTACTTGTAGGGTATTTTTCCATACCATATAATAAAACAGTGTTTAAAATTGCACAATAAGAGGTGCGCCATGAATTGTGGTGAAAAAAAGCAATGAGGCCTGAACCTCAAGGGCAGAAAAAATTGCGTACCCCTCTCTAAGTTGAGACGTACAAAATTGCAGGTATTATTGCGCAATTGAAGAGGCATTGCCTCAATTTGTTAGCAGTTTCTAACCCAAAGACCAAAGGCTAATTTAAAAAAAAAAAAAAAAAAAAAAAAAAAAGAGAGAGAAAGAAAAAAACCAGATCAGCCCATCTTTTGGGCTGAAAGAAACCCTAGAAGAAGTTTGACAATCCTCAGAAACAAACGTTTGTCATTTGGCTGCTCCTCATTCAAACATCCTCCATTGTTGGCTGCTGCGTTCTTCTTGTTCTTCTTGTGGTTCTTCTCCTCTTGTTCTTTTATTGACTAGGAAGAGGAAATTGATAGGGACTGAGGCTGAGGAAGACCAGATTTCTACCTACTAGATTTTCTATATATTTTTTTGTACTTATTTTTATGGTTTTATGTTGAGGCTTACGCCTCAAAACGCGTTAAGGCTTATGCCTTAACTCGCAAACGGAAAACGCCTTAATACCCGATTGCGCAATTTTAAACAGTGTAATAAAATTCACTTTCTTCCCTTTCACATCCTCATATTTATCATCTCATTATGAGTATGTCATTCGAACTAAGGAAAGTAGTTATATCGGGGTCTTTACCACACAGATGAGGATTATTGTTTGTCCAATGTTAAGTCAAGTTGATCTGGCCATTTAAGCATACAGATACTGTTCCATGGGCGTAAAATTTCTTTCGTTGTTTTTAGGCACTAGTTGAGAAACTTATTGCTTTACCTTTTTAGTTGTCTGAGTTGGTAGTCATTTAATTACTCCTCATTGTTCCGTGAAGTGTGTTGTTTCCAATTCTTTTGGGCTGCAGTTGGTGAAATTTTTTTCTTTGGAGGCATATATTTAGAGGGAAGCAGTGATGCATTGAGGCATGTATTTTCGGTAGTTCATCTTCTTTTAGTTGTGAAGCTTATTTACCTATTTATCTATTTTATCACATGTACAGACTATACATGGGATCTGGAATGGAGGCATCTCTTTCTTTTGGAGCTGGTCATATTGGAGTACGTTTTTACTAACTTGGTATGCTTATGTGAACTTAGACTCCTTTTATCCCCCTCACTGTCTATATGCATACATGGGGGTTCTTAATCTTCTTTTCTTCCTAGTCCGGATCGTATTTGGTTAATCTATTAGAAATTTTATTTAGTTTTTGGATTCATGATTTTAGGCATGCAATTGCTATAATATATTGGTTGAAAGCTCCATTCAATTTGATTCTGTGATTATTATAAACTTCCCGGATTATTTTGTCTTGTTTTTTTACGTAATTGTTATGTTTTATACCCTATGTTTTAATGGTGCCATTAGTTTAAGTAAGCTTGAAAAAAATGCATTTCCTCGTCTTGGATCTTGTTTATATATATATATATATATATATATATATTATTTTGCAGATCATTATAACGGCTGAGGTAGTACTTATTAGTAAATGGCATAATATCATGTTATTTTTACTTTCTTCAATTACGAGAACAAAAGAGAACATTAAGTTAATAGTAGGAACTCTCTTTTTTAGCAGAGAATCGTTGGAATATTTTTGTTGGGTGGAAATGATTGTTTCTAGATGCGTTTTAATTTCCTTAACAGCTCATTTATGCAAAATGCACATTTTCTCTTACATTTGGATCCTTTTTTTCCGGAGCAGGGCTGCGGTGCCTCTTATTCAGGGTTTTGAAGATGCTGGAGACTTCACCGTAACAGAGAGATTGAAGACTAGCGTCCATGCTAATCTAGTCTTCTATTTAATTGTTGGATCAATTGGCCTTTTCGGATTTATTCTCCTCATAATGATGCACAAGAATTGGTTTATAGCTCAACTTTCTACTGTTCATGTGTCAATTTCTTCGCTTTTTGAGTTGTTCTTCTCATTTCTTTATGTTTCTTAATGTTTAAGAACAGGGGTGGAAGTGTTCTGGGTTTTGCCATGGCCTGCTCAAATACTTTTGGACTTGTAACCGGTGCTTTTCTTCTTGGCTTTAGTTTGAGTGAAATTCCCAAGAGCATTTGGAGGAATGCAGATTGGACCACTCGACAGAAAGTTCTTTCCCATAAAATTGCTAAAATGGCTGTGAAGCTTGATGATGCACATCAAGAACTTTCAAATGCTATTGTGGTATTTGTTTTTTCCATGTTCTCCTTGTGTGTGTGTGTTTCTTCCCTTTCTTTTCTTTGTGAAGTTAGTAAGGAAATTAGTTTGCATGTTTTAATTTTTTGCAATCTGTATTTATATAACTAGACTTGTAGGCTTTCTGTACTGTTTTTAAAGTAAAGTTTCCAGTGCCGTTTTGTTATCATCCTTTGCTGCTTGTTGAAAAGGATTTTGATCAACATATAAGTTCTTCAGCTTTCTTGTCTTGTTATTTCCTTGCATATACTATTTACCTAAAATTCATTTCAAGTGGAACCAAGGTTTCAGAGGAACTAAACAATCTTTGCTATGTTCTTTGTGTGCGAGGTGTAAAATAGTTGTTGCAGTTTGTGATATATATGGTTGCATTGCATATAAATGATTTATGTAGTTTCCATACCTTAAATCTTAATGATATTTCTCGAATAGGTCGCTCAAGCTACATCCAATCAGATGTCGAAGCGTGATCCTCTGAGGCGCTACATGGATGTTATTGATAATATGCTAACTCAAATGGTATTTATTCAGTTTTGTTTAGGTTAGTTCCTTAGTTCCATTAAGGTTCTCTTTAAAACGTGTTGAAAATGATTTTTCCCAGTTCAGGGAAGACCCATCCTTCAAACCCCAAGGTGGCCAACTCGGAGAAAATGATATGGACTATGACACTGATGAGAAGTCGATGGCCACACTGAGGCGTCATCTTCGTGGAGCTCGAGAAGAGTATTACCGATACAAAAGGTTAGCCAATTTTTTTTTTTTCAATTGAACTTCTATAATATTATTACAAATTGCATTCCTTTTATTGAGTCGGAATTCTTTTGCATTATTTGTCCCCTTCGACATTGGTCTTTACCCAAAAATGTAGACATCTCCTTGCTATCGTTACTGAGGTATCGCCTGTGAAAGCAGTCTGGAATATAAGAATATCTATTTAGGTTTTGTCCGATATAGTTAAAAGCTGGGGTCCGTTTTTGTAGTGTCTGCAGAAGAAGTTTCTTTGCAGATTATTTAGTCGCTTGCACTCTGTTTTTTGTGAGGACTCCTCATCTTCTCTTTTATGTTTTTGTCTTGTAACTTTTGGATCGTCAATAAAGTAACTGTTTCTTCTTCTTCTTCTTCTTCTTTTAATAAGAATGTCTATTTAGGTTTTAAAGGTGCTTCTTCTTCTTCTTTTTTTTAATAAGAATATCTATTTAGGTTTTAAAGGTGCTTCTTCTTCTTCTTCTTCTTCTTCTTCTTCTTCTTCTTCTTCTTGTTCTTCTTCTTTTATTTATTTATTTATTTATTTTAAATAAGAATATCTATTTAGGTTTTAAAGCACCTTCAGATTGTTCTTCTATCCATTTTAGGGAAAATGGCTATGACTCCACGTCATATGGTTTACCTCTTTAGTTGTCACCCATACAAAATATCACCTCTTTCCATCAGTTGTCTTCTTCTTCTTCTTCTTCTTTTATTTATTTATTTATTTATTTTAAATAAGAATATCTATTTAGGTTTTAAAGCACCTTCAGATTGTTCTTCTATCCATTTTTGGGAAAATGGCTATGACTCCACGTCATTTGGTTTACCTCTTTAGTTGTCACCCATACAAAATATCACCTCTTTTCTTCTTCTTCTTCTTCTTCTTCTTTTATTTATTTATTTTAAATAAGAATATCTATTTAGGTTTTAAAGCACCTTCAGATTGTTCTTCTATCCATTTTTGGGAAAATGGCTATGACTCCACGTCATTTGGTTTACCTCTTTAGTTGTCACCCATACAAAATATCACCTCTTTCCATCAGTTGTCTTCTTCTTCTTCTTCTTCTTCTTCTTCTTCTTAAATAAGAATATCTATTTAGGTTTTAAAGCACCTTCGGATTGTTCTTCTATCCATATTTGGGAAAATGGCGATGACTCCACATCATTTGGTTTACCTCTTTAGTTGTCACCCATACAAAACATCACCTCTTTCCATCAGTTGTCTTGTTAGGAGAAAGGACTTGACCTGCCTTCTTCTTCTTTATTTTTTATTTTTAATAAGAATATCTATTTAGGTTTTAAAGCACCTTCAGATTGTTCTTCTATCCATTTTAGGGAAAATGGCTATGACTCCACGTCATTTGGTTTACCTCTTTAGTTGTCACCCATACAAAATATCACCTCTTTGCATCAGTTGTCTTGGTAGGAGAAAGGACTTGACCTGCCTTTGACAGAATGTAGAAACCCATAATTCTAACTAGGTAGCATGCGTTTGGAACACAGGTTTGAGAGGTAATTTTTAGGTTGAAGTTGGTTAACTTTTCAAAAACTAGTTGTTGTTGACTTTTCAGAAAAAGATAAAAACTGAAATGAAAGCTTTAGGTTGGCACCTGAGAACCAAAAAAACCATAATTATTTTACATAGGACATAATGCATCAACTCTATCATTTATTAACTCAAATAAAAGAAAAAAAAAGTGTTCTTAAAAAGGTAATCATAAAACATGTAGGAAATTGATAAATATGGCATGAACAATTAAAAAATAATCTTAGCTCATAAAAAGTAAAAAAACAGAGGTCTTAATTTTTAAAAATTAAAAACAGAGGTATAGAGGCAATTCTTAGTTCATCTAGAGTCGAATACAGAGGTCTTTAGTTTTTTAATGAAGAATTTTGGCTTTTGAAAAAGACTTTTTGGGTTGTTTTGTACTTAGCCATCAAGCGTCAGGGAACAAACATGCCTCATGGTGTATATGAGAACTCTTCTTCAGCTGACTCTGTACTTTTGCCCGATAGCTTCATTATATCTAATCCTTTTTGCAGTATGTGACCTATGTTATGGAGGCCTTAGCTTCATTATGTCTGATCTTTTTCTTGCAGTGAGTATTTGACTTATGTTGTGGAGGCCCTTGAACTGGAAGACACTGTAAAAAACTATGAACGGCGCAGTTCAACTGCATGGTGTGCTCTAATGTGCAGCCTTTTTTCTTTTTTTTTCTTTTTCCTTTCCAATCTCTACATGTTGTTTTCTCTTGATTGAAAACGTAAATGTTTTGGTATTAGGAAATATGTTTCAAGCTTCAGACCTGCTCGGACTGGAAAACTGGGGTCTTTTATCGATTCCATGGGTAAGTAATCAGATAATTAACTTGTTTTCACTGACTCTAACTTTGCATTTTTTAGTTTTATTTTTCTTACACAATTTTATAATCTAGTTCACTCTTATGAATAAAGAATTATTTGACACTTTCTCAAAGTAAAATTTTTCTTTTCCCAGAATTTGTATGGCGCTGCATACTAAGCAAGCAAGTTCAGAAAGTTTTGGCTATAATACTTGGTATCATGTCAGCTGCCATTCTTTTAGCAGAGGCAACCCTACTTCCAAGATTAGATTTATCTCTTTTTTCAATCCTCATAAATTCAGTTAAAGGGCAAGAAGTTCTTGTACAGGTATGTTGTGGTCATTGTAATATGTTTAATATCTTTTTTCCTCCTAAAAGTGTTTCTAAATAGTGGCATGTGCTCTCTTTGTGTTGCTGTATGTGTTGTTAACGGCGTTCCGTTTCTTTGGTTTTGCTACACGGCTTGAATTGATTTGTTTTTTCTTTTCCTCAGATATTTGCTTTTGTTCCTCTGATGTACATGTGCATCTGCACATACTATTCGTTGTTCAAAATTGGGATGTTGATGTTTTACTCACTAACACCAAGGCAAACAAGTTCAGTCAACTTGCTTATGATATGCTCGTAAGTTTTTTCTCATTACTCTATTATACTGACATGAAGAGTATCTAACTCGTATTTTATTAGCCAGTACTTATATTCCATTTTTTTATTTGCACCAGTATGGTTGCCCGGTATGCTCCTCCAATTTCATACAACTTTCTGAATCTCATTCGTCTTGGTAAAAATAAAAGGACCATCTTTGAGAAGGTAGTTCTTCCTTGTCTCGATTCCAAATACTTTTCTTGCCATTCTAGAAACTTGGTTGTTATACACTGAAAGTTGGACCCTTTTTTTTTTTTTTTTGTGGGGTGAAAGAAAAGATTTTGATTTTAGTCTAAATTTTGATTATAATGTCATTCTGTGAGAGAGGAGATAGAATGTGCTCCCATAATTTAGCGTAATAGAGAAATGAAGAATTGTATGCTGCTGGTTGTTGGCTGTAGGCCAGTAAAAGAGACCATTCCATCTCTAGTATATTTATCTGAATCAGTGCAAACCTTTGAATGCTCACGTATTGAGTTTAGGAAAATGGTTTCTTCAGGGAAGAGTTGTTTGATTTTCATAGTTTTCTCATATAGGGAAAGAACTGTCCCAAACTTCTCTTGTGAATTTCAAGCCAGCATTCTTTTATCTAAATTAATATTCCAATTTAACCATTCTAGAGTCAACTGGCTACCATAACAATTATATAAATTAATGTTTTCCCCTGAACTATACTCAACTACTATATGATTGATAATGGTATTTTGACTGCAGCGAATGGGAAATATCGATGAAGCTGTTCCGTTTTTCGGGAGCGAGTTTAACAGAATCTATCCACTAATTATGGTTATATACACGCTGTTGGTCGCTAGCAATTTCTTTGACCGTGTAATTAACTTTTTTGGAAGCTTGAAGAGATTTAGATTCCAAACCGAGGTAGATGATATGGATGGTTTTGATCCTTCTGGGTTAATTATCTTACAAAAAGGTATTTGATATCCCATTTGAAGTTCCTTTAATAGTTATAAATTTCCATTCTACTTGGCTTTGAACATTGTGAAAAAATTTGGTTTTGTATTATATTTTCACAGAAAGATCTTGGCTTGAACAAGGCAGCAAAGTTGGTGAGCATGTTGTACCATTGGCAAGGAATTTCAACAACATGGACGTCGAGTCTGGCAGCAACGGCACGGTATGTAAATAACTAACAGATCAATTTTTCATAGTTTGTTGGTTTAGATGTCTGTCATGTGTCTCATGCAATCCTAATATTTTATTTCCTGGTCATGTGGCATGCTATCGTAATGATGATCTATTAACATGTTTTAACAGTTTCTCTTTCTGAGAAAATATGTCATTCTACGAAATTTCGCTTTTATAACTTGAAGTGAAATGTTCAGGATAGGACTGCTGTTGAAATGAAGGCAACAACCAGTCTTATCAATGATGGGGTGAAAGGAAGTCCTTTGAAACCTTCAAAAGATGAAACTCGTAAATATGGGTCTCATAGAGAAGCCATTAGCAACAAGTATGCCGCCATCAGAGAACAAAGCAAACAAACATCAAGCAATACGAAGAAGCCGGTGGAGCAGAGTATTGCTTCCGCCAAGGTCTCGCTGCTTGATGCAGGCGAGCCTCAGCCTAGTAGTAATCCAGCTGGAGGGCCATCTGGTCTGGCCTCAAAGTGGGAGTCTATGAAATCCGGCTTTCAAAGTTTCAAGGCAAACTTGGGGAACAAGAAGTTTCTTCCCTTGCGCCAAATTCAGGAAACTAAACTCGTCTCCCGTGTTTCCTCTTCCGAGTCGCTTGATGAGATATTCCAGAGATTGAAACGGCCATCTGCAGATCATGAGAGTAACAGCGATGATGATGCGGATGGGATGGAGATCAGGAATTCTGGCTCGTCTAGATGATTATCAACATTTTCTATAAAAAGGAAATGATCTCGTCACTATCAGAAGTCTGAATTCGAGCCCATAAAAAAATGTACTGGTCTGGAGTGAGACTGATACCATGTTCTTGCAGAGAGGTCCCGGGAGGATGTCCCAAACCACAGCTAGTTTGAGGAAATATTGACCGAAAAGTAGAAATATGTCTGATATATAATATAGGGGGAAAAAAAGATAAGAAATAGATTTTGGGGAATTTTGTAATTTGATTTATATCGTGACAACAGTAAGTTTTGGTGCTTTGCTTCCCCGGCTGCGTATCTTTAGAACTTGTACCATTTGACCACAAATGCATTAATCTTGTATTTTGAGTGCAAGAGATTGGATTTGAATTGCATCGAAAGGCATGTCAAAAAAAAAAAAAAGACTGATAGTTGTGTCTTAGATCGAATACACTGATAAGACTTTTGTTTCAAGGCTTTTAGCACTCGTATCTGCCCTGAATTTTCATGATTTGATTTTGGAATTTTCACCCTTTAATTTCGTTTCTTCACAATTTATTCCTTAAATTTCCCAAAAAATAGCAATTAACCCCGATCACTCTCAAGTCTTACCATAATCTAAATTTCAAAAAATTATTGAATTTTTAGACTCTTGATATATACAATTACATATGTGTGTGTGTGTGTGTGTGTGTGTGTGTGTGTGTGGAGATGTATATATATTATTTTAGGGGGATGGAAGTGGCAAACCATACAAGTTTACCTGGTCTTACCAATTGAACTTTAGAACTAATTGTTGTCATTTTGCAACTTTAAGGACTAAAATATGGTGAAAAACTGAATAATATACATAGGAAGAGTGTCATACGGCGGCGACGGGAGAAGTTGTATCATAGTAAATCTTATTTTTCATCAACACTGTTTATTTTTTAATTCAATGGATCCAAGGGGAACGGCCGTTCTTGTCCGACAAAAGTGGGGTGCAGACAGAGAGCCAGTTTTATATACATATATACATAAGTTTAAGGGCACAAATGCAAACCTTTGGTTTGTTCCATTTTCTTCAGCTATGTTATCATCGCCTTTACTTCAGTTTGTCATCTTGTCTATTAAGGTGTTTTTTTTTTTTTTTTGTTTGTAACTTCTCCATCCAGCTGCATCAAGGTCAATAGTATGTCTTTCTTTCTTTCTTTTTTTTTTTTTTGGTGGTAACTTCTCCATCAAGTTGCATCAAGGTCATTAGTATGTCGTTTTTTATTTTTATTTTTATTAAAGGATAGAAATTATGTATCCTATAATACGTCTGAAACTTTCAAACTTTTTTTTTTTTTTTCAAGGATTAGTTCCTAGAAAATAGATTTGATACTAAAATCTAGACCATTTGCAAGTTGCGATGGATAATGGTCGTCATCATCATGGCAAAATTAAGTATACGAAGAATAAAAGGACAAAAA
This sequence comes from Ficus hispida, assembly GCA_025413025.1. Lineage (NCBI taxonomy): Eukaryota > Viridiplantae > Streptophyta > Magnoliopsida > Rosales > Moraceae > Ficus > Ficus hispida. The sequence continues at coordinate 4,298,123 of CM046365.1, forward strand.
GATTAGGCACACTTCATATTCAATAAATAAGAAGATTGGCCACATGGAAGGGCACTATCACAGCAACTTTCAGGCAATTAATGCCAAACGGAGGCTCAAGAATGGCTTTATAAAGTTCACCAAATATTCAAACTTCAAAGGTTGGGAAAGTCTTTAATATTTGAAAATTGAAATTAAATGGAAAACAATCATCTTCACAACTTATGAATAGTGTTACATAACATTAGTGGTGTTTAACATCATATATATTAATAAAAGATGCATCCTATATGAGACATATATAAGACTCACTTTTTTAGTTATCGCTATAACTCTTAAGTTATGGATTGTAGAGATAATATACATATCGACTTTCATGGTAAGGATACCATAGGGGTTGGAAGGGGAGAGAAGCCTAGGTCTACAATATTGACAGATTATTCATTAAGGGCATGCTTACTTTGCATCAAAGGGAAAGAGAAAATGAGTAGTTATTTTTTTCCCACTTAATTATGTGTTTACTTACAAAATAAGAAATGAGATTTTAGTGGGTCACATACAATATAGGGAGGAAGAGGAATGTGAATCCTACCATTCACTTGGTATTGATTTCATATCAAAAGGAATAAATATCAAATTTACTTATATACCCTTAATAACATGTGTTAATTTTTTTTATTGTGTAAAATGATATTTTAGTAATTACATTAATAAGATTAATATTACTAAGTTAGTAAATAATACAAAGGGAATGAGATTATTTCCCTTTATACCATTCAACTAGCAAGTAAATACTAGAAAGTGAATCAATAAACTTCCTTCCTATTCATTTACTTTAGTTTTCAAACTCATTACCTGTCCTAAAGGAATTTTTGACTTTTTCGTATATGTAATTTTGGTTGTCTCTTTAGAAGGTGCCATAATTAGAGGTTATTATTAGAAATGTTAGAGAAAGCAGTATAGAGAAGGTGTGAAGGTATGTAATTTCTCTTATAAACTTCTTAATTATGATGGTGAATTACTAAAATGGCTTAAGGATGATGTTGTCTTAATTAAAACAAACTTGTATAAAAATTTTTGTATTTTATGATTGTTTATTTTCTTTTTGTAAATGTTATTATGCTCAATCATATAGGTTTGGAGTAATAATCTTTAACATTTAACACCATGGACATCCTAAAAAAAATTTCATTAAAAAAAAAGCATTGAAAATTCATTCATTGGTCATATTATGTAAGACATTTCGAGCCAAGATACATTGCACGGAGCATGTATATTGCAAAAATTCTACTGTAAGAGATTTTGAACCCGACTAAAATTCTTGCATTTTCAAAAAAAATCTTGCGTGAACTACCCTTTTTTAAAAAAATATATATTCTTACGTGACCAAAAAACACACGACTCTTTCCAAGTCAACCGTGTACCTAATTTCCTACCAATTACGAAACCTTTTGTTGGACATTCTGCCACTTGCCAAGGCCTTGAAAGCCAAAATATATTCATGGTCCAACAACAACTCAACCCCGCTTCAAGGGCCAACAACCACTTAAAAACTATTACATTAATATAATACAAAAAAATAATATTAAATTAATATAATATAAAATTAAATTAAAGTTAATTAAGATTTATGTTATGTTGGTCCATGTTAGTTAATTAATAGATAATTTTCTCTCTTTTTTTCTCAACTCAACCCCGCTTCAAGGGCCAACAACCACTTAAAAACTATTACATTAATATAATACAAAAAAATAATAGTAAATTAATATAATATAAAATTAAATTAAAATTAATTAAGATTTATGTTATGTTGGTAGATGTTAGTTAATTAATAGATAATTTTCTCTCTTTTTTTATCCCTATTTTCTTTCATGAGTTTTGCTCATACTTATATTTTAAGAACACAAAAACCTAACAAAATTTAAGAAAAAATTGATCGTTCAAAAAATGAAAAAGAATTCCCCACCAAAATACTAATGTTTGCAGACAAAAAAATGGTCCAAAATCACATGAGGTCTTTTCATTCAAAATATCCATAAATATATTGTTTTCTTTCTTGTAAAGCAAAATATACAGTAATTATAACCAAGAAAAACATTATTAACACAAAAGAAAAAGGGGAAAAAAAAAAAAAAGAGTTTCAAATTCTAGACTCTAAACTCTCTCTAAAAGTCATGGAATGCTTCAAAACCTCGTTCTTCCTCTTCCCTGTGGCTCCATTAATCAACTTTGACCAAAACCCACCTTTCTTTTTCCCATTATTACCAACACTACCCTTCTTCACAACCTCCGATCCGAACCGAAGACTCGCACTCCTCGGCACAACCGCAATCGACCTGCTCTTCCTCAGCCCTCCGCCGCCGCTGAACAGGAAGTTAGCCATAGCCTCCGACGCGTTCCGTAGGTGCCTACGCACCGGCGACGCGCCGCCATCGGAGGAGGGGAGATCGGAAGCAGAAAAGGAGTTGTTGTCGTTCCTGTAGCCGGTGCCGAGGCGGATCGTTGTCGTCGTTTTTCTCTTGTTGGAGGAGTCGGAGAGCTGAAAGAGTCTCTCTCTCAGACATGAAGAACAGACGCCCGGTGTCTTGTTCAGCGTCGGGTGTTTCTTGCACCCCTGGACTGATTCTGACCAACCCATGTTCTGGAATCTATATATATATTTGTATGTGTGTGTGTGTATATATATATATATATTTCTGTATTTCAATCTCTTTGTAATTTGGTGAATTCCAGGTTACCTTTCTTCTTCTTCTATGGCTCTTTGGTTTTTTAAGGAGAATCAGAGGCTTTGGTTTATATATAATACACATATATAGGAGTTGCTTCCACGGGCATTTTTTTGCACTTACCGGGTCAAGGAACGTGGTTCCACGAAGTTTCTTTTGCATTTACTGGGTCAAGCTAACGTCACGGCCTGGCTTGTCACCCATTTGGTCACAGCCACTGGATATGAATTTTTTACCAGTTAAAATCACATGATAAACGTATTCATAATAAAATGGTTGCATATTTATTTTATAATTATAAATGGTTAAATAATATAATATTTTTGACACAAATGTTAGATTATCACAAAATAATTGAAACTAAATACCTATTTAAAAATATATTTGATAGGGACAAATTTGATTAAAAAAGTAAATTCAATTAACAAAGATTTTTATAGAAATTAAAAGACAGATTTAGGAAAATTTTAAAGGAAATAAAAAAAGAGAAAGAATAGAAGAAAGTAACAAAGCAAGAAAAAGTTTCTTAAAAAAAGTACATCACAAAAAGACAAAATAACTTAACTAAATTTTTGAAAAACAAAAACTTAACCAAATTTTTAAACAGTGTTTTAAGAAACTTCACCTTTTAATATAGTTCTAGATTTTTATTTAAAATTCCTCTTGTAACAAGTGCTTTTTCATCATTTCTAATTAAAAATTAAACTTTTACATTATTGGTAGCAATTGCTTCTTAATGATTAGATTAATTTTTTAAAGATCTAATAGATAAATGGTAATTTTAAAATTTTAAAAGCGTAATATTTATGGGTTTAGTTATAAATCAGAATGTTAAAAAAAATCTAAGAATTAAAATAGTATTGCTTATCAATAGTGGAAACAATCATTCTTACTATAAAAATTTCTTATATATAATAATATATGTGTAGAATTAAAGTTCATTTTCACACGTGGGGATTGACGAGAAGATAATCCGAGGAGTGAGGAGTAGACGGAGGGGATGGAATTTCCACAATATTGGATAAGACTGTGTTTTGAGGTTATGTGTAGAGAGCTACTTGGATTGGAGAAATTTTGTGTATATGCATTTATTATTCGCTTCAAATATTTATTTATATATTGGTTCCATCGAATTTACTTGTTATTTCGTATTTATAAAAATTTATGTGCTTCGTTTTTATTTTTCTTTTTTATTTATTTTTTAAATCACTATGTGCTCGTCCGTATCTCCTACTATTTACAAGTTAATAGATCAAAAATTGAGTTGCTAAACTTTTCTCAAGTGAAACTTTAAGTAACTAAACGGTTTTCACGATTCGGTCATCATAGCTTTATATACTTAAATGTGTATATACTTTTGGGGAATTTTTTTTTTTTTTTTGGGAAGGTTTGTTATTGCGTAGTTTTCATGTAAATTACAAAGAAAAATCATCATACAATTAAAAAATTTGTCACAATCAACTTACGCTTCATTTTGTTATTGTAACAGTACGTCATTTGGGAATATTAAAAATTAAGCATTGCTGACACATTATTTATATTTACATAATCAACTCCATGCAATATGTCACGCTTATACTAAAGCTTATAATTATGAGTAGTACTAGATACACTTACTCTAATTCTAATTTTTTGAATGATAACTTACGAGAATGTGAATTATCATTTTTTTTATTGATAAATATAATTAATTGATATAATAATATTTTAAATATTTATTAATAAAAAAATATAATTCATAAAAATATTGAAAAATTAATATTAAAATTGATCTTTATATTTTTTTAACAATTATATTAATTTAATTATGACCCTTCTATTGGCGGTGGAGTCTTTGGTCTAATAGCCTGTCTCAATCTTACAAAGGAAAAAATGTGATCGCCAAAATAGAAAAAAATGAATAAATCACAAAAGAATGCAAAACAAAATGTCATGATCAATTAATTTTCATGAGTGAAGCATCAACCTTGACTTGGGGTCCGACCGTGAGGAAAACTCGGTGACAGCCAAGCCAACAGCAAACCCATCAATCGATCAAAAAACAAAAAAGCTTTCACACTGAAACCGAGGTCGGTGCATTAAACCATCAGAAGAAGAGTTGAACACTTGTCAACTAACTTGACGGTTGTGATGCCAAATGAAATCGAGATCGAGTGGAGGTAGTGGGTACCAAGTGTGCGGTTACGTGAGTACGTGTCCGGTTCGTAGGTGGTCGTGCAAGACATTTTTTTATAGTTTACTGGGCGGCGGTGCACGTGAAAAGAATAGAAGAATAACACGGTCTGGAGCCACGTAGGACAAGAAAGGTCTTTGTCTTGGCCTTGACGCACGTGGATTTGCGTTTTCTTACCAAAAAAATATATGTATATATATATATATTTTTTTTTTTAAAGAGACTTTTATAATGGGATAAGGTTTTTTATCCTATTGATGGATTGAAAATTCTCTACCCCTTAATTTCAATCTACACTTAAAAAAGATTTAAAAGACCACCAGATTAAAATAATCCTCCCCACACAATAAAATTTCTATGTCAAAATAAAAAATAAAAAATAAAAAATAAAACGTATCAACTAAGAACTCCAGTGGTCTTGGGCGGTGGGGGGGTTGGCCTCGACGGCTCAGGTGGCGGTGGGCCATCGACGGGTTGGGTGGCGTTCAACCCCTCCGAAACTGCGAATTCCAGGCGACGGCCACGACCCACGGCGGAGGGTGATTCAGCCTAGAACCATGGCCGATAGATCTAGAAAACCAGCGAAGTCCACCCATCTTAACCGGCGCCGATCTGGCCGATCGAGAACGTGATCGCGATCTTTAGACCGTCGTGACGGAGAAGGCAAGCGCGACACAAAGCTGTCGCGATTCTCCGTGGCCTTCGTCGCCGGTGTTTGGGAGGAGGAGAAGAGGGTGTGAACACCGGCGACGTGAGGTTTGGACTGTGGGTTGAGAAGCGGGGCTTGGGCGGCCAGACGAGACGAGATGCGGATCTGGGTTGGGACGTGCAGATCACGGCGAGCCGATTGTGGTTTTTTTGGGGGGGGGGGGGGGGGGGGGGGGGCGGGGCGGTGGAGGGGGGGATTGGTGGCCACCGGAGTGAGTGTGTGTGTGTGTGTTTTTTTTTTTCTTTTTGAAATGTTTTATCGAGGAAGAATGTGGTGTGGTTGGATTTATGATTTCTTGGTGTATCTTTTTAATTTAAGTCGTCAAAAGTTGGTGCAGCAGTTAAAAGTTTTTCACACATATAAAATCACTTTAACCTATTGTAAAATTCCTTTTTATTATTATTATTATTATAAGGGCTAATGGTTATTTACTTTTTTATATCTTGTATAGTCCTATTTTACTCTTATTTAAAATGTACATCTTGAATTTTAAAATTTTACGTTTTAATATTATTAGATTATGTTTAATATATAAATTTAAATTTTTTTATCAACACATAATTTCTTAGTCAAAAATATCCTAAAAGAAATAATAAATTAAGTAATATTTATATTTTTGTACCCCATATTTTGTTTTTGTTTACAAAATATATTATGCATTTCGAAGTTTTTTATTTTTATACCGTTAAGATATATTTAATACATTTATTTATATATTATATTTAAAAAATAATATAAATACCCTCAAAATTGAACTTTTAAAATTTTTTTAAGAAATTTAAACCGAGGTATTTTGGATATCTTAAAGTTCAAATAAAGAGTTAATCGAGAGAATATATTGATTTAATACATTAAATAAAATAGAATGATGTAAAAGTATATTATTTTAAATTATAAGGTATACTTTTTGAATAAAAGTAAAACACATAAGTCAAAAAATAAATAATCTGAATTTTAGTTTTTAAGGATATTTTGAGTATGTTAATGTTAAAATTAAGTGTTGATATAGTAAAATTATGAATTTGTATATTAATTGAAATATAAAAATATAAAAATGTAAAATTTCAAGACATAAGATATGCTTTATCATTAAAAAAAAATAGCAGCAAAATTTATAGGGTGTTTGGTGAATGAATTGAGTTGAAATTTTTAAGTTTGAGTTAAAATGACTTTTTAAAAAATAATTATAAACTTTTTGACTTTTCAAAAAAAAGATAAAAATTTAATATAACAAAATATAATTTAATTAGAGTTAAACTTGTTTACCAAACAAGCCTTTAGAATAGAAAAAAAGTAAATAACCCTTTTATTAAAAATGAGAGTGGGATGGGATTACGTGTGGTGCGTGGGGTCGACAAGTGTTGTGGTAGAGTGGGAATTTAATGTGCACGTGGGGATGTCGGCGGATCGGACGACCGAGATTAACAGCATCGATGATGTGGTGGGACCTACTTTTTGCACACCACTATAGCACTTCTTGATTCAATGTTCTTTTGATGAAACAATTAACAAAAACATCGTTTCAGAAATCGGAGTGGTAATTACTAGAAGAATTCCCACCTTGTCGGTTTTGGCTCTTTGTCATGGTTTCTACGGTTGTGTTTTTCCCTTTTACCTCGAGGGAAAAATAATATAAAATAATAAAAAAAATTTAAAAAAGGGAAATTGGGGAAAAGTTGTAGATTTATTTTAGAATAAAAAATCTTAAATTTATGATTGCGGGCATGCCTTATGGGTAATATCATCTTTGAATTTGAATCCGTTAATTAACATTACTTATATACTTAAATTTGAATTTATTAATTAACATAATTTTTAAATTAAATTATTAACGGCTTCCGCTTAAAAATTAATATAAATGACTATTATAACAATATTTTAATAATTTAAGAGTATTTTTCTGTTTTTTTTTTCATTACTATAACGATCATAAATTATTAAAAACGTTGCTACAGTAGTCATTTCTATTAATTTTTATACGGAATCTGTAGTTCGCTCTACTTTTTGACTAAATTACTAGCAGATTTCGTTTAAAAATTGATTATTGTAACACTATTTTAATAGTTTAGAGTTTAGGAGTATTCCAACTATAAAAAAAAGTTCAGAAAGTAAAGTTGTACAAAGTTAAAAGTTTAGGAACTAAATGAATACTTTACCCAAATTTTTTGTTTTTGATTTGAATTTGTAGGTTTTTTTATTTTTTTTATTTTATATACATGATTTTTTTAAATTTAAATTTACCTGACATTTGAATTTTCCACTTTACAAATATATATATATTTTTTAAATAAAAGTTTAAGGCATGATCTATACGCTTTATAATGGGATCATTTATAAATTGGATAATTTATTTGTTTAGTTTCCGAACATATTAAGTCACCTAATTTCTTAATTTTTTAATTTCAATAAACTAGTTCTTGAATTTTTAATTTTTGGTAATTTTGGTCCCTAAAATTAAAATTCTCTAAATGCAAAAATGTCCTTATTCCTATTAAAAAACCTTAAAATATTGAACATGTTATAACTAATATAGTAATATCTTCATAAGTTTAAGCTTGCGTTTGGTATTACATCTCAAACTCAAATTTTTTGTCTCAATTTTTATCTTTTGCTGAAAATTCAATAAAATTATAATGAGTTTTTAAAAAGTCAACCAACTCAAACTTAAAAATTTCAACTCAAACCGTTTTATCAAACGCACCATTAGTTATTATGCGATATAAATACATTAGGTTTGTAAATTTTAGAAATTATTCGTCAATTTTAGTGTTAGAGACCAAAACTACTAAAAAAACAAAAATTTAAATATTAATTTATTAAATTTAAAGGTTTAAGAACTAAACCCACAGAGAGTAAAATGACATAATGTTAATTACTCTTATAAATTTACTGTTGAGTTTTACTAAGAACAAATGGTATTTTATTTAATTTTTTTAAAGAACAATATGCATCTTATTAATATTAAATCATGACAAAAATCCAATTAACTATTTAACCCAATAACTCACTGAAAGTATTATTTTTCCTCTCTTCCCGGCCAATTTTCATATAAAATTACAAAAAAATTTAAGCAGATAGCATTTTATCAGCTTATTTTATTTTATTTTTTAATATGATACTGTCATAGAAAAATGTTTATTCAAATACATCAACAAGTGATGCAAGTATGGGCTGTCGGCTGATCACTCACCTCAGCCACCAGAAGCATTGCAATTGATTATTTATCTGTTTTTCTTCTTCATAATGGCTATATCATCTGAATTTATATTGTTGTTATTGTTATCATCTGAATTTATGGGTAAAACTGAGTTGAAACCCTTTTATATACCTTATTACTAGAGCTCCTTTTAAACCGTTCAAATATAATCGAATAGTTGAGATGTTGTTTGTATATGGTAATTATTATATATTATACCTTATAGTAATATTTGACCAAAAAATTAAAAAAATTTAAAACAAAATCCACCAATGGTGGAAGGTTGGGGTGAGAGGGGTAGGGGGTTTCCATCGCCGGGGTAGGAGGGAGGTAGTGCGCTGGTCGGCGTTGGGGAACCCCCCTCCCCTAAAAGATTGGAAAGTGAAGTAAAAGAATATAAATGATTATCATTAACTCCCTTCCAAGTGTTTACCTGCTAATTTGATGGTATAAAGGGAAACAGTCTTATTCCCTTGTAGTGTCTCCGTAATTACTAAAATAACTTTTTTATTAAAAAAAATTAACACATAGAAACTTATTAAGGATATAAATAAATTTGTTATTTATTTCTTTTGTAAAGGAATCAATACCAAGGGAAATGTAATGATTTGTATTATTTTTCTTCATTCCCTATATTGTATAGAACCCATTAAATTTTCATTCTCTATTTTGTAAGTAAGCACATAATCAATGGGGGAAACAGAATGACTATTAATTTTCTCTATCATTTTGATACAAAGTAAACATGTCCATTAAAGTAACAACAAATCTTAAATAACCCCCCCAAAACTAAAAATTAGGTTTGCATGATCTTTTTTTATACCTGAAAGAGTTCTTGGTATGTCTTGTGTAGAAATTCTTTCGATCAATCACTGCTATATTATCTGAGATTGACACATCCATACTAGAATCAATGGAACCACAACAGATAACACCCGCCCTTAAAAACCGACTTTTAAAAAAAGAGTGTCCATCTGGTATAAACCCACAAGGCAAGTCTTAACTTAAGAATGTGAAACTCAAATTAGATCACTACACTTAGCATCCGTTTGGTTCGACGGTTGGAATTGAAAATTTTAAGTTAGAGTTGATTGATTTTTGAAAAACCAATTATAATTTTTATTGACTTTTCAGAAAAAGATAAAAACTAAGATGAAAATTTTAAGTTGGAACTAAGATAACAAACAAAGGCTTAAAACCAATATTCTTCGTTGTCTTTTATCAAGAAGACGCACTCCCTAGATGCCCCATCCGTAACGAGGACTGTCCCCATGGAGTGTTAGCTCTAACACCCTTTGTTACAACACATTAGGTAGAACTCACGAATTGAGATCTACCGTCCTAGATTTTCTGTCCCAAAAACTATCCCCCCAATAGTATCATGTAATATCATTAGAATTTAAGAATTTAGCCATACAAAAAATGTTAAATATTAAAAAGTTTTAAATAAATTGATGATTTGTCAAAATATCATTGAAGGGACAATATTTGAGACATAAAAATAAATAACATATATGAACTCAGAACTCACTCTTAAAATTTGGCTTATAAAGGGAAGACCTACAAGCCAAGCCTTAACTTAGCGACGACGGACTCAATTAGATCATTGCAATCTATGAGGCAATGAACAGGTACCTCTTTTTATGGAAGGCTCGTGGCTCCAAATTCCTCTTGTAAATTGGAGCTTCTTCATCCCCAAGAATTGCAGCATCTCCAAAGCAAAAAACTTTCGGCACCCAAAAACCTGGTCCTCATTCTATGGACCTAAAAAGTATTTAAGGGAAATGACGGGCCCACGCAAGGGAGTTGTGCCTGCTGTGTGGAGTCTCGACAACGGGAAAATACAGAACTACCACATATCTTTTATGTAGCAAAAAAAAAAAAAAGTACTTAAGGTACACTGCATACTTGACAGCATTACGTATACGAGATATTAAAAGAGTCATTCACACAAGTCTCTTTGAATTTCATGGAAATGTTGATCAAGAGAACATTACAGAACAATCATATGTTTCTTCAATTTCGAACAAAAATTTTTGATTTTTATAGCATTCAAAAAAAAAAAAAAAAAAAAAAAAGATAACAAAATTTCTTATTGACTAAACATCTCTAAAAGCTTCTCATGATTTTCCTTTTCTCGACATTAAAATCTCAAGGTAACAAAATTGGAAGTCAAAGGAACAAACGCATTGGATTATTTTTTATTTTGCTGCATCGCCCGCTTCAGCAGTTTTAACTTCAATTGGGCACTGTGAGACGTATGGCTTTAGCTGCAATAAGAGAGGGAGTACATTTCTCAGTTGCAAACAGAACACATGAAAGACTACGCAAAGGCATAAGAAATGTATAGTTTCTTGTTCGAACGATTAAAACCAGTTGTTTTAAGGTAAAATTTCGATAGACAATGCAAACCATCAGAGGGGGGGAAAAAACCCACTTTCTATATCGCTATACATTTCATTGCAGATATATATGCGTGTACGATAATGTTTATATATAGAATTGTACAACATATGTAAAAATTAATTTGAAGTAAATTTAAAGTAAATTGTCCTTTAAGTGTCTCATTGAAATTTTTAAACCTCAATGAACATGAACGGAAATAGAAGTTATGCAAACTAGAGGAATTCCCCCCAGTGGAGGGCGTAAAGTCTAATGCCCCGACTTAAACACTCTAAGATTCGGGCCCTTTCTTTTTCCCTTTTAAATCAAAGGGCAATAATTTTTATGAGGGGGGCACAAAACTAAGTAAAGTAAGGGTGGGGCGTCTTTCCTAAATTTTCCACAAGTTATGTACCCAAACATACTGCCAGAAAGGGAAAGGAGTAGAAAAATAATTTGGAGCACAGATTCTTTTAACATTAATCATATGCCACATTCTAATAATATCTATCTTAAGTTTTATTGTTTAGGTGGATTTTTTAGCCATCTGCAGCACTATTTTTCTCCCATGCATACTCAGCAAGGAATAGAATAGAGCGCGCCCTAACTTCTATAGTGCGAAGGGAAAAAAGATGTACCTTGAAGTTCGTCAGATCGGGGACTACATAATTAGGTAGCTTTTCATTCACCACAACATACTGACCTGCAGCAACAGACCATTCACTTCATAACAAATTCACATATAATCGATTCATCAATTTAAGTGTAACTAGGATCAACTTCCACGGAATAAACAAAAACTACGTATGTTAAGTTGCAAAGTCAGAAGATTATAAAATTTGATGCCATTTTTTCCCCTATTCTACTAGGAATAGCTCTCAACTTGCAATGGCAAAGAATTCAAAGGAAATGTTTCCACATCTTATTCGGCATGCTAATTTTGTGCTTGCATTATATTCACGTTCTATACCAGGTCAAATTGGGCTTGCTGTGCTTTTGAAGAATTTCTGCCTTCACTAAGAGGCAAAAGTGGAAGCATAAACAAAACAAACGTTAAAAATCCTAGCTTTCTCCAAATAACTTAACTGCAAAAGTGCAGTATGTCTCTGCAAAGGACTTTTAAGACACTTTTACCGAATACACCACTTGCTCGTATTATGTGCAACAGACTTTTGGGGCCTCTAGAAGCAATATACCAAACCAGGCCACGTATCACTCTACTAACAAATGCCCAATGCAGTCAAAGTACTAAATTTAACGATATTTCTTTTATTCTCTGGGGAAGAAGAGAGAGGGGAGGGAGAATCAGCCAGGATTGACATTTTTGTCTTGGGTTCTTGAATTAGATTTAATTTTTTGTTGTATTTGATTTGTGCATGGTTTTCAATACTTCCCATATAGAACTTAAATCCGTCACCATCCACAATCCCATAGTCTCATTGCCTCAGCTATTACATACTGTACACACTTCTTTACTGATAACTAACATGAAGGCTGGATAAAGCAGCAACTTCAAAAATTAAAAAATAAAAAATAAAGAAATTGCCGGAATCATTTCTACACAAACGTAGTTATTCCAAATTCATTTTGTGGCTATAGCCATAAAACGGGCTACCTTGTCACCAGAAATTCATTTGAAGGTCTAAAAGAGCATTGCAAATTTCAGGAAATAGGGTAGTTTTCTGAGCTAGTTTAAAGGAATATAGAAAACCTACAAACCTAGGCTATTTTCTAAACAACCACAAATTCAAGCATATCATATCCTCCTTATGTACTATAGATTACAAATTTGTAATCACAATTTCTATCATAACAAAAACGATGAGGTTCAACATCAAGTTTAGAATCACGACCATCGACGGCAAAGAGCAACACTATTTCTATTATAACATGACACAAAAGAAATGTAATCATATTTACATTTTGTTGGCTAAACAAAATACAGTTTAAGTGGGCATAAACGGCAGAAAACTTGAAGGTAATTATTAGTTCAACCTTAGCATTAGATCCTTAGGATCTCTTTTTGAACTTCTCAAAAAATCACTAATGGAATAACTTGTTAAAGTCTGTTAAGCCTAATTATCATCCAGCCACAGAGTCAACACTTGGGTCAACCATTTTTTTCCAATTAATCTCCTCCATCATGGTGAAATTCTCAGTGGCAAATTGCAGACGTTACACTTACATTAAGGGTGAACCACCTAAATCTCCTGTGTTTTCGTATCCTTTTTCTCTCGAAATTCTTTTGATAGTAAAAGATGAGGTTTTAATCCATAAAATAACCGGCCACACACCACAAACAGAACTTTAAAGAATTCGTAACTACAGTTAAAAAAAATAGTAATAATAATTAAAGAAAAAAGAGAAAGGTAAACAATCAAACCTTTCCGGGTATGGAACCCTGTTGGCTTGCAGTTCTTTCCCTTATAGTAATTCCTTGGAGCCCGCTTTGAAGAGAGAATGTCAAGTGATGATGTCCTCTTTCTCCTGAACGCCCTTCCCAAACCTAATATCAACCCAAGTGGCATTTTCTCTCCTCTAAAATGCAATCAAATAAGAAGAAATATACACATTGAAATTAAATTCAATTATCACAAAAATTTGCAAAACGAACTTTTATAAATTACATAGAGATAACGATTTCATGTAAATTCGAATGTCAAGAACAAATTAAACCTCCATTTCTCCCTCTTTTTGTAGTTCAAAATAATAATAATAATAATAATAATCTTCTGGCTTTTAAGCCAAGGGCTCTTATTATTAAGCAAGTTTTAACTAATTATCCATAAAAATCTCAAAATATTGAAATTAATCATATTAATTACGTTTATTTAATTTTTTTTTTTTTTTTGAAAAACAAATCCTATCAATTAAGCCTCAGCTTCGTTCTTCAATATTTGCAGAAAAACTTTTAATTTTAAAGCTAAATAACATAAAAGCATGAACAAGGATTCTTACACCCCAAAACTGGGGTCAGATAAAAATTGGGATTAATAGAAGTATCATAACTTTAATTCAAAACCCAATTCAGATTTTAGGACAGAAACAAGGGGGCTTCTATAGCTCATGCAAAACCAAGAAAATAGAAAAGGTTTTCGATCAGTTTGATAATTCAAAAAAAAAGAAGAAAACATCATTTAAGTAGGGAAATTTCAGATTAAAGGTCATTCAAGAGAGAGAACCCTACCTCGAAACTTGAAGATGTTAGAAATTTCTCCAATTACTCCAAAAAGTTTGGCTGCAGAAATTGAACTTCTACTCGGTGGAAAGCTCGGTATTGAAGCCAACTGAAGAGAAGAAGAGAAGAGTGAGAAACGGTGTTCGGCTGGAGCAAAAAGAAAAAAAAGGGTAACATTACCAAAAATTAATCATTATCCTTTATAAAAATGAAAATTTCTCTCTCTCACACACACCACTCTTCTCTTCTCTCTCCAGAAATGAAAATGAAATATTTAAAAAAATATGAAAATGAAAAATCGGAGCAGCCAAGAGGCAAAATCAAAACCTAGAAAAGCATTACAAGCAATTGCATAGAGGGCTGTTCAAAAAGAAAAACAAACCAAAACAGGAAGAAGAAAGAACCCAGAAAAACTCGTCACGCGTGGGTGGGCTGTCAATGGGGATGGAAGCTAGATTGGGGTGGCACGGCGGAGCTGAGCTCGCGAGGCAGATGATGCAGGCGACTGTGGGCGGGCGATGGCGGCAGCAAGGAGGGAGGAGAGAAAGAGAGTAATAAACAATTGAGTAATGGGTTAAAATAATCCTGTGATGATTTATTTCCTGTTTTTTTAATTTTGATATAAAAGATTTTAAATTTTTTAAATATTAATAATCTTAGTTTTTTTTTTATCAAATCTGTTAAGTTTCTAACAGAATAAATTATATATAATACATGTGATTTAATTTTAAAATGTATTTTAATAATCTAATAATAATTAATTTAATAAAAATTAAAAAAAAATCATAAAAATATTAGATTTCGTTTCTCCCTTTATTTCCTCCCCTTGGTTCTTATTTCACAAGCACATTCAACTTTTGAATTTTTGTGAGTTACTTTAGAATCTAAGCAGCAAAAACCTAATTGAAAAACCCAAGAGAAAACGGATCTTGGCGAGGTCTAGGACGGCTTGGTTACTCGATGGTTTGTGGCTCTGGGGTGGTGAGACAAAGCAATGTGAGGTCTGGGGTGGCATGACAGTTTGTGGGTCTAGGCAACTTGGTGGCGCTTCGCAAGGTCGTGACAGCATAACAGTTCGTGGGTCTAGGGCGATGTCTTTTTTGTTGTGCTCTTCGTCTTCTCCATCAGCAACAAAGAGGGAGTTGAACTCCGCCTCCCATTAGGTTTGGATTGGGACTTGAATTTTGGGTTTGCACTTAAGAAGCTACTGTTGTTGATTCATAGAGTTTGAACTTTGGGTTTGCATTTCTCAGTTTTTAATTTTAATTTTTTTAAAATTTTTAATGTATTAGTATGAGGTGTTGTTTTAGTAAGGGTATTTTTGTATTTTAATGGTTAATTGAGCTTGTATGTGATGCATTCCCTTAAAATGTAACGGTTTTAGACCAAATGACTAATATTGTCAATATTTAGAGAGTTTATAGTCTTCTCGACCAAATTAAAAAAAACATAGACTAAATCGTTATCTTATGAACTATTTTGACCAATTACTCGAAAAGATTCTTAGTAAATAATTAGTCAAATAGTGTTGAACTCTTTTAAAATTGATGATTTAGTTCTCTTTTTTAATCTCTGGCTAAAAAATCCCCAAATTCCTAAAATATTAGTAGTTTCAATATTTGTCATCAAATTCCGTTAATTTTTTAATAAAAGAAAGGATTGCACATTATTAAATCAAAAGAGACATTTTAGTAAATTTATATATATTTTTAGAATAAAAAATTAGAGCAAATACGAAAGAAACAATTAAAAACAAAAAAACAAAAAACCTACAATCTCTTCTCTCCTCTCTAAAAGCTAGTTTTACACTTTTTTTTCCTTGAAGAAATTGGGTTTACACATTTGAACACAAGCACAAACACTAACGTAAACGAGAGAGAAATAGCCAAATAACATTTTTGAATAGAGTAATAGTAAATTGTGTAGTGTTAGGGATACAAATTTAATTCTAACTTTTTTAATTTCAATTCACCTGTCATATTTTTATTGATAAATACAATCAATTGATGTGAAAATACTTTAAATATTTACCAATAAAAAAACACTACTCATATGCTACATGATTGATATTGAAAATTTATTATTAGAATTAATATCCCTAACATTTTTCATAATAAATTATAAATAGTTATAAATAATATAATCATATTCATGATCACACACAATACTAAAAATATATATCATCTTTCCTCCTTGCTCTCTTATCCTTTCTCTAACATATAATTGTGGATAGTCATCTAATCACCGAATCAAGCATGATGTCCTGTCACAAGACCTTGCACATGGGTTTTGCTTGCGAAGGGGAGGGTTGGCTTTGCGATCTTTGGCATGGAGACCTTGAGAACTTATCCATAAAGGTCGTCATCTTCAGAGAAATCATTGACTTAGAAAGAAAAGACATATTATCATTTACCCATAAATTTGTTATTTAATAAAAAAAATACAAGGATTTTCACATAAAAATATAATATAATTTATTATCTTTTAAAAAATCTATTACAAATTTCAAAAATACTTATAAAATATGATATATGCCTTAATTTCCCTGTAAACAAACCCCTAGGCCCCAACTTGATATTCCATATAGAAAACACAACTCTTTGCCATGATATATTTGTTTGACTTCAGGGCTCGACTCTGGGTTGTCATAGCTTGGGTTGGGATCTTTAGGCAGCAAAGGGACTGATGAACTAGGCTGCAGTGGCAGTTCTTTTTCTTCTAGCAATGGCAACGATGTTTGGGAGTGAGAGTGGCTGGGTGAGGTAGGGTGGGGCGATGTCCATTTACACCAGAAAATTTTAATTACTTTGTTTTTTTTTTTTTTTTTTTTTTTAGGGAAAGGATATGAGTGGAGATGGTAGGATGGCATGGAAGATGATCTAGGTCTAGCGGAGATCACTGATTTGGCGAAGGATCTGAGTTGGAGATGGCAGTCCTAAGTGAAGGGAAGAGAAGCTGGTAAAAGAGGTCGGTAGAGGACCTTTGTCGAGTGGGTCAGTCTAAGATTAACAAAATAATGGTGCTCATTGGGGACAATGGCGCTGGGAGAGAGATATAATGCGTTCATCGTAGTGGGGCCGAGATAGAGATCAAAGACATAGTTATCTCTAATGGTGTTTATTGGAATCTTGTAATTTTTCTTTCTCTCTCTTTTTTTTTTTTTTTTTAATGGGAATAAAGAATTGGTAAGACGTTGAAAAACGAGAGTTTTGTACAAACTTTTCTTTCTTTCATTTTGGTACGAGGACATTTTGGGCTTTTCATTGCAAACGAAGGCACATGATAGGTCACATGCTTGAATGACCGTAATAGATGAAAAAAACTAAAATTGCCAGCGGTCAATGGCTATTTGGCTAAAATTAAAAGAATAATGACTAAATCTGCACCTATTAAAGAGTTTAGGGATTATTTTGATAAATTACTTTTTTAATGAATTAAAATTTTATTTGTTTTTAGGGCCTAGCTAAAATTTGTGGAATCTCTTTCAATAGTAGATCTGGCTATTAAGAATTTTGACCTAGAAAAATTTAATATACTTAATACATCTACGCCTAGGAATGAAGAAATGCAATTGAGGAGTAATGTAGGGGCAGAAAAAGCAATTACGGGATGATTAAATATGTTTCAGAAGAGATTGTAGTGTTTTTTTTTATAATTTTTTTTATTGAATTTTGGTGTATATGGTATATGATTTTTGCATAATTTTTGTGATATTTGATAAAATATGGTATTTGTTTAAATATTCCAGTGCTGGAACCTGAAAAATCCGACGAAATTAAACATTTATAAACGTTTCTAATCGGCAATCAGTTAGTTACCAATAAGTAACCGGTTGGCTACCAGGTTTCTGGTCAATAATCAACTGGTTACCTACTAGAATCATTGGTTATCAGTATTGATAACGAGCTGGGTGCCAATTGGCAACCAATTGATTACTTGCCAGAATTGTTGGTTATTGGTTGGTAACCAATTGATTACCATTTGGTAACCAACTAGTTACCCATTTGTGGCAATAGTTACCGATTAAAAACCCGCCAGCGGTCAGTAATTAATTGGTTATCCGTTGATGACAGTGGTTATCGATCGAAAACTTATCTATTGTCGGTAACCAATTAGTTATCATTTGATAACCTATGTGGTTACATGGTGGATATTGATCAGTAATTATAATTGATACTTTAAAATAAATAGATAAATAAATATTTGTGATATTATCTATAGTTCTCCCCATTGATTGGAGGCATGGAGAGATTCGTCGAACTATGGAAATCTTTTTAGAAAGAATTTTTATTATGTTTTGGGATTTTGTGGATATTGTAGTGTGTTTTGTAAATATAAATATTGTTACGACTTTTCTGCATATTTTGAATTTATTAGATTTTTGGAGGATTTTGTAGTTTTAGATGAGTTTGTTTTGATATTTAGAATTTTGGTGACAAAATCTAGACAATGTAGTAGATTTAGCAGTTACTAGTCAATAACTAGCGGGACGAAGATATATATCAATCGGTTACTATTTGATAACCAGCCAACGGATGTGATTACCAACGGGTAACCAACTAGTAATCAGCAATAACCAGCTTGCGGCCAGTAACCACTCGACAATAATGGATTCCGATTGGTAACTAACAAGTAACCAATCGACGACGGTAATTATCAATCAGTATCAAAATGGATACTAGATGATAATCAATCAGGACCATCGATTGATCAGTGTCATCGTCAACTCCATATAGTAATTTAAGAGTATTCTAAATATTATTTAAGATATATAAAAATTAATTAACTAATAGTGTGTGATGTCGTGACATCTCTTTCTTTTTTTTTTTTTTTTTTTTGTTCCTGAGAAAATCAAATCCAAGGCATGAATCTATGGCATTTCTGCAACAAGCCCAAAGAAATCAAATCGAAAGTTGTGAATCACTTTTGAGCAATCTCTTTGTCCAATAATGGTATGGGGAGACCAGTGGGCTGAAACTTAAGGCCTACTCTGCCTAGTGGGCTGGGGAAGTTTAACTTATTTTTTATTTTTTGAATTATGGACGACAATGATGGCTTTCATAGGCTTAACATGCATTATCGAAGGTGAGACGACAGTACCCTAAAGCGAAGAGTAAATTACCATAACAACCTCGAATTATTTAGCTTCTTTTTTATAGTTATTTAGCTTTCTTTTCTAATTACATTCCAGAATGTGCTATCAAATTCTTGGACTTGACAAAAATTATAAAGGAGAAAAGAGATAATATAGAGTAGCAACACCTTTAAATGGTGTAAACATTTTATAAAATAAGATTTGCATCGTGCAATCTGCATGGTCTTTCTCATAGATATGAATTTAATGTGCATAACTTCAATAATGACGAAGTTAGGAATTTTAACTAGAAGTTTTTAATTTTTGAAAGAAATAAAATGAGGTTTTTAATTTTGTCTTCAAAGGGGGGGTATTAGTAAATTTGGAACAATTGATATACATAAAAAGAACAATTTAAGGAAAAGTTGAAAGATCTTAAAATATGGCTAGTACGTCCCACACCGTTGGAGAGAGCTAGCTAGGCTGTTTCTTTCTTATACAGAAAATATTTATATTGATGAAGTAAAAAGGTCTATTCCTTGTTCATCTCGTTATCATTGTACAAAAACCTTTTATTTATTTATTTATTTTTTTAAATGAACTGACAATATGGAGAACAATTTTTTCCTGATCATGTGCGATCACAGAAACAATAGTGTTCTGAACCTATTGGAGCAAGTTTTAGAATTTTGATACGAGCAATACTAATCAACACCTAAAAAAAAAAAAAAGTTATTGGACCAAGACATGTAAGATCAATAAGTCGTGCAATTTTAAGCAGGGATATGATTAACAACGAAATCGAGTCTGTGACATGAACAGATCATTAAGAGTGTTTTTATGCCGTTAACCAACAGTAAGCTGAGAGCGACCGCATACTAACACCCCGTCACGATTGTGATTTCTGGTTTTTTTTTATTTTTTAGAAGTATTAATGAGAGGTAGCTAGAGTGTCCTATCACATAAGCAGTGGCAAAACCCAAGTGGGGCGTGCTGTGCTTCCCAGCAATGGCGATTTTCATGAGTCTGTGCAATTCCTAACGTTTAATGCTCTGCCAGTGTATATCCAAAGTGAAGGAGCTTTCAATATTTAAAGTCCACACTGGTGCCCTAAGGCCATCTGTGTTTGTCTACAGAGAGAGGAGAGAGAGAGAGAGAGAGGGCGGGCCCTATTTTAGTGACTTTAAGAAATGGACAAGTTTTTTAGGTCAAGTCTTATCCAGCCCTTGACGAATATGAAAATTCATGGGCTTCGCTCATGTATCAAGGTAGGCCATCCCCTCATTCAATTCTCTCACTTACTTTTGATAAAGACATATATATATATATATATATATGCGTGTGTGGGTGTGTGAGTATATATATATATATATATAGATGTAAAGATCTAGAGTATGAAGTACGTACATAGGGAGGCTCTATACGCCACCCCTTTCGTACGCCATGGTGACTTTCATCATCATGTTATATCAATCAACTTATTCAAACCTAATATTTTTTTAATAATATTTATCATTTATATTAATATATATAAAATATCATGTGATAAGTTATAAATAGGAATTTATACTTCAAAATGTCTCGAATATGGAATTGCATATTATACGATATTTATAATTTTCTATTTAGAGACTTGTAATAATTAATTAATTTTATATGTAATTTTTTATTTATAATTTAGTCATATGATATTATTCACGTATTGGTATCATGGACAAACATTATTAAAAAATATTATATTTTAATCATCTAATTGACACAATATAAAACAAATAATGTTACAAGATGATACACATATATATATTAAAAAACAAACAGAAAATTACCTAAATAAACACATTTTATTTTTATTCATTAACTAATATGATATAAATTTTTTATTCTTAACTAATACGATACAAATTTTAATTAATTTTAATTTAATTTTATGTCATAATGTTGATTAATTTTTTACGTCATATTGTTATAATGACTTTTAAATGCTTTTTCATTAAAGCTAAGCATGGGTTTGTATCTTGTATATATTTTAAGGAAAAACATGTGTCATGTGTCATAACACGTGTCAAGATTATAAATATGCAAGGGATTAAACCCACATCCTCCCTCCAAAGTCCTATCCGACCCCCTGCTCAAAACTATTCGATTTTAATCACATTTATTTTTGGTCATATGTCCATGTTATTTTTATTAATTCAGATACAACTTTAATTTTGAGAAACGCATCCTATATAGATACAAAAAGAAAGAAAGAAAGATTTTATGAAACGAAACAGGAGGACCCAACCAAACTTAACTGCAATTAAAAGGGCAATTGCAAAAAAATATATATATATATGTACTGGCTATAGCTGAAAATTTAAATTTCTTGCTTCCTTGGTTTGGTACAAATCCAATAATATTTCTTTGGGTCGTCTTTTGTGTCCGTCGGAGGGTATTTCCTAAAAAGTGCACTTTTTATGGGGTCAAAAGACGACAGATGAACCCCAACAAGAGACTCAAGTTCCAGGAGTGCAGAGAAATGGGTCGTCTTTTACAACTGCACACATGGCTTGCCAATTAGTTTGAAACAAATTGTGCAAAGTCTTCTTTGTGTGCAAGTCTTCTTTGTGGACTAATAATTAATAAGTCGTTGCATCTTTAAAAGCCTAATGAGAAAGTGGGGGAGCTTTAAAGTTGTAGGACCAAAAAAATATCAATTTCATGGAAATAAAAGTCTATGGAGACTTTTGAGCTACAACCCACTACCAATGAAACAAATTAATTTAAAAAAAAAAAAAAAAAAACTTATCTATGAATTGTCAGATTTTTATCAAAATTTGCTAAAATATCTTACTTTCTTGATTTTACTCGGGAGAATTATCTTGTAGGACAAGAACAATTTATTAAAAGAAAAAAAAAAATGAAGAGTTTGTAATTGCTGGTAGGTACGATTATAGACCGATATTATATTTTTATCAAGTTTTGTTTAGATGTCATACCCTTTTTTTTTTTTGTTTTAATCTGACATGACTATATTATCATGAATAGAAAAGTTTAAGTCGATGTCTTATCGGTATTTTATATATCCTGTCACATAAATCTCCAAATATAGTACCACTATATTAGAACAAGACTGCAATATTAACCAAAAAGCTAGTTATGATTAGAACATCAGTAGAAACGCCTTCAGTGACGTGAATTAATATACACATATATATATCTTTTGCTGCATAGCACAATGCTGTCTCTTTTAATTACGTGGTCAGAAACCAGCCAAAAAAAAAAAAATAACGTGGTCAGAGAATGTTACAATTATTATAATAAGCTACTAGCCTATATATATATATATATATAGGCATGCAATGTGTGACAAAACATTTACAAGCATGGTTACAACTTTGCTTGTTTTCTCACTAGGTAATTAACCAATAATCTGGAATCACACAGGTACAACTAAAATATCTTAGGTAAGTACAAGGTATTGATCTTTAACCTTGTCCTCGTGTTCAAATCTCCAGGACATTTGTTTTTCTTCTTTTATTTTTCATTTCTATATTAATAGATTAGGTTTCGCCCAAGCGTATGGCTTCGAGCTAGGTCAACCCGAACCAGTTTTTCAGGAGGAAAAAAAAAAAAAAGATAATTGCTCCCTCTTTTTTTTTTTAATTAATTACTCTTAGAAAGTTCCTAAATTGTAACTCCATTAAACAATTAAAACAAATTGAAAATTTGTGCTGACTAGTTGTATCTTTTTCCCTCTAATCAAAAACCAGGGAATGAAGGAAATGATCAACATTTCTGCTCAAGAATTACCTCTTATTTATATGGGTTCAAATTCATTTGAATTGTTAATTTTTCTTGGAGCTAACCGTCTTGATCAAATTCTTCATTCAAATTAGATTTTTTTTTTTTTTTCAATTTGAGTTGTTGCACAAGTCACACTAATAAAACAATGGAAAAATTAGTTTAATAGGAAATTTTAAATACTTGTATAAATATATGGTCAAATTTTTTTATTTTAAAAAATATCATTAATTAATGATTATAATAATAATCAATCAATGATTTATTATATATTAATATTAATTAATCATTAATTAAATATTATTTTAATATTTTAAAAAAAATTAAAAAAACTTCATAAAAAAAATTTTTCATTTACCCACCCAACGAATGGTATGTGTGATTCTACCACGGTGGTGAAACGGTGAAAGGGAGATTTACTTGTGAGAGAAGATTATTGGGCCAAAAACAAACAAAGCAATAATTTTATATATAAAATAAACCAATTGGTTTTTTAGGGGTTAGAACCCCAAAACCCAACAAAGTAGACAGAAAGAAACCTAGGGGCATTGATTCCTCTAGGGATCTGCGCCACTAAAGAAAAAGAGAGAAATATTCAGCATTGGGATGCGTGTGACTACTATGAGAGAGAAAGAGAACGAGAGAGAGAGAGAGAGAGAGAGAGAAGGGGTATTTTTAACGTTACAGGGGAGTGCGCATAGAGTCAAACATGGGTGACGGGAGATATATACTGACACTCCCCAAGGGTGGGCCCCATTTTCTGACGGAAGGCAAGACTTTTAAATCTTTTAATGGGAGCTGAGGTGGACCCTACTTATTCCCCTGTCCAATCTCCTTCCGGGTTTCTCCTCTTTTTCTCTCTCCTCTCTCTTTTAATTTTTTTTTCCCCTTTATTATTTTCTTTTCATTTCTACAAGGAAATCAATCTCATTTCGATCGTAGGTTTGAAATTTTTTTATCCCTACAGTATTGCTTCTCGTAGAAAGTTGATCATTCATCTAACTTTATTACTCAAACCTACGAATCAAAGATAATAATATTTTTTGGAAAGTTATTGACGTGAGATTTTCTATTTGACATTATTGTCTGAGGTACAGATTTATCATTATATCAAAATTTTAATGATATGATTTTAAATTAGAAAATTTTATGTTGCCTATGGTAATTTATTAAGTTGGAAATTCATAAATTAAATTATTAATAAAATTTTAATTTAATGATTAAAGAAGCTCTTACGAAAAATGTAAAATAAGATATCATATCATATAAGGACCCGCATTTTTTTTTATATCCTTTCTAATTTTGATTTAAGATGCAATTTGGAATACAAATATTATCCTTTCTAATATTCGGTTTAACATTATTTACCAACAAAAGTTTGGTTCAATATTTCTGCCTTTTTATTTACTTCAAACAAATTAATAAGTTCCAATGTATATTTTATTTTTGATCGTATATTTTTATCTATATCTGTACTTTTTTATTTTTTTAATATACATACATTGTAAATATCTCAGTGATTGGTGAATTAAAGTACCAGAAGAAGAGGTATATAAAAGAGTCACTGACTCGCTTGCAGAGTGTACTAGAATGGGCTGCTAGTGAGATATTACGAAAAATATTATAGACAAGAATATCATTAATTTGACATATTTTTATCTTTATATCTATTAAAATATTAAAATTAATAATTTTATTATTTTATAATATCAAAAATTATCAATTTTAGTATTAAAGTGGATAAAATTATAGGGATATATTCAAAATATGACTCTTCATCTAATTTTCTCAAAAAATTTAATTAGAAGTAAAAAAAAAAGGGAAAATGGAAAAGATATGAGAGCTACATAGAGAGATTCTACTTTCACGTTCAAAACAAAGAGTACTGAAAGCTGGAACTGCTGTGAAGGAACATCCAAAAGCCAGTAACTATTTTCTTTCGTTTGCTTAAAAAAAAAAAATCAATAAAGTAATGCCAATTAATACTAATTGTGACCACAGTGATCTGCATGTATTTCGAGCATAGGTTGTAATTGAATTTTTTAGATTGGAATTGAATTAAATTGAATTGTGTGTTTAGTGAGACGTTTGAATTACTGAAGTTCAAAAGTATGAAAAAGATTCTTGATCAGAATACCATAAATTTGATACCTTTTTATATTTATGTCAACTAAAATATTAAAGTTAATAATTTTGTCATTTCATATACTAAAATTATCAACTTTAATATTTAAGTGGCTGGTCGGAAAGAGCAGCTCATGAACTGCCCTGCTCGAAGGTTCGTAGCCCGAACTGACCTA
Source organism: Ficus hispida (assembly GCA_025413025.1). Lineage (NCBI taxonomy): Eukaryota > Viridiplantae > Streptophyta > Magnoliopsida > Rosales > Moraceae > Ficus > Ficus hispida. The sequence continues at coordinate 4,323,623 of CM046365.1, forward strand.
GCTGCAAAGGAGAAGTTTGACTTCTACGAGCTGATCTGGATTGATCTTTGACCCGATGAAAGGATACGTAGGTTTTTCTTCCTTCTTATAAATGGGATCCTCCTCACCAGTAAAATTATATGGAGGTACTCAAAATATGGCTATTCACCTAATTTTCTCAAAAAATTTAATTAAAAGTTTAGAAAAAAGGGAAAAAGGAAAAGATATGAGAGCATAGAAAGATATCTACTTTCAGGTTCAAAACAGAGAGTACTGAAAGCTGGAACTGCTATGAAGGAACATTCAAAGGCCAATAACTATTGTCTTTCGTTTCCTTTTTTTTTTTTTTTTTTTTTTTTTATTCAGTAAGTAATGTCAATTAGTACTAATGTGACCAATATGTCAATTAGTACTAATTGTGACCAGATCTGCATATGTTTGGTGTATAGGTTATAATTGAATTTTTAGGTTGGAACTGAGTTAAATTAAGTTGTATGTTTGGTGAGGCGTTTGAATTACTGAAGGTAGATAGTGCAAAAAACTTGAAAGGAGTTCAGAAAAATATCAATATAGAGTTTACTTCATTTATTTCAAAATTCTATGCAATTTAAAAAAAGTATATCCAATTTGGACTTCCAAACGTAAGTTATGAACTTTAAAATTTAAATTACAAAATTATAATAATAATTGTGAATAGTAAAACTGATATTGATTTTTCAGAAAAAGACTAAAAAAAAAAAACCGCGAACTAAATTGAACTGAATCTGGTGCTGAATCGGTACATCAAACATATGTGTGTTTTATTTTTTATTTTTAATGTAATGTTGTTGAGGTGACCTAATCCGTCGTCAGAGTTGCACAATTTATTTTATTTATAAGAACGGTTCTTTCATTTTGGCATCGTATTTGAGGATAGTTTTTATTTTTTTTAATTATCGTTAAATCTTTTTGACAACTGCACTATTAGTAGAAAATAATGAATCGCGAACAGTTTTAAACAGATGTCAAAAGATTCAACAGCAAGTAAAAAAACCATTGTGAAACACTACACACAGCATTACATACAATATAAATTATTGTGAAATATATACGTAGAATATCGCATAATTACTGAGACGACACTTTCAATTACAATTATTTTGATAAATAATCGTTAAATATTCTTTTTTTTTTTTATGAGGGTTATCTTAATTTTAACTGAAAATTATGTAGGAAGGAACAATTTATTCAAATATTATTGAGAAATTAAAAAACAACTATCCTATTTTCTCATCACAATACAAATTACAACTTCAAATATACTATACTGGGGCATAACTATTAACGGCTGAGCAGGGACAGTTGCCCCACTGATTTTTTGAAATTTAAATTTGAACTTCTACAAATTTTTTTATTGTTCTATTTTCCCCACTGAGAATTGATATTTCTTACATGACCCACAAAACTTTTTCCTTTCATATTTATATTTATATTTTATAGATAACTATATTCTTTTTGATAGTGAACTTCTGTAGTATGTTTTAAGATATTCTGTATTCATAATTATCTTTGTATAAGTAATTTTAGAGGTAGTTTATTGAGAATATTAGATATGTAAAAATCATATGAAAATAAAAATACAAACTGATAACAACTTTTAATATTGATACAATGGTTCAAAACAAACACCTAATGTCACAAAATACTTAATACAAAGAAAATGTCATCTATAAACAATATATATATTCAGTACAAAGTGAAAAAGAAAAAAGAAAAAAAAACAAATCGTTCTTCAAATTCAAAACCCAGCCAAAGTAACAATAATATAAAAAATATTAAAAGTATTCAAAATCTCATGGTCACGATGACTCATTAGGTAAATAGTTTTGTCAGACGAAGAATAAGATCGCATTCGAAATTATAAAAAGAGGGGAGAAAATTCAAAATTTGCGCGTAGCATAAGAAGCGGGAAATATCATTAAATTATTTATTCATTGTGGTGTGTATTTTAAAGGGTTAAACTATAGGAAAAATCAGGGATGTCATTGTATTATTTGGAAAATTCTTGATAGCACATGTTGTTTTGCCCTATCTTGAAAGCACGTTTTATAATCATTTGATTGTTTTTTTATAATTTATTTTTAATCTTGTATTCTTTCTTTTTGGCCTTCTCCTTGATTGCACAATCATTTCATCTAATTCTTGTCTCTTTTCTATTTTTAAAAGGGATTGATATTTTTCTAAATCGTGTTTATTAAACCGTAAAGAAATATAATATGTGAAAGATAATTAGACTGAAAAATGAAGTAAATGAATAATAAGGGGAATCATTGATTCACTTTCTAGTAGTTACTTGCTTATTAAATGATGTAAAGGGAAACAATCTCATTCTCTTTATTGTTTTTATTAACTTGAGTAATGTTAATATCATTAATGTATATTACTAACTTATCCTTTTACACAATAATAAAACTAATAGTATATAAAAAAAACCTATTAAGAATATATAAATAAATTTGATATTTATTTTTTTTTGACAATAAATCAATATTAAGGAAGATATAAGAGTTGATATTCTCATTTTTCATGAATTATATCGTGTAGGGCACACTAAATTCTCATTCCTTATTATATAAGTAAACAAGCTATTCGCTTTCTCATTCTCTTTCCCTTCCATGGAAAGTAAACTGCATGCTTCTAGGTAGAACGGTAACATTGTTGCCTATTGGTTTCATTCAATTGATAACTGAAGAGATTATTTTAGACAATTTGTAGGGTATATATTGTTCTTTTGGACATTTGATTGGATTAGATCATAATGGTTGTTATTAGAATGAAAACTTGTAATGTTTTGTGGTTTATTGTTATAGGATTGGAAGCTTAATATGTATGATATAGTTATATAGTTTAAAGAAAATAAAAATTGATCACTTTCTCTCACATTTGCAATCTCTTTCCCTTCAGGTTAGTTGATGAATTAAAGGGAAAAAAATTGTGAGCATGGATATATAAGAACCTGATTAATTGTTTGCTTTGTATCTACTCAGGAGAGATGTATGTTATCAGCATTAATATAATGTACAGGCCGCCTAAGAGCAGTGATAATTAAGGCGGCTTTTTGGGCAAGATTTCAGCAGTTCAGATTATCTTTTTCGGGTCCTTGGATGACTGTAGGTGATATGAACTGTTTGGCATCGGAAGCGGAAAGATTTTTTTTTTTCTAGTATTATAACTTGTTAATTGAAAATATTATTTTAATTACAATATTATATTATATTAATTAAAATATTATAACATGCCAATTATAATATATTAAAAATATTTTTTTTATATTTTTTTAAGTACCTATACAGAGTACTCGAGATAAGTAGGAAAATAGTATTTTATTCTAGCTTCATCGTTGATTTTTTCTTATTTCTCAATAAAATCAGAAGATAAATTAATTAAAAAATAATAACGGTGTTCAAAAGAACATATTCTGTGGTTATTTGATAGAGTTTTTTGCTTTAACTTTTAGTTAGTAGAAGAATAGAAGTACATGATGTAATTTTTAAGTAAATGTTTGAAAACACATCGCTTTAATAGGTCAAAATGATTTTAAAATTATTTTCTCATAATCGATTAATATATTATGATGAATTTTTTTTTGAATTTAGGAATGGGGGGATTCGAACTTTTCGCGTCATGATAGAGTGAGGTGTAAAATTACCATTTAATTATATCTAATGTCTTACTAAAACTCTAACATATGGTTTAAAATTTAGTTAAATATATATATATATATATATATATTTAGGTATCATATTATAATGCCTTTAATTAAAAGCTCTTCTGAACATAAAACGCATGTCTAAACAAAAACTCTGAATGCAGCCTCCCCCCTCAAGCCGTGCTCCACGCAATTACATAATCAGCTCAATTAGTTTTGAATATCAATATAAACGACAAATTGTAATATTGTTTTGGATCCGATTAATAAATAAAAGAAGAGAAGAAAAGATATAAATAGGGGAAAATAATGGAACTTGAAGTTGATTTTTGAACTCTGGAGTTTTTTAATTTAGTTATTAATATTATTTTTTTAATAATGAATAATATTATTACTTTTTTTTTTTTGGTCCTTGGACTCTCTTCCGCCAATGGAATAGAAGCATATTTACAAAGAATCTTGTTTAAGTCCACACAATACCGAATCCAGAGAACAAATTACATTAGGCTTTACATGCTGTTTATATATATATATATATATATGCGCGCGCAATAAATTTCCAAGGAATAATCCTAGGATCGGCTGCCTAGAAATAGAATAATACAGATGTATTTGTCTGGAAAAAAACAATATTACTACTAAATAAATCTTAATAAATTACCCAGCCAGCTCTATACCAGAAAACGACACACGTAAAATTTTATCCAAAGTCTGATTTAATATTAACTAGAAGACAAAACACCAGATATTATTCGCGCTTCTAGATTTCTCCAACAGTTAATATATTCACGAGCACATATATTACAATGAAACCAAGTTCTTTCGTACCAAGAACTAACATTTGGTTAATACAAACATCTTTTTTCATTAAGTTGAATTTGAAATTTTGAGAGATTGGACTTTCATTTTTAATTTGTCAATATTTTAAATGAAATGACTTAATATTTTTATATGATACATATATTTTTATATGTTTATAATTGAATTTCTTTTTTCCTTTAATACGTCTTTACAAGATAATGCTCTATTTGATGTCATAAATCCTTTATAATGAACTGTTCATTGAAGTATTTAAAATTTTAATATCTAATTAAATTGAGAATTTTTAAAAATTGGACTTTTATATGACAAAACAATGAACATGATCATGTTAATTTTAATACAATGATATAGATACATTGTATATACATCCTTAGAAACAACTAACATAACTTTATTTTATCCCCAAAGTGAAACAATTAATATATAGTTAATAACATCTCTATATTTCTTCATTATTCTTTTGATACCTAAAAGTGTGAACAAAAAACCGACATGTCAAAGAAGAGGCACATGCACGTATATAATGTAGCACCAAAAAAAAAAAAAAAAAAAAAGAATTGCAAAGAATCTAATCCAGATAAGAGACAATCCCATGCAATGTTTGTCTCTTCTATGGTAACTTAAACATGTGGCACTTGCAGATTAAGGTTGGACAATATCAATTTAACCACCGGCAATCGTGTCAATATGGAGGATACATAATCAAAGTTCTGGGTATTAATTTAATGATGAATTATATTTATAAATACTTTCCATAAAATATTGAATAGTAATTTATTAAGGCCAGCATTGTGGTTGGATACATGGTACTGCAAATTAATTATAATCAAATAGTTAGAGGGGCATGTATACATGTCTAGAGCTAGGTAGCTAGCAACCACTATAAAAGGGGTATAATATATTAATTTAGGGTTAATTAATAGTTTGGTCCTAACTTTTTTACGAAGTTCTATTTGGTCCCAACTTTTTTTTTTATTATTACAAATTCTTAAACTCTTTAAAAGAATGCATACTGTTCTTTTTTCTAACAAAAATTATTAAAAATTGGATGGAATAGATCTGGCGTATGACATACATTTAAGTAGAATTGGGGTAAATATTTTTCTTAATTACCCAATTGTAAATGTGTATAATTCACATGATATTTTATGTTTAACTTTAATTTTCTTTTGTTTTTGTGTTTTTATTTTTGTTTTTGTTTCATTTTTTCTGTTTGTTTTTTTAATAATAAAATCACCATTTTGTACCATTTTAAAGAATTTAAAGAACTTTTAGTCACAAAAAAAAAAAGAAAAAAGAAAAAAGAAAAAAGAAGAAGTTAGAGACCGAATTGCAATTTTATAAAAAAAATTAAGAACCAAAAGTAATTCATCCATTAATTTATAGCTTTTTAAAGAGGTAACATTAATACATGATGAACTTAGAGCACGTCCACTGCCTAGTTTATTATGTATGGGTTCATTTTTCTCCTTAAAATTCTCACTAACAAGAAAACTTGGCAGGCAAGGAGTTAGTGCTCTTATCTTATATTATTTAATATAATTATTCCTTGTACAGCTCATAATTTGTACGTTTATATATAAATATAAATTTATATATTGTTTTGGAATTTCCCTAACAAGTATACGAGTCACATAAATAATATAGTGATAAATAAGAATATCCATCTGATGAATATTGCGTTTAACTTTTGATTAATTATCAATTTTTATTAACTTTAAAATTGTTTAAACGACAGAATAAAAGTAAAAAAAATTTGAAAATGCTATTATTGATCAAGACCTAAAATCCATTTTTCAATTTCATTTAAGTTCAACAAAATCGCCTAATGAATGGCCAATTCACTAGGAGCATTAAGCAAGTAATAAGATAAACAATTACCAACAATCACAATCAAGTCAAGAGAGCTAAAATAAACTCAAAATTCACTATAGGATCCATTGGAACCCTAGAGCCAAAAACTAATTCATAAATGGAATTGAAAATAAAAAACAAGCAGATCAAGACTTCAAGAATCATCAAATTTCAAAAATTAAAAAAAGAAAATAGGAAAGGAAAATCCCTTTGAAATTGTACAAATCTTCAAGAATTTCTCCCAAATTTATTCTCCTTTCAAGCTCTTCAATAATGCAATCTCTCTAGAAAATTATTGAAATAAAACCTAAAACTGAAAATAAATACTAAAATCTTAAAGCTACACTATGATTTTTTTTTCCTCTTTTTCTAACTTTCTATTTTTTTCCTTTTTCTTCCTCATTTTCTTTCTCTTCTTTTCTTCTCTGATTTTTCCTGGGCTGCTCTTGGTCTCCCAAAAACCCAACCATAGATGTGTGTTCGGTGTAAACCCTAACTCGGTGATCGAATTGAGCAAGAATTGAAAAGTGGAGAAGAGAAGAGAAAAGGTCGGGAAAAACAGATGATATACACATCAACGGGTAACACACAGTTTTTCTCACATAACAAATTGACCGCAAGACCTTCTTGAGAAACCTTAAATAGACCTTATTAAATTATAACTTTCAGATGAGTATTGAAATAAAACCTAAAATTGAAAATAATTACTAAAATCTTAAAGCTACACTACTATTTTTTTTTTCTTTTTCTATCTTTCTTTTTTTTTTTTTTTCTTCCTCATTTTCTTTCTCTTCTTTTCTTCTCTGGTTTTTCCGGGGCTGATGCTTGGTTGTTGGGTTTGTGGTGCACGCACATGAAATGACCACTGACTGGATGATCCGACGGCAAAAATGTGCACGTGGGTGCGCGTAGCTTTTGCTGCACGAGGACTTCATCCGGATGCGTGTAAATTTGAACGTCCTTTATTAGAGCTTTTTAATAGCCATTTTGGCTCCAATTTGAGTACATAAATCTCATTTTTCTCATTTTCACCTAATTGACCTACATAAATGGAATAAATATATATTCATATGGACAAATTAATGACAACATATTAAATTTAATACCAACCTAAATAAAATTATATAAAATAAAATCACACAAAAATAAAATAAATTAAAATAAGTGAAAATAAACTCATCTAAATCAAAATTAAGCTAAATTACACTAAGCTAATTTAAAATAAATTAAAATACTCAAGAATATAGTCAATTTAGATGCGTAAAAATGGCAAAATAACTCTATTTTTATAGAGTTATCATATATCTACATATCTTATCTTAAATTCATAAATAGATGTAGTTGTATAAGTTAAAGGAAAAATCATAAAACCCAATTCTCCAATTCACGATCTTTGATATCTTTTCTTATATTTATAAATAGATGTAGTCACATAAGTTAAAGGAAAAATTATAAACATTTCATGGTTATTAAATACGTCTTCCTCTCCAGAAAAAAGGGAAAAAAAAGTGTTTAGTAGCATTATATATATATATATATATATATGTTTCAATTGTACACGATCATTATTATTAAATCATTACCTAAATGTAGAAAATATCAAGGATTTAAAAAACAAAACTCAAGTCACAGATCATACGAAAACTAAAATAATAATAGATATACAAGAGTAAATTCGACCACTTCACTTAACAAGTTAGCAATTTAAAATGGAAGTCCAAATATTTAGAAGTCTCAAATTTAACATGATATCAAAGTTAACAAAAGTTCAAAGAACAACCCGGTCCATTCAATACAAGATTAATAACTCTAAGATAGTATCATCTGCCTGGAGATTATGCTCATGTCCTCTTGTTCCTGTCTTCTTCGTACCTATACAATAATATAATAACACGTCAATAAATTGATAAGGTCTTCATGACATTTTATTTGATGTGTCATGACATAAATATATGGACATAAAAGGGGAAATGAACTAGGCGCCAATTGAGTTGAATCCTTGCTGGAGCATGTTAATGACAAAAAAATTCAAGTCCCACAATACAAAAATATGTAATAAAAAAAATAAAATGGATAAAAAATTGGGTCACTCGATTAAATAAGTTGATTTTTTAAGATGTAATTTTTTTAAAGTATTAAATTTAACCTAAGGAAAAAAAATGTTGTAACTTATTGTATAAAAAAAAAGAGTACGAATTTGATTTCACAACATAGAACAAAACTTTAATCAGATATAATATGCTGCATGACAACGATGAATGGTTCTTGTTTTGCAAAATTCAAACACAATAAAAATAGGGAAATAAGGCACTTCTAAAAGTAGGACACATTTTTTTTTTTTGTCCTATCAATACAGTAAACTTGCCTACTTATCAAATTATATTTTAATGATTTGATCTCTTATAGTATACGTATTTTCAATTTAGATGGTGTAATTTTTAATGTGTACACATTATGAATCTGATCATCAAAAATTTAATCCGATAACTAAAATAACTTACTCTATTAGTAAAGTAAGACAACGTCCCTATCCCATATATATATATATATATATATATATTAGGTCATCTCTCTTGCCTTCTCTCAATATATGTGTATAATATCAATTAAAACTTTTATCTGAAAAATATAATAACGAAGTCAAGCATGTATATATGTTAATTGTTGAAGAATATTTATCGTGCTTTCACAGCACCCGGTTTTGAAAATCAGTGTTCCCAAAGGGCATCAATACGTGTACAAATAAGATGACAGTGACATAAGTAATAAACAAATTAGGCTGAAATTATTTTTTCAATAATTGTTAGGCTGAGATAGATTATTGCTTATATGTACCTTTTTTTTTTTTTTTTTTTTTTTTTTTTTTTGTAGAAGCTTAAACTCGATTGTTTTGTTACTGGAAGTCTGTACAACCTAATCAATAATTTTTCTTTTTTTTTTCTTTTTTTTATAATGAGAAAATTGAAGAAAAAAACTGTTACTTGAACCAGTTCACACAATTCCTATCCTTATTTCTTCACATAATTTTTTACGATCCAATTAAGTACATTCATGAACTGTCGGACAATGTACATGTATTTGCACCCACCAACTAAGCATCCAATTCTTTATTATGGGCTAGCCGAAAAAAAAAAAAAAAAAAAAAAAAAATCTTGGAATTTAGCAAAACATAAATAAATTGACTGATTGTTGGATTAAGATCTAGAAATTACAAATTTAGCAGTTTCTTTGTTTTGGCCCTTCCCCCCCCCCCCCCCAGAACCTTGCAATCCTATTTATTAAAATGATTAATGAGAGGTAAGCCCAAATTTTATTCCTTAAATTATAGTTCAAATCCTTTTTTGGTCTTAATTTTTACAATGTCCTAGCATAATGAGTTTTTCTCTTGTGAGCTAAATTACCTAGTCTTCCGACCATAAGACTATTAAAAATTGAAAGTATAAAACAGATTCTGTTGATAGTTTAACAGTGGAATGGATAGAAGGGAACGACCATAAAATGGAGGAAGTTATGCCTTTCCTTATTGAGATGTTAACATTCAACGAGCATAAGAAATTGTTTAGGACAATTTGGTAGACTAGTTACTCATTACGGAAATTTTAAAGTCATGGTCCGACATAAGATTTTACCTACAATTTTAGAACTAAAACTAAGATTAACCCAATATCCTGTAAGGTATGAAAAAAATAAAAAAAAGAAGAAAAATTGGTGGGATTTCATTTTAAAAATGAGTCTTGTATCGTATTTATGATGATCTATTAAATAATTATATCGTATCATGTTTATGCTGGTCCATTTAATAATTATATCGTGTCAGGTCTATTTACAATTTATAAAATTACTGTCTCATGGTCTATTCTTAAGCATGTTCGTACCTTAATTTTGTCCAATAGAAAAGCTATCAATAAATAAATAAAAAGTAGTGAATACAATGAAAACATTGAATTTTAACATAAACAAAGTATATATGTTGTTAAAAAGAAACTCTACAACCATAAATATCTTATTACGCAAAAACTCAAATGAGATAAATCTTGGTTAAAAAAAAAAAAACACCCCATATCTAATATGAAATTTAAAAAATAAAAAATAAAAAATAAAAAGCAACATAATTGTGCTATTATCATGCTACTTATCATCTCTGTGCTAGTTATACTCATGTATATATGGTCCTTACAGTTTCATGCCTTTAGCGTGTTTTAAGTCCAAAAATTGTATCAAATGTGGTTCATTTAACATACGTACTGGATTTGATCCATTTTATAATCATATTATATCATGTTATGTCCCTTAATATGTCGTGTCCATGCCGTCAACCTATTAGAGTTGTTCATTTTGATATCTATCTCTAATCAATGTAGAATTTTATAAATTTTTTTTTTCAAATTCACATGATTTTGATTAGCTAGAGTCAACATTGGAGAAAAAAAAAAAAAAAAAAAAGAAGCATGTGTAATTATGAAGACATTCTACTTTGGCAAGCTCCCAACTGTTATTTAGCTTCGTGCACTAGATTGCCCTTTTTTTGCTCTCCTTTCTAATTTGTAAAGTGCAATCTTGAATTAGATATTCGTAGAATATATAGTACATAACGAAGACTTCTGTTTGCTTTGTATTCTATTTGTTTTCTAGAACTACAGAGTGTAAATGCTCAGCAAAAAAAAAAAAAAAAAAAAGGTGTTTAAATATAAGTAGCGGCGTAAGAGGCTACTCGGCTCAAATTGCATCTGGCTGAGTTGATTAAGACAGCGTTGGATGGGAGACCCAAGTGATCATTCTTAGACCTTTAGTGTTTTTTTTTTTTTTTTTTTTTTTTTTTTGTATTTTTATTAATTTTTAAATGAGCCATTGATAAGTCATATTTTTTTTATTTGCATATATAGCCTTTCAATATCATCTACCCCACCATGAATATAAGACACTCACCAAATTAATATTTCAAAAAAGTTGAAAATGAAGGCCCCCCATTCCTACATAAATTATTTTATTTTATTATAGAAAAAACCCCCTAGAAAAAAATAGCAATTAAAAAAAATTTTCTTGAAAGCTTCTCAACAATCCCAAAATAGGAAAAATATAAGCACTAATCAACTAATCCAAATATGGGTTCACGTACATGTATCTTTCTCAATAATTCTAACGATGACATAACAATTAGTGAATAATTAACTCTGTTAATTATGTTACTTGACATCATCATGCCTTGTGTTTCTATTAAAAATGGCTTTGATTAGTACAATGATCTTTCACGCTAGAGTACTCTTATATATATCGCGCCTATGACTATCAATTAACCTGGCTGAAAAAATTGAACTAGTAGTTCTTGCCTAGATGAGTAAAACACCATATATTTTAGCTAGTTCTTGCTTAATATATAATAACATTAAAAGTATTTGGTATTTTCTTCTTAGCAAGGGCCAACTAGGATTAAGTATTTGGTATGTATATACTTACATTTACTAGGACATGTTGGTTGAAAATCTTTTCGTGTTTCCCATATTTACAGGGAAGGCAATTAGGTTGTGGACAAGTTCGCAGGCATAGGAGTTTGTTTGCATTCAGAAATTTGGTGATTTTCGCCTCCTATGGAATGTGTTCCTCTAATGCTTGTGGATACTATTGTTTTTTGTTTTTTGTTTCTGTTTTTTGTTTTTGTTTTGTTTTTTTTTTTTTCTCATTCTAATCTTTTTCCCATTGGATTTTTCCTAGAAGATTTTTAACAAGGTATATTTATGATTGTCTGTCAAAGTGAGAGTCTCGACTTTATCTTACGAGAATAACAGCCCCTATTTAGTCAAGCCACAGGTAAGGTTTCTTCGGTTGATCTTTCATTTCCCCTTTGTTAAACTAATTTTTTTTTTTATTGTTGATCTTTTTAATAAATATTTGAGTGAGAGGCTTTGTGCATGATATAAGTTGTGGAGAGGGTACCAACCTAGCTAATATGTACACACATATATGTATATATATTTTGCTTAAAAAAATTTAGCTGGAGATATTATAGTTTCATATTATAACCTCTAATGCATTTTTTTTTTTACCTAAAAAAACGCATTTTTTTTCTTTTGAATTTTGGGATTCAAACTCTATATTTGCAACCACTACTTGTATATATATTTAATTGAAAAGGATATTTTAATAAGGATAATTTTTTTCAATTTTCAAGCAGTTCATTAGGAACTCTATTTGAAAAGAATTTTCGGAAAAGAAGCATATCATAATATATAGTTACTTCCAACATATTAATATATGATATTTATCTACGCAAGATTCACTAGTTACATAAACATTATCCCAATTCAGATAATTTCAAAATATTTCACCCCCCAAGGAAAAAAAAATGGGGGTTCTCTTTCTTTCTCTAAATCCAATGAAAAACTGAGATCAAGTTGGAAGTATTGAAGCTACATTTTGACGTGATCATAAGAAACGAATTTGCTACGCATAGACGAGGGTACATTTTAATTTGGACCACACTAGCTAGACCATATATACATATGTGTATGTGCTTGCGTGTGTATATATGCCACATGTTGATCATCGACAAAAACAGTATAATAATAATAAAGTTCATTGATTCATCACTTTCCTAGCTAAATAGGGCCTAGTCGAGTAGTCCCCTTTGTAGCTTTGGTTATAATTAGGTTCATCGTGTTCGTGTGTAAAACACCCATTATCACAAATCTAAAGTATATATAAACTCATGGAGGGACGAATCTGTCCAATATTATGTCTCGGACACAAATTTGTTCAAAGTTTTATCTCTCATAAAGCTTATCCTAATATACTAATTTACACCATATTGTTTTTTTTTTTTCCTAGTATTTGTTATTTTTCTTCATGGACAAAAGTGAGGAAATTCAAACTTTGAGATTTGATCACATATATGGAAGAATTTATTAATAATTATAGTTATATAATCGTTAGATTAAGTCTATAATTATATTAATTGGTGCTAGTGAGTTGATAAGAGTAGAGTAAGTTGAATGAAAAATCTAGAACTCAAAACTTGATTTAAAAAAAAAAAAAATACCAACAACGTATTGAATAAGTAATAACTACAACTACATATAATGCTCTACGTAAGGCATACGCTTGCTCAATCCTATTATTTTATGTCACTAGACAGTAGAAAACCCTATAATTGGGCTAACGTGTTTAGTGAAGTAACCTTGCTAAAATAGGTGACTTAATCCACTTTCTCATTCATTCTCTTGCAGATGACCTTTTATGATGAGAAGTTAAAAAAAAAAAAAAAAAATTCCTTGGCTTGGTAAGATAAAAACTTATTAAAATGTAGGTACCCACTTGCATATATACATGTATACATGAATACATCGGGTTTTAAGCACTATTACCCCTTAATTTTTTTGCTTTTAATTTTTAATTTTAATAATTTCCCCACCGAATTACTAATTTTTTTACAATTTGGCAATATCTCTCTCTCCTTTCTCTCTCTCTCTCTCTCTTTAACTTCAGCTATATTGATACTTAAATTTGAAAGATTTTTATCAAGGTTAATTTGAATTGAATTTGGAAATTTTAAGTTGGACATGAAATTTCTAGTCATCACATGAGGTGCACGAAGGCGTTTCATCATTAGTTTTAATATGAAGTTGAGCAAAATGAGAGAACATGCAACTATTTAAAAAATTTGGGGTGTAGATTGAAAAAATCTTAAGTTAGCGGAGGAAAAGTTGTCAAGAGTCGAAAAGTTTGTGAGATAAATGTGCAAAATAAAACACCATATGCTAGTTCGTTTCTATTCATAAACTAAGCAAGATGAGACTTGCTTCGAGTGAGAAAATTAACTTGAAATTAATTAAGTCAGTGTATACTACCATTTTAATTTTGCATTGTGCGCAATTATATTTTCTTTTATTTGCTTGTCAATATTCATGCTATTCTCGATCGTATGCGTTGCGTGTGCCTTTTTTTCTTTTAATTTTAATTATAATGAACATTTTCATTGTTTACTGCAAGAAATTGATCATAACTTTGATCATGCGGTGACAAACTTAAAACCTGGTCTAAATATTTGAAATGAGCTAAATATTTAAAAGAGAGTACTTTTCTAGTTTTCTTGTACATGAGATGAGACGTGTGTTAAGCTTTTGAACCACCTAGCTAAATTCTAGATCTTTATATATGCTATCATTCATCAAAGAGAATTATGTGAGAAAATATTTTTTATTTTAAAAATACTCCAATGATTACAAAAAAAAAAAAAAAAAAAAAAAAAGACAAATTAACGAAATTTGATTAGAATCTAACAATTCAAAATAATGTCATATCCTCTCAAAAAAGTGTTCTCTAATTTAGCTTAGCAATAGAATTCTCCTAAAATACGTTTCCGAATGAATATTTAATTTTGTTTATCTTGAAGACCTTCTCAAGATTAGTTTATCATAAAAAGTTGGCGAGGGATTCACACATCACGATTTGGTATTAAGGACCACACGTTATCTGCATGAGAAAAAGAAAATTGGTTTAATAAAAGGAAAATAGATGCTAACTAATAAATAACTATTTTACCAATTGTTTAATATTAATTTTAAATATTTTGAAAAGATGAAAAGATAATTTAACTGTTTAAATAAATATTATAAGCGCTTTTTTTTTTCTTTAGAAATTTGTCCATTTTACACACATAGATACACTTTATTTTGTTTATATATTAAAATAAAATTACGTAATTCAGTACTTCTATTGAAAGACTTTCTAATTTAAAAAATATAATTTAGCTCCGTTACTTCGGGAAATTGAAATGTTGACGTTTGGCTGGGGCAGGCCTTGGTTCAATCTTAGAAAAATGATATATGCCACTTTAAATTAATGTTGTATGCAAATCGTTGAAGATTTCCTTAATTATAATTTTCTTCACATCCCTTTCTATTTTTTATTTTTTCATTTGGCATCATTTATTTATTACAAATAATTGTTATTTTTCTTGGTCGAGATGATGTCATCACCTAATATATTATATCACTGTACAGAGGTTTTTATGAACTTCGTGAACGATTTCCCTTTTCTTCGTCAACTAAAATTTATTCCTTCATCATTTCTCATTTTGCTGCTGTTTCTTTCTTTTTATTTTTTTAAGGGAAGAAACAGAGCAAAACTCATTAACTAGAAGCCAAACCTCAGCTATTACGCACACTTAACATAAAAAATATTCATCTCATTTTTCAGTAACTGATTTTTTTTTTTAAGGTATCTGTAAGGGAATATTTAATAAGGGAAGATCATACTTTCTTTCTTTTCTTTTCTTTTTTTTTTAATATATATTTTTTATGTGCAAACAAATAGTGAATATAGAATGGTTATGTATTAATAGATTAACAGTAATTTTATATCTGACTCTACCATAAGAAATGAATAATTCGAATTCTTCCATCTTAAAATTCCCAAAATATATATATATATATATATAAATTTATCTTTTATTTTGCCTTGAATACATGCATTTATGTTTGTTTGAAGAGGATGATAAGTAACAAATATTGCTTTGAAGGAAATTAAGCTGAGAATCTTTTGGCAAAAAAAAAAATGTAGATATTCTAAAGTATTAATAGTAGGGCTATTTTTCCTTGATTGTTGCATGGATCAACAGCAGATCTACTATATTCCTGGTCTTCGAACAGAGCAACCGAGCTTGTTTGGTATGCATATAGCACTTATAATATTATAGTACGTGAGATATATATATATATATATATATATATGTAGTAGCTTCAGATAAATTTACTGTTTATAGTAGTATAACATGCCTAATAATTTAAAATATAATAATTGACACAATTAGTTCCCGAACTTTTCAATGATTGAATTTGGTTCTCATTTTAAATTTTTTTTTTTTTATAATCAACTCCACGAATTTTTGATATAATGGCAATTTAGTTAAATTAAGTGATAGCCATCATCTAAAATCGAAGGGGAAAAGTAAAGCCACACATTGGACATCAATTTTTGGCCGAATTTACTGAAGTAACACTTAGAACAAAAACAAAAATAACTAACGTTCCAACCCCTAAAAACTACTTTAAAAAAAAAAAAAAAACCCTATAGCAAGAAAGAAGTTAGTATAGAGATTCTGATATTTTATCCCCTTGAGCTTTTTGTTTAGAAAAATTACCTCTTGAACTTCTCGTTTTGATATTTAGTCCTCCAAACTTGAAAACTGTTGCAATATAGCTCAGATCGATAATACCGATTAAATTGGTGTCATAAAGAGTGTTACTTACCAAAATTAAAGGTTTATGACACAAATAGACAAAACACGAAAAAATAAAAGGGTAATTGTGGATTTCTCCATCACTAATTCAAACAACGTAATAAATGTTAGAATATAGAGTTTGAAAAGTTCAAGAATTTAATCTAAGGGACAACTTACAGAGTATGAAAAGTTTGTGGGAAAAGAGCTAAAAACTGAAAAATTTAAGCAAAAAATAGGGCTAATTGAATGGCGATTTCTTGGTAAAACCTAAATGTCTGTTTGGATCGTTTGAATATAGATTTTTAGTATATTGTATTCAAAACTGAATGTACGATTCAAATGTAGAATTGAAATTGTGATTCAAATTGAAGGTGCATTTGAATGATTTTATTAAAAGTAACATTTGAATAATATAAAGGTATATATACGTAAAGTATGGTACTGATCGGATTTATAAAAAATGAAAAATTTTGAAATTGAATTTGAGACAAATTGTCATAAAATAGTGAAACCGTTTAATATTTAACCAAACACACATTACATTTAACCATTAAAAAAATAATATCAAAGGACATTAGTGGTGTTCAAAACGACACAAAAATAGAAAAGTAGATCTCATAATATAGAACCTATTTGTGAGACTCAATATCACTCAGTATTAGTTGTATTACGTTTACATTATTGATACTCTGAAAGAGTTTTTTTTTAAAATTATTTATAATATGATTCTATATTTCAGTCATCAGATCTATGACTAAAAACGGTTTGTTCTACATAAGTTTGTGTTTTATAATCTTAATCAAAGGCTTGCACTAATATGTTTAAATAGCATCATGTGTAGTTAACAGGTATTAAAAGACAGACAGATGCCTACATGTTAAAAGATGAGTGGTCCCATAAAAACCCATCAGAAGTGACATAAACACGTAGGACCCAGGGAAAAAAAAAAAAAAAGGATGCAAAAGAAGTCAAAAAAATTGACCAGGGTGATTAAGAGTAAGAGTGGCTAAAAAGCCGTCCACATGCACTCGCCAAACGTATGAAAAATATATTAATAAAATGTATAGATATATATTATAAATATATATATATATATATCTCTGTGTGTGTGTGTGACTCACTACCAATGGTTTTTTTTTTTTTTTTTTTTTTTTTTTGTCCTCAAACGCCAAGTCCCCCTCAACTTTCCGAATTTATCGACCCGTAGACTGTCTCTATCATACTCTTGTCTTATATGCATACGCCACCATTCTGGCTGTTAATCTTGACCCTTTGATTTATAAGTTTGTCCTTTATTTTATGCTAATTTGAATTTGAACCCCTAAAAATATATGTTATCTCACTTTACCTCCTAAAACCTAAACTATGTCGCACTTCTCCGAGCACTAGTTGCGTTTCAAAGCCCTTTATTCTTTGCATAATTGGAAGAGAGAACAACGGATATTCCCCTAATGGAAATGGAAATATTCATTTCACGATTGATTTCATTCATTACCCCTTTGTATGTTTTCATTTCATAAATGTTATATACTTATCCGTTAATAAGAAAATGGAGGGGAAAAAAAACAAGAAAACAGTTAATGTAATCAAACAAAAAAGTCAACTAAAGGTTAAAACAAACCACAAATATAAAGTAAAATTAACTTAAAGTTTTGTTATTAGATTATTGGAATATCAAAACATTTGATACGTACTACAATTCCACTACAACAAACTTGTATCCCACAGTAGTTAAAATTTTTTTTTTTTCGCACTTTGATATGGTCAGATTTTATCAAAAAGTAGGTTTTAAAATATAAAATTAAAAAGCTTATGCGAAGATCATAATATTATTGAAAACACATACTAAAACTTGTATTACGATAAAATACAAAAGAGATTTAGATATTTATATTTTATATATCTTGACAGACCATATACATACTTACTGGGCAAGCTATAACAAATAGCATTATTAGCGACGGCAAAATGCCCTCGCTAAAAATGGAATGTCGTCACATTTAACTCTCTTGCACATCGCAAATAAGTCATCACTAAAATATGATCGCAAAAGCCTTGTTAGTGATGATATTGAGTCGTCGCTAAAAGGCTGTAGCAATTAAAATGGCCAACTTTGTCAAAAATGATGGCACAAGAATATTTGCGATGAAAATTTTAAAACTTATCGTTGCTAATACATCATTATTTGCTGACTTGTCATTGAGTATTTGCAACGATAATTTTAAAATATGTCATCACTAATACTTCTTGTCTCTTTTCCTTTGACGACAACACAATGTCGTCGCAAATGTGCAAAAAAAATTTTAAAATTTTTAAATATTATAATAAAATAAGTAAATAAAATATCAACGAAAATAAAATACAAATTAATTTTAGTATTAATATTACAAATGAAATTAATAATAAAAAAAATTATCCATGATTAAATATAAAATTCGTAAATACAATGTTGATATGTTTTAACAGTTAAACAAGAATATTAAAAAAGCAAACATATAATCGTCTAAATTTGTAGCCTCGTCGTCATTGTCGACCTGCGGGGGTGGAGGATTCATCGAAGGGCGTGGAGGGACAAGGTCTTCGGGAGGAATAACATGCGCGAATCTAAGGTTGGGTAATAACTCGGATATCGCCTGTTGTATCATCATCTAGTTCGCATACATGTTTTTATGATTGACCTCCAGGTGATTAATCCAGGATTGATACTCCGACGGAAGTTGCGACAAAGAAGAACACTCCAACTGGGATCCTGAGGATAAAGAAGCACCTAGGACGGTCCTCTACTAAAGTGTGGTGCCTACTCCCATCATATGCCCTCGACGTGTACCTAGGACCTGCTGAAGAATAGCATCCCCCTGAACTGAAGATGAAGACGAGCCGGAAGCCAACTGTGTCATCTGAGTTGCTCTGTCACCCTTCATCAAATTCTGCACGATTTGTTTAACAAACACGTTAGAAAAACATATTAATTTGTTAATACAATACTATTTTAAATAAGTAAAAATAATAAATATAAATACTTACAAAAGTTTGCTTAGCTTGGGTATTAATCCAGTTTAGCCCGCGACGATGCATGTCACCCCAGTTATCAATCAACAACTATGGCTGCTAGGTCTATGTATTTTACTGTGCAATAAATTGATTTTGTTAGAATATATATATATATATATATATATAGTTTATTAACAGATTTAAATCTAGAAAAAACACTTATGTAAAAGTCTCTCATTCTTATTGTAATGGTATGCGTATGAGGTTCTGTCATGCAAGCTCTCCCACTTATGATTGCCTCCCACTTTGAATTTATCGCCGACGTTTTCTACAAATAGTCAATTACATTTTTAGCTCATTTGATTATATTAAATTATAAATATTAAACCATAAAAAATTTAATAATTGTTTCTTGCCTTAAACTTGTTGGTTGTAAACCTATCGTAGCAATGACCCTAATGTTGTTTGTTTCTAAGGGCCTTTGGGGGGGGGGGGGGTGGTGTGTGGTGAGCTCTGACATACTCCTCATTGTTAGCACCTCCAAGATCTTTGAAGTAGTTATGAAGGTCATTCTTCTAGTCTTTGTAGTACTTTGTGCAATCACAGTCAATGATTGACTGATTCAATCCACTATTCACATCTAAATCGAAGTTAAACTAATCCTGCAACTACAGTGTTAGATCATTTTCATTTGTTTAAAAATTTCATATTTCTAATTCATTCAAATTATAATATTCAGAAATTATTAATGGGCTTATTTAATTAGCGTCCACTTGCTTCCAAGTATCGTGGAAGGACTCATGTGCATCCCTAGTGTGGACCCCAATCGCACTATCATACCATAGGCCATTATCTCCAATGGCCTTCCATATATGTCTAACCGGTTTGGTCGAATTGGACGTTCAACTTCCCCTCAAGTGCCACCTTCCTAGTGATATCAAATAACTTGGCTTTCTCCCTACCTTTACGTTTGGGGGCTACCACGGCTGCATGTAACATCTGTATTTATGATTAGATAACATTCCATTAGTTTTAAAAAAAGAAAATTAATGATCCTAAGGTATATACATGACTCGCATGGTGCTGGCAATCTCGTGGGGTCATGAGGAGGCTCGGTCGCCCTGTAGAGCCAATACATGTAGGAACTGGTCCAGACATCAGTGTCCTGTTATCAAAATAGAATAAACACTCGAATTAATCCAATATAAAACAACGTACAACATGCATGTTTTTGGTAAATGATAAAAACATATAACAACTTGAACTGTTAGGATATCTAGTTTCTACTCATCATCACTACTGATGTCCTCAACTTCGTCATCGACATCTAAGTCATCATCCTCTTCAGACTCAGTGCCCTCATATTCGACATACTCCTTTAAAGTTTCATTACCTAACTCGTCATTGATGAATTCATCATCTGTCAGAGGTGACTTGGCTTTTAACATTGCATCAATATCGGAAGATGCAGCAACAAATATCACATCCGGTTGATTGAATGTTAAGGTATCAATATCAAGTAACTCAACTACTAATTCAATACCTCATGACTCCGTGATTGCATCCACAGTCTCCCCCTTCATAAACGGTCAGATTGCAATTGGCAATAATCACTATATTATGACATGACAGTCACAAGATTTCAGCTCAGTTATCTTACTATAATACCAAACTGCCCAAACGGGACAATTCAAGCATCGGTTACTATATATACTGATCCTCGAATAAGCCTAAGGGTAATTTATAAATGCATATGCGAAATGAAAACGTAAACTCATCTCGTGTATGTTATTTCTTTGACTATATAGCCATATATCAAAACATATATGAAATTCTGAGATATTTATGAAGTCTTATGATTTTTTATTTATTTTATCTTATTAATTTCTTATTTTTATTAATTTATTAATTATTATTATTTCATAATTATTATTAATTATTTATTTTTAATAATTTCTTACTCATTCTTAATTTGTTAATTAGAATTAATTTATTAATTATTATTAATAAATTAATTATTACTTATTCCTTTAATATTATTCATTAATCAATTTTTATTAATTTCTTAATTATCATTAATATCTTATTTATTGTTGATTTCTTAATTATTATTAATTTCTTGATTATTAATTATTATTAATAAATTAATTTTTTAATTCCTTAAATTTTATTAATTAATTAATTTTTATAAATTTCTTAATTATTAATTTGTTAATTATAATTAATTTCTTAATTATTATGAATATATTACTTTTTATTAATTCCTTAAATATTATTAATTAATTAATATTTAGTAATTTATTAATTATTAAATTTTTTCAATTTTTTAATTTTTATACCATCAAAAAAATATTTCAACATAAAAAAACAAACAACAAACCATAGCATCATCAACACTATCATCATCATCATCAACATTATCATTCCATCCAAAAAAAAAAATGAATATAAAAAGAAAACAAACCACATCATCATCATCATATTCATCAACATCATCATTCCATAAAAAAAAAAATCAATATAAAAAAAAAGCCACAAAACCACAAAGCAGTATCATCATCATCATTTCATCCATAAACCAAAATACCCAAACAAGAAACCTTAGGGAAAAAAAACTCACAAAAACAAAACCCACTAGGAGGGGGGTTAGAATCGACGGCGAAGGGGGAGGTTTGACGGGCACGGCGATGACGGAATGGCGACGAGGCTTCAGTGAGGCCTTTTATTGGGGGGGGGGGGGAGGGGGTCAGATTCCAATTGAGAAGTAGAGGGGGACGGAGTTTTTCTGGACAAAATGTGGGAGAAACTCGGAGAGGGAGAGGGAGAGAGTCGAAAGGGGGAGAGGAGAAAACTCATACAAAAATGGAGAAAAATGCTATCTGATCTGGGTTAATCTATAAGTATTTGCGACAATAGTGTTGTCGTTAATAACCTTATCTGTCGTTGCAAATAACATCAGAAACGATGTCGTCCTCTTAAAAACCCTTAAGAATCTTCTCAAAAAAGTTGTATTTGTGACGACTTCAAATTTTCACAATTTCTAATAAAACCGCCTTAATTTTGGGGAACTTTCCCAAAAAATTATTTGCGACGACAATATAGACATGTCATTGCAAATAATATTTCGGGAACCACCAATTTGACCGCCTTTTTTTCCATAAAAAAATTAAAATCCAAGTATTTGTAACGACTCAGTCATTGCTAACACTAGTACAGAATGTGGATACCACGACGGTTTTTAACCATCGTGGTAACATTTCTATGACGGTTTTCTAACCGTCGTGGAATCCATAGTCGTGGAATCTTTCTAGATTCCACGACGGTTTTTTACCCGTCGTGGAATAGGTAAAAAATATGGCATAAATATGGACATTTAAGAACATACCACGATGGTTCTATACAAAAACCGTCGTGATAGGCGGACCTACCACGACGGTTTTTTTTGCCTACCATGACGGTCCGAAAAACCGTCGTGGTAGGGTCCACAAAAAAAAATTTTGTGAATTCATTTCATTTCCCACGGTGGCAAATCCGGAAAATTTTTCTCACAAAATCAACATTTTTTATGGAAAATTCCCAAATCCATGCCTTACCCAATCAATTTTAAAGCAATCTAAATCACAACGACAATCAACAATCACCGAAAAGACGGATTTTGGACATTTTTCTAAATCAATATTTTGGAAGGAACATTGTGGATTTTTGACATTTTAGACGGAAATTTCAGAATCAACAACCACAATCAACAAGATCAATATTTTGGACGGAAAATTTCCAAATCTGTGCCTTACCCAAGCAAGATATATTTCAACTTACCGGATTGTCGAGCGTGGGTACGGGCAGAGTGGTAAAGAACGTAGAGGACGGAGGAATAGCGGCGAGAGGGATAGGGAAAAATGTTTAGAGTTAGAGAGAGAGGGAGGAATGGCGGCTAGAGAAAGAGGGAAAAAGGCTCGGAGTTAGAGAGAGAAAGAGGAATGACGACGAGAATGTAGAGAGGGAGCGGAGAGAGACAAATGGAGGGAGGATATGGGCGACTTTGGGTTTGGAGTTAGAGTTTGTATTAGAGAGTGAAAAAGTCTCGGAATGTAATGGGGTGGGAAATATGGTGTTTTTTTGGGTTTTAATATACGCTCCAAAAAGTTGAACAATTTCAAAAATTTTCAAAATTCCCGCATTCATACCTACCACGACGGTTTTTTGAAAAACCGTCGTGGTAGGATGAAAATAAAAAAAAAATTTGAATTTTTCAAAAAAAAATTTTTTGAATTTTTTGACCTACCACGATGGTTTTTCCAAAAAACTGTCGTGGTATGTGAAAAAAAAATTTCGTAGTAGGTCAAAAAATTAAAAAATTTTATTTTGAAAAATTCCCTCCTTCGTACCTACCACGACGGTTTTTGTAAACCGTCGTGGTTGCTAATTTTAAAATTTTTTTTTAAATTCAACGACAGTTTTTTTTTAATTAAAAAAAATTTTATCAAAATTTTAATTGAGATACCACGACGGTTTTTTTAACCGTTGTGGTATCTCTAGCTTCCACAACGGTTTTCTATAACTGTCGTGGAAGCCGACGCTTCCATAACGGTTATAAAAAACCATCGTGGAAGCATGGTCTTCCACGACGGTTTTCGGAAACCCTGTTCCGCTCTGTGTTTTTATCGCATTTTCCACGACCTTTTTTTAAAAAACGATCATGAAAGCTCTGTCATGAAATCTACATTTTGTAGTAATGTAATACTTTTTTATTAAATTAATAGTTAAATACTGCTAGCTGTCAAATGATGATATATTTGCGATGACAGTGTCGTGCCAAAAATTGCTCCCGCCAGTAATGATACGGTGCCAATATTATTACTTCGGACAGTAATGTTGTCGCAAATAAGAGACATTTTATTTTTTATTTTTGTGGTGGCATGTCATCGTAAATAAAAAGTTTGAAGCATGGACAAGTCGTCGCAATTAGTTTTTGTGATGACAGTGGATCTTGGAAACGATTCCAAATATTAACAACTCCGTATCGTCACATATTACTGCGGATTTACGACGACAAAAGTCGTCATTAATAATGTCGTAGCTAATTACGTAGATTGGAGTAGTGGCAGAGCTGCCACTTCACATATTTATGCTTTATATGCATAAATGAATATGTAAATAACTTCATAAAAACATCCAATAGTACTGATAATGGAGGTGGAACTATATATTTCGACCATAATCTATTGTGCCATTCGTTTCCAATAATTATAATGGGCTTTATGTGGAATCATCTTCTGACTTCGATTGCTGATTTGTAGTGAAAGGAAAAAATTATACTGACATTCTTATACTTTTAGTTTGTCAATAATATTGGCGGGGAATTTAAATATAATGACACGTTTTTTAACAGCTAAAGTTTTCAAGATTAAAAAAAATGCCCGATCAGAAATATATCAATGTAATTAAGTTCAGAAATACGTCACTGTAATTAAGTTCGATCTTAAGAGTATTATTGTTTGTTTAGTTTATAAATTTAAAAAGTAAGATTTGAATTTAATTATTATTCGAATTTTTATGAGAGAAAATATAGGAATTCAAACGGCTGCGTTTTCGTATAATATCGATGAAAATAAAAGAGTGTCAGTTTAATATTTTTTACAAAATTTATGTGTCTAGTGAGCAGAGCTATAAATTTGTTCTGGTAAGGGTAAGTGATAATTTCATATATAACTCTATCATTAGGTGTAGAGTTCAAATTTCTCTCATCTTTAATTAATCAAATTGAATTATTAAAAAAAATATATCAACGAAATATTTTATTTTTAGGAGGAAAAGAAGGACTAATTTACAAGAGTACTATTCTCAATTTCGAATTCAACAGAACCCATGTTATTAGTATTCTTTGAAGTACTAATCTTATTGTCCAATTCAACAGGACTCATTATTATTATTTTTTGAAAATAGCTTATCTACAAAATTTATTAGTGCGGTTGTTTTTAAATTGAGATATCAATAATCTTCTCGTTTATTTTTGAAAGTATTAATTAAGAGAATAGGTTTCTATTGTAGTTGAGCAATAAGACGTATCATCGATTTAGAAATGAATCATGTAAAGAAGATTATGGATACTATTACCGGTCCTTTTAGGTGGATGACAATCTGTACTCAATTAGTAAATAATAAAAGAAGGAATTATTCTACTAAATAGAAACAAATTAAAAATGCTTTAGCTGAGTGGTTATTGAACCAACCTAGCTACTGAAAATTTTATCTTGATGGGGATGTCAAAACAATGACACCCAAAAATTGATTCTTTCTCTGACCATATATATTTAAAAACCATATATGTTCAACAAGATTCTCTATCTTCTAAATGATTACGGCATATATTATATAAAATTTAATATAATATACACATATTTGGATTGGCTATTATCCGACTCTCTTACAAAATAATACTTGTAGTTTTTTTTTTTAAATATTATAACAACTAGGTAATTTTAATGTAACGCATTTTTAATAATACTTGTCATTTATATCAATATTTAAATAATATCATGTGATAGGATTTTTAAATAAAAATTATATAAAATCAAAGTTATTATAAATAATCAAATAAAAGGTATTATAAATTTTGGATGTATCCTTCCATCGGGTACGAGACCATTTCTTTATGTAAATATATATATATATATATATATGTATATATCAATCCATGAAAGTGAAAAATTAACTATAGCTTATGTAGACCGCCGCTATCTTTGGCATGTTGGATTAGTGATGAGTGCACATAACCATTTGATCTAGAAGGTAATACGTGGACAGATAATGACCTGTTAGGCAACCACCCCCAAAATTTTAGGGAACCTACAATTTCTAGAGCGTATCTTATGATGCTAAACCACTAAATCCTTGATTTTCTTCAATATTATATTACAGTTTTTTTCAATGGAATTATATTATATTATAGATATTAAAAGAGAAAACCCTCGCCAACAAACACCTCATGTCATCCTTGTTTCATTTTCAAAGATTAGTAATTATTTATATAAATCTTTAATTACTTGTAGCAATTAAATATATAATGCATATAATAATATATTGTACATACATACAATATATTATTATATATATACATGTCTGGGAAGGGTACAATAAGGCCCATATCATGTGGGAAAAATAATGGGGTCCATCGTGGGGGTTATCTTCTACACACACACACACATATTCATAGAAAGATATATACTTAAAATATATATGACATGCATGAAAATATGCAAGAAAAGATAGAACACCTATCTTAGGTCTCCATCAATGCTTTTGGAAGCTTTGCAGGATTTGGCCTTTTGCAATAGACTTGGAGGTTTCTGCAAAGATGTCTTTGGCGCAATGGAAAGAAAAACTTTCTCCAAGTGAAAATTTCAGCTTCTGTGGTTTTTTAGTATGGACACACAAAATATTTAATGCTCATCATGCGTGTTTATATATCTCTGTCAATAGGTTTTGGAAGCATTTGCGTTGGAGTTTTTTTTTTTTTTTTTAATTCTTTTTCAAACATAATAATTTGGCGTTTTTTAGAAATGCATCTTAAATCTTAATTAGAATTTTGGATCAAGCTAATAGTTTTCTGCATTTTCCCCTTGTCAATATATATTCCTCTAATATATATATATATATATATATAGAGGAAAGCTCTTGTGTCCTACAATACAATAGTTGTAACATTTTATTTTGTATCTTGTAATATTAGTTGATTTACATTTAATTTTCTATTTTAAATCGATGGAATATTTAAATGATTTTTTAATTAAGAAAGCATTCGGAAATATTTAAATAAATTGTACAAACGACAAGTATCAGTCATAAATATTACGTTAGAATTAACTGATTGTTGTAATAACGGATAAAAAAAAGTTACAAATATCATTTGTACATGTCGCACAAGAGAACTCTTATATATGTGCATTCAACCTCATATTCTTGCCGTGGCTTTGAGTAATGGAACAATTTTAATTTCTTTTTCTTTTTTTCAAAATTCAGCAAAAGACAGCGAAGCTTAATTAGTCTTCTTCTGTCAAAATCAAATAGGAAAAAAGGAAATAAAGTTAAGAGACTAAACATAGTTATATACAGTGAGAGGTTGTATTTGTCAAAATTCAAATGATGTGGTAATTAAAAGCGTACGTTATTAGTCACTTTCCTTTGGAAAAGATGCCCACTTCTTTTGTACATTATCACAAATTGCAAATTGTATATTATTTTTAGTACACTCAAAAGTTTTGAAACCCCCACTTGTCCAAATTCACAAAAGAAAAGTTATTTTTTAGGGGGGGGAAAAAGGCATGAAAGGAATTAACAATTTGCGCTTTACGCTAACGATCAAATTCCCTCTTCTAAATAAACAAGGGAAGAAAAAAAAATCCCACTTCTTAATATCTCCAATACGCTCGAGTCTCAACATTCTTCCTTCAAAAGACAAACAAAAGGAAAGAAAAATTATTAGATTCTTTTATTACAACTTAGTCTCATTTTAGTTAGTACTTTCTCTCTTAATTTTCTTATATATATATATGTATTCTCTCTCTCTCCCCCACCCCCAAAGTATATGCATGCATGGTGGCGGGTACAATTCTCTAAAATACTAATTTGCCCTAGCTCACAAGCAACACCACTGATAAATGAAGTGCAAAATCCAATAGAAAAGAAACAAGAAACGAAGGGAAGTAAAAGGAACAAAAAGGAAAAGCAAAAGACCAAAATTAGTGCTTTTGTATGTATAAAGTAAGCAAACATAGTATTTTCTTGTGAGAACAAAGTGGAGCATGCCACCCCATGTGTAAGCTGCCTGCAGATATATAATACCCAAATATATATAGTTATATATTATAATATGCAATTGAACAAAGTGATAACAATAATTAGAGTTAATTAATTAACAAATGCTTGCTAGCTTGCTAGAGCCTAGAGGAGAGAGCAAATTAAAGTAGCCATATATATATATTTAATCGAGTAGAGAGAGAGGGGGTTGAGAATTCTTTCTGTTAAAATAATCAAACGTGAAGCACCTGAAGAGGAAAAAAGGGGCAACAAAGAGATTGTCCTCCAAAGTTTCAAAAAAAAAAGAGATTGTCCTCCAAATGTTTTTTTTTTAATTATTTTTTTCTTTTGCCCAAATCATGTACACTCAGGTTCATTTTTAGTACTTTATTCTTGATCATCTCTCTCTGTATATATATACTCAACCATATATAAGTGCACATCTAATTTCACTCTCTCTTTCTACTAGGGACAAAATGACTTTGTGGTTAAATCATTGATATGTTTTATAGGTCCTTATCATGACATGATAAAAATGTGTTCTTACCAATACAAATCTAATAGGGAATAAATACCATCTGATGGATGTATATATACATATTTTTTGATTTTAGATATAAGAGATTCGAACTCTACACCTTTAAATGAAGTCAAGTATAATATTATTACTAAATTATATATATAGTCATAATACCATCCAATATTACTTTATATATGGCACCTATTAGATTATTTATTTTGTTTGATATTTCAACTTAATTTCAACTAAACTGTAATTTCTCATCTCAATTTTTGTTTTTTTCTGAAAAGTCAATAAAAATTATAACTAATTTTTAAAAATCAATCAACTCCAATTTAAAAATTTCATCTTTATTGACGAAACAAACAAAAGCTAAG
Source organism: Ficus hispida (assembly GCA_025413025.1). NCBI lineage: Eukaryota > Viridiplantae > Streptophyta > Magnoliopsida > Rosales > Moraceae > Ficus > Ficus hispida. The sequence continues at coordinate 4,352,866 of CM046365.1, forward strand.
TTTATTATGACTTATATAAATAGTCAGTTTACTTTTCTCGTACTCGGTTTTTTTTTTTGGGGGAAGACATCTTACTCTATTGGCATCAATAAGATTTAATAGAAGTGTATAAAGTTGGCAATTAAAAACATTTTGGTATAAAAATTTTTATAGTTGGAAATTTTTTCCTTAATAGTCAGAGAAATATCTTGTACAGGAAGGGGGGGAAAATCTATAAATAGATATGTTATTTCTTAACCCTCAGATTTTTACTAAACTCCATTAGATTGTCATAATTTTCTTTTTAGTCTGATATGACCTAATCGTTTAGATTTGTGTCTAATTACAGGTTTATATATATATATATATATATATACTCTATCACTCAATTATCCGATATATTACCTATTATGTGTATATTTTATTTGTAATATGCTACCTAATAAGTGGTATAAACATAGTAATAAGTGGTATAAACATAGTGTTTCTTACTTCGTTAAGTTTCATGATTTGTTTGGATCACACATTCATTTGATGTTGCATTATAATATAATAGATGCATTTTAATATATGTTTGGATGTCTAGGTTAACCATTATTTTTAAAATAAATGTGTATTTAGATTGTTTATATTTGAATTTATCATAAATATTTATTAAAGAGAGGAAGAGGATAAGTGATTGATTTACAATAGTGGATAGAAAAGAATAATAGATAAATAGTAAAATGAATTTAGTGTATTATTCAATAAAAGTGCATTAAGATACAATATATAAAAGAAATTAAATGAGTATTATATTAAATTAAAATTGATTAAGGAGTAATATCATGTTGTGACCAATGACAGTTGCTCCTTTTCTTCTTCTTCTTCTTTTTTTTTTTTTGGTTGTGCCAAACACCTAAGAGAGTTGCTTTACAAGCAGAAAACTGTGCGCGTATATGTGTATATATGTATATATAAATATGTTGATAGAGTTGGGACATGGTAGTATAGCTATCCTCCAGCTTTGTTGCAATTTCTATGTGATTGAGACCCACGACGGCAGGGACAGCTTTGACGCATATGGTGGGACCCACATCACGTGCCCATTACCAATGCCTCGCATAAAAGTGGAAAACTCGGGGACCCCACAATTCTGTAGGGGGACCTCCCTCACAGCCTGCTTGATGCCACAGCTCCTAACATATAAAATACATGTAACCGAATTTGAGAGTCTGGCTATATATTATATTTATATATACCCTGCAGTGGAAGGGCAAATTTGGAAGCAAAAGTAAAATTGATCTTGTTAATTGAATCTCTTTGCTTTTTCTCGCACAAAACCCAATATTCCTTGTATATTCTATTATAATATTTTAAATATTTTACTAGAATAGTTTTGAACTCGAACATGTTTAAGCTCTTGTTCACCGCCCTGTCTATTGAATCAGCGTAAGGAGATGCCGATGAGGGTACAATAAACAAAAGAATTTGCTTTGGTTTAGTCACCCTCTTATTTTGTATACGTACGTGTTTATATGTACATTTTTATAATCATGTATGTGTGTACATTTATTACTCTTTTACTCGAGATTTGAATTGATGATCACATTCGATGGAATCTATACATGTATCTGATCTATATTAAGCACATCTGATCCATATTAAGTTGTGAAGCTTAATTATTCTTCTTTTTATTCTAGATAAATATATGCAATTTTTTTTTTTTCATTTTTGTAAGCTTCTTCGTCATGGTTATTTATTATAGCCGCTGAAAGTGAACCTTACTCTCATAATAAACTGATGTTTGATAGAATGGGAAGAAAGAGGAGGGAAATTTGAGTTGGAACTTAGGGAATATAAAGAAATCTTTGGTTGTTTAGTTGGAGGAAATTAGGAAAAAAAAAAAAAAAGAAAGAAAGTTTAAATTCACGCGACTTATCCTTTCAAAAAAAAATGTGATTTATCATTTTTAATCCTTTTAATTTTGAAAAGAAAAAATAAAACGAGAGAAGCATTTATCTAAGTAATTGTTTATGATAGCTGTTTGACATTAATCACTTATCATCATCTTATTTATAAAAAAAAAAAGTATAATTGTCAAATAATTTAGATATGTTTTTTCTTTCTCTTTTACAAAATAACATGAAATAAAACCTCCCTCATCCCTTTTTTATTCTCCTCAACTAGTTATATAATTCTTCTTGAATAAAAGTGAACTACAATATAACTTGTGTGTTTGTTTTTTCTTTTATGCTTTTATTCTTTCGAAGTAAAAAATGAAGACACCTAATTTTTAATAGTTCAAGTTATTGTAAAAGCTACTGTACATGGGAATTCATGCAGTTTTTAAGCAAGGATAAGCCAATGACTTGTCTTAAGATAAGTTGTGAATCAACAACAATATTATTATTTGGAGCTTTCTAAGATGAGGTAGAACTATCCGTACTGATGATGCCGTGATCTGCTCCGACTACAAAGTACCACTTCCGACTACTCCGGTAACATGAAAGCGTCTGACCACCAGGATTGAATGCCGGTAACCCGGGTACAGCCGACCAGACACCGAGTACGGCCGATCAAGGCACCGATGACTCGAGTACGGCCGACCAGGTGACCCGGGTACGGCCAACCAGGGCGCTAGTGACTCAAGTACGGCAGACCAGATGCCGAGTACGGCCGACCAGGACGCTGATGACTCGAGTACGGCCGACCAGGGCGACCCGAATACTAGAACCAGATTGTGCTCCGAGCACCCTATCTCGGGGAATGTGCCCAGGACTAGTAGGAGTCCACCAGGCCCACACTCCCCCTGTCACCCAACGTCTGACACAAGTCCCGTACTGTACCCATCCACCACAGGCACCTTCCATCTACTCCTGCAACACGTCACATCGCTACCCGCCACCACCTACTCTGATAGGGACACGTGGCACCAGTTCGTTGGACTAACGGCATCCGCCAGCCTAAGACCTAGTCATTTGTCGGATGCCCTAGGTAACCGACCCAGCCGGGTTGCCCCGAGCACCCAGATCCGCAAGAGGCGCCTATAAATAGAAGAAGAGTCTACAAATCTAGGGATGGTCATTCTTGCCTTGCAAAAGCTCTGCCTCTCCCTTTGCTCATCAGTTCCCCAACTGACTTAAGCATCGGAGTGCCCACGGCAGACACCACACCAGTGTCCCCATCATTCCGAGGTGCTTCTTTTTCGTAGGTGACCGACGGCGGAGTGACTGGCCGATCCTGACCCGACCACCCGACCACTATGGGTGTTGTTGTCAGGCCGGACCTGACTTCGAGTGGTCGGGCCAGGACCGGCCAGTCGCTCCGCCGTCGATCACCTGCGAAAGAGAAGCACCTCGGAATGATGGGGATACCGGTGTGGTGTCTGCCGCGGGCACTCCGATGCTTAAGTCAGTTGGGGAACTGATGAGCGAAGGGAGAGGCAGATTTTTTGCAAGGCAATAATGACCATCCCTGGATTTGTGGACTCTTCTTATATTTATAGGCACCTCTCGCGGATCCGGGTGCTCGGGGCAACCCGACCAGGTCGGCTACCTAGGGCATCCGGCATATGACTAGGTCTTAGGCTGGCAGATGCCGTTAGTCCAACGAACTAGCACCACGTGTCCCTATCAGAGTAGGTGGCGGCGGGTAGCGATGTGACGTGTTACAGGAGTAGGTGGAATGCGCCTATAGTGGATGGGTACAGTACGAGACTTGTGTCAGACGTTGGGCGACAGGGGGAGTGTGGGCCTTGTGGACTCCTACTAGTCCTGGGCACATTCCCCGAGATAGGGTGCTTGGAGCACAATCTGGTTCGAGTACTCGGGTCGTCCTGGTCGGCCATACTCGGCGTCTGGTCGGCCATACTCGAGTCATCGGCGCCCTGGTCGGCCGTACTCGGCATTTGGTCGGCCGTACCCGGGTCACCTGGTCGGCCATACTCGAGTCATCGGCGCCTTGATCGGCCGTACTCGGCGTCTGATCGGCTGTACTCGAGTCACCGGTGCCCTGATCGGCCGTACTCGACATCTGGTCGGCCGTACCCGAGTCACCGACATTCAATCCGGGTGGTCAGATGCTTTCATGTTACCGGGGTAATCGGAAGTGGTACTTTGTGGTCGGAGCAGATCACGGCATCAACATATATCATACCTTTTTTTCCTTAGATCTGGTTAAATTCACTTCGAAATTTAAAAAAAAAAAGTATAAAAGAGTTTTAAATTTTAATATAGATGTAATGGTCAAAAATAATTTCCTGTAACAAAGTAACTTTTTTTAATAAGCTATTAAAAAATTCTCCATTTTATTTTGAGATTATCTAAGTATGTTTAACGAGTAAGATATCATCATGAACAAAAGTCTTTTCATTTATTTTTTGAAAAAAAAAATATGTTCAATTTTAACTAATAAAAATATAATAATTTTAATTATCATGAGTATACATATAAAGATGCAGAAGTAGTCTTATATTACAAATAATAACTTTTAAATTTTTATTTATCATGAAGATATAAAGATTCAGAACTAGGTCTTTTTTATAAGATTTTTTTTTTTTTTTGAAAATATCTATCAAAGTATTTTCCTCACAAATATCATCCAAAGCAAGAAGAAAGTTTCTTCCTTTTTATTTTGTCAAGTTTATATAGAGAGAGAGTGCCGGAGCCACATATAAGTTAGTGGGACGATCATCTCATTAATATTTCAAAAAATTGATTTTTAACCTCAAAGTATTGTAAAATTTCAATTATATCTGCACTTTATAAGAAAAATTGTAACTGCTCCTCCATTTATATTTTGAGAATTTAATTTTTACACCTAAAGCTTCTATAGAATTGCAAGTATACTGCAGTTTATAAGAAAATTTCCATTGGGCTTACACTCATTAATTGGAAAAAAAATATCTTTAATTTATTTTATAGTGCCTCCACTTAAAAAATGTTCTAACTTTGTCGTGGAGCATATATAAGGTTAAAAACAGAGATAAATTAAATGATAGTGTAAAAGCTTAGCACATTCTAACTAAGTTTAAATCTAAAGATCTTGAAATTAAAATGATATGAAATTCTTTGAGACTAAATCTTGTAACTACATGTATTCTATTAAGTTTCAAGTACGATGTTGAACAAACTATAAAATAATTCTTTTTTATTTCTTGTCAAGTTATCATTATTTACCATTTGAAATGAGTCAAAATGGATGTTCAAATTCAAGACTAAAATTTAACAGAAATGATGCATAGATGATCAAGTAATCTCATAATACTTTATTTAAAAAAGGAATCACATTCCTTTATGTGAATGTGGACTACGGAATTGGGTTATTGAGTCGGATGCAATCAATGTGGTTCGAGCTATCATTTCACTGGTTATAAGGGCTTTTGAAGCTTCGATTATTAAAGAAATTGGAGAAGCTTTCTTAATCTATAGTAGCAATATCTGTTACGGTTATCGTGATGGGCATTCAGCAGTCCACTATTTAACTAATTATGCTTTTTTGTTGGATTGTGGTGTAATTTGGACTAATTTGGTTCCCCATCTTTTGGGATCAGAGATCAGAGCCAATTTATGCTAATGAAGTGATCTAAGGGTCCGTTTGGGGTGCTGTCAAGAGATGGCAAAATACTATTTGGATCTCAAAATCCCAACTCTATATCAAACTTTTTATCTCTCTCTTTTTAAAAAACTCAAATTTTAAAAGTTCATAACTTTTTTATTTTAAATCAGAATGAGATGAGTTTTATGTCATAATGCTCGTAACGACGAGAGGAATAAGATAAGATCCATTTTGCATATTTTTTTCCAACATATTTCAAATTTTTACATTATTTTCTATATCACATAACTTTTTCAAAAGTTTTTTCCCCCCAAACACGTATTTCCAACCCAACCTTTAAAATACTATCTCTAGATATTCTACTAAACGGGCCCAAAGTTTTTCTTTAAAAAAAAAATGGAATCACATTATAATATAAACAATTTTCTATAACAAAATTTGAACAATGACTCCAAAATTCAATTTTTAACAAAAAAAAAAAAATTAATCAACTAGTTAAATAAGAACCCTTCCCACTTTTACTATTTTCTATCTTAATAGAAAAGGCTAGTAAAAGTTTTGTCATCAATGTTTTACTTTTTCAAAATTTTACAAATGACATTAAATAAAAACACAATACTTTATTACTAGTAGTAATATTTCTCTTATTTATTTATTTATTGTAACTTAAGACTATCCTAATGAAATTCTACATTTTACATTAAAAAAAAACGATTTTCAATATTCTTTTTTATGTGTCAATGGGCAATAATGAATAAATTAAAGCAGACAAACATATATGATTTGAATTATTAGAGTAACTATCAACGTTCTTTAAGTAAACTAATTTAAATATTTAAATTTCGTGCTGATTTAAATATATAAATAATTTACTTTACTAGTAATTCATATATCTACCTCCAGAAATATACGAGTACACTGAGTTCTATTATTATAATCCTCTTTTCTTATATGTTTAAAAACAAAATAGTGAGAATAGCTAAAGGCACTCATTTTCATGGGACTCAGCTCGGAGGGGGGGGGGGGATGGGGGTACCCCACACCTCGAAGTTTGGGAAAAAGATACGTCCTAAAGGTGGGTCCCATCACCGTACACGTGTACATAAATGAGCGCAGGAGAGAGGCCAGTAGTTGCGCACAATCACACAAAAGCCCACAGTCGGGAATATCAGAAAAGAAAAGAAAGAGGGGCCGCCATGTGCATGTCATTTCTCTTCCTCAGAATCACCAGCGCCTCCTCCGCTTCTTGCCAAAACCGTACTCCCCTTTGTTTTCCCCCACCTCCACTGTATATATTCTCTTTTTTTTTTCCCCCAAACAAAATTTATCTCAACATCGTACTATATTTGGTGCGTTTATATGTCCACTGTATTTAGCTTATTAATCGGTTTGAGTTGAAATTTTTATCTCAAAATTAATTAATTTTTTTAAAAATTAATTAAAAAATTAGTTAATTTTTCATAAAAAAAGATAAATTAATTTAGAATTTTTATATTGAAATTTGTAAGCCAAACAAACCATTAGTATTGTATTCAAATGAATATAACGTATTCTACTATGTATTTAGATGTCACATTGTTTTTACATTTAAGTGTATGTATCTCAAGGGAATGCACATTTGGATGTCAATATAAGAATACATTTGAATGCATGTAAAAGTTAAGGTGTGTTTGAAAAATATGTATACAAATTTATCTCAAAATCATACTACTTAGCCTCCGTTTGACGTTTTAACTCTAACTAAAATTTTTCATATCAGTTTTTGTCTTTTTCTAAAAAGTCAACAAAAATTATAACTTGTTTCTAAAAAGTTAATCAACTCCAACTTAAAAATTTAAACTCCAATCGATAAACCACACGCATCCTTAGTTCTATTTAACCTCCTTTTTTGTAACTCACTTTTCTAAATTTTTTTCTACAATATTCTTTAGCACAAAAATTTAAAATTTACAATTAAATTTGAATTTATGATCCAAAACTTTTTTCTTTCAGAAACTTTATGCTTCTCGAGTTGTTTTTTAAATTTTCAATTAGGTATCTCTATGTGACGTGAATACATATATATATATATATATATACATATATAATTTAACCATGATTGTGAGTATATTTCCGCGGCCTAAGACTACTAATTGCCAAAATAGGCACATAAAAAAATAATATACCTTATGGTTATATGCATTGTCTAATCGTAATATTACATATGATTTTATCAAAAAGTGTAAATTTAAATCTTCATCCAAAATTCAATATAATATGTATATATATAGTACACCTCTTTGGGAATTTTTCTTTTCTACAATATTCTTTCTTATAAAAATTTAAATTTAATACTTAAAATGTGAAGTTGATCTAAACTGACTCATACTTTCTCTCTTTTCGAGCCTTGATGTTTCTTAAGTTTTTTTTTTTCAACTACATAATGTTCAAAACATGTATAAGAAAAAGTAATGCTGCGGACATCAAATTTAATGTCGATTTTTGAATATCAATTTTATGTGACTGTGAGTTGTCATACTTTTAATAATAAATGCTTTTAATCGATATGATAATTATATCAATAAAACAGTTTACATGTCACATAAAATGATATTTAAAAAATTAGAATTAAAATTTATAGTCCTAATATTTATAAATCTCAATGAGACATGAATTTTATACATTTTCTGAACTAAGAGGATGAGTATATTTTGTGGCCTAAGATTACTAAATACCAAAAAATAGGCAAATTTATGTATGCTTAAAAATATAGTACACTGTAATTACATGCAAAACATCGATAATTACATGTCTGATTTCATTATAAAAGTTAAGGTTAGAATCAGTCATTTCAAAAAAAATTGTTTTTAAGTTGGTACATCTCCTGAAGGAAAAACAACTATACCGAGTTGGTTGCAAGCTTACTTGCATTATGAAGTGCCATATCAAGTAGTTTATAATTTTTTTTCATCCTACTTTTTTTTTTTTTGATAAATACATAATTAAGGAATATCATTCATGCTTAAGGAGGGGGAAAAAAATAATTTTTGTTCGGAATATCTTTTATAATAAATTATAAAATTGTTAATAAAGATCAAAAGTTAGAGGATAGAAGATTTTTGGGGTGCACAAAGGGAAAAGCTGCGGCTGAGGAGGGACACGTATATTTGGGGATCCCAATCATGTGGGCGCTTCTTTTTAGAGTCCTCTTTAATCATCTTTTTTTTTTTTTTTTGAAATATCTTTAATCATCTTTTTGTCTTTTCCTTTTGGCATTTGATTTTGGGTAAAGCTCTTTTAGTCTTTAATACTATCTATTCAATTTTCATTTTTCTCTTTTTCTAAAGAACTATTTGGAAATTAATGATTTTTTTTTCTTTTCTCGTCCCCGGGATTTTAACCCTCTTCCGGGTTGTATATGAGGTTCTCCACTAATTAAATACGCCAAAGCCTAAGTCTCGTTTAATTAATTTTTTGTTTCTAATTGTCCTTTTAAAGGTCACCTAATTCTCCCCTAGGGTAGCTAACTTCTTTGTTTGAAAGTGGAATCTCTTTATGAAACGATCTATTTGAGACTATTTGTGTCGAAAAATATTCTTTATTTCTGGTTTTGTTTTTGTTATTTTTAAAAGCTATATTAATTATTTAGGACCTCTTTTTTTTTTTTTTTAATGTAAGCACCCTATGTGTATTGTTCTTAACTAACTAACATATTACTCAATTTTTATGCCTGTTAAGGATCGAATATTTGACTTACGGCTCATCAAAAAAACTATATTATTAGTGTGCTTCATTGGAAAAAAAAAAACTAGTAAAAAGAATTATTTTGCAATTTTTCAACTTTTACAAATAATTGTAAGAACTCTTTTTTTTTTTTTTTTGCTCCTTGTAAGGTTCAAGCTATATTTTTTTCCCCTGAGGGATTATTAAGTTGTTAAAAACCAACATAACATAGACACACACACAAAAAGGATCTTTATAAATGATTATCGTAAAAAAAAAAGGGGGGGGGGGGGGGGGGGGGGGGGGTGGGATATTCCTTATAAACGAGAAATAGGAATACATATTACCTCCTTTTAAAGGAAAAAAAAAATATCAGCATGTACCGTATGTTCATAATTTGTAGTATATTTGTGTTGATTGATATTTAGTGTTTCTTTTCCTACTAAAGGAGAAACACAAATTGCATTATATATACGTCTTTTATGTTATGTTATTTATTTATTATTACTTATCTCGTCCTAATTTTTTTAAGAACATAATGTTATTTCTCTTTTGTGTGTTTGTGTGTGTGTATATATATATATCAAACGTTTCCAAAATTTCTAACTATTAATCTGATCATGTCAATATTAAATCAATAATTGGACATGCTAGTTCCAGGCTTTAATTGTCACATAAAAATAAAGCGGGAAAGGGAGTGGATAACTATAATAAAAATTTCAATCAGACTTTAATTAAAAGAAGAAAAACTATTTTCAAAGTTGCTTAGACACGAACACGCACAGATTAATTGTTCATTTCTTAACATTTTAAATATTAATATAAAAGAGCTAAGGTTTTAATTTCCCGTCAAGGTGTGTGTGTGGGGGGTTTTTTTTTTTTTTTAACAAAGAATTGTATATGCCACATTTATTACATTATATTAGAATACTTTTCAACTATTAATTATTATATTGAAAAAAAAAAAAAAAAAACATAACCGGCTAACATAGAATCTAGCTCAGGCAATCAGCATCGATTTCTAAAACAAGTAGAAACCTCAAAAAAAAAAAAAAAAGTACAGCTAGATGACGTTGGTTAGTAAATCTAAATATGGATTTTTGTTTCTCAATTAGATATATATACCATGACACTTGTTTTTATTGCCCTAGTTTTCATGTAACCTTCTAGAAAATTTTATTAATTTGCTCCATATATATATATTTCAAATAATTAATTAAAAATATATGTAAAAGATATATATGATATAGATAATTTGAATGTGAGAGATTCGAACTCTATACCTTAAAATAGAATTTGACGTTCAAAGATATATTATTTATATTTAAGTTCATGAAAACTTGTATTAGGTCAACAACTTATTTTGATCTTCTATTGACAAATTTATCCTTTGCAACTTATAGATAAACTTGTAACCAAATGTTTATTGGTCAATTTACCATTCCGAACTTAGCTTGAAAATACAATTTTACACTTTCTCATTTGGATTTTAAACATAATATCTATTTAGTGTTTGGTTATAAGTTGAGTACTCATACATTAAAAATGGTAAATTTATCGATTTAGTTCTTGAAGAAAAAAAAAATAACTAGTCAATTTAGAGGTCATCGATAAGTAATAGCCATATTTAAAATTCCTCAATATTCAAAATGCATGATTTACAGAGTTGACGAACTTAAAATGTAGGGTATAGAATAGTACATTAATATATATTTTTTATGAATATAAACGAGGAAGAACTATGTGAGATGATGAAAAATATAATTGTATAAGTATGATGCAGTTGTACACCGATAAATCGCATAACAAATATCATATTCTAATTTGAGAAAAGAGATAAATTTCACTTTTGTCCCTAAACGATACGTCGTCCAATCCCATTTGATAATGTTATATCACAGGTATTTGGAGAAGTTAAGAATTACAACTTCTTAAAAATGAAATCTAAATTCAAAAAGACTATAGGATGTGAAAAAGTTAACTTTATGTAACTTGATGAAAATTTAATGGTTTTGGTTTTATAACCTTCTGCTACTTACATAGTTTTGTTTTTTGTTTTTAACTCCATGACATGATTATTTATCAATTGGCGGTGCATGTTGAAAAAACTGAAAACTAAGCTATTTTTTGAGCATACTCTAAAATTTTCCGAAAGTTTTTTTTGTCTTTTTCCTTAAAAATTAAACCAATCTCACTATTGATATCTCTAAATATTTATTAAAATCTCAAACTTAAAAAATCCATTTATTTCTTACTTCAAGTAAAAATATAATAATTTTTTTAATTACATAAAATGATGAGAGAATCGAAAAAAAAAGATCTATATTATTATTTTTTATGAATTTATTTTTAAGTTTTTACACTTTTTATCTATTATAATTTATTTTCAATTAAACGCACAATTCTAAATATTCACTTATTTTCAATCAAAATATCTCCACACTCTAATGGGAATATATGTTCCAAACGCTGTCAAATATATAATTTATGTCCAGAAATTGGGCATAAATTTCCTGAAAAGCTTCTGCCATGTATTTCTTTGAGGGCAAGTTTTCACGTGAGAAACAAAAGCCTAGGCTTCTAGCCTCAACAAAACCAAGATTTCCATTTAGATGCTAACAAAACACCAAATAATGTAAGCTCGTTTTTCCATTCTGATAAAGGTTGAACCACCAAAATTTAGAAGTTTAGAACCTAAGATATAATAGACATATACGGCCAAAATGTCCTATTGCATTAACCCCCTTCTACCCAACAGCTTTTCCCCTTTCTTTATTAATTAATTATTTATTTATTTAAGAGGAAATTCATAGAAAAACTTTTGCAAAATAAGTGAAGGGGAAACCAATAAGATTCGATCTCTGAGAGGCTTCTGAGCGCTGACAAAAAGGCCAAAAACTCAGCTCTAAGTTCCAAAATTTGTGTGAAGAAAACATTGATAAGTACAAACATTCAGCAGGGAAAATATATATATATATATATATATCTATATAGCTACATTGATTATTAATTTACCGACTTTCTTTTTTATTTTTCTTAAAAAAAAATCATTTAAATTTAAACAAGATAAAAATACCAATATAAAGATAATTGTAATATAAAAGATAACTCTCGACTATTACTGATTTTATCATAAAATATGAAGCTAAGTAACATTCACATCTATATTAAAAAAATTTCTGAGTATTATATCATATTAGAATTCAAACTCTAAACATTTCAAAAAAAAAAAAAAATCAAACTCTAAAAACATCCCCACATAAAAATTTAACCACTCAAAATTGTTGCTTACATAAAATGAATCTCAATTTTATTTTGAAAATTATTTAAATATACAGGTTTAGAAATAGTGGCTATAGTATTCGCATAACTTGTTCCAATTCTCCACAAGTGATCAAAATGTGAAAGTTAAAGGTTTTGTCCATCAAATTATGAATTTGGTTAAAAGAGGAAAAAGCATAGAATGGATGAATATGAAAGCTAAAAAAGAAAGAGAAGCAAATGATGATTATTTTCCTCCATTACAGGAACTTATGACAATTCTACTCCTCTCCCCCATGGATCCCAAGTTTTTTTTTTTTTTTTTTTTTTTTTCAGTTTTCAATTTTTACAGATAAAGCTTTAATTACGACCTAATCATATTCCCCGCACGGCTAGGTGAAAAAACCCCTTTGTTCGTTCGTCACCTTCCACCGAACCCCCACGTGAACCCCTCTCTCTCTCCTCTCTTTCTCTCTCTTCTGCAACTCTCACTGCTCCGACGTCTTCTCGTACTACCACCTTCCATTGGCCCTCCTCTCCTCTCTCTCTCTCTTCTCTCTCTCTCTCTCTCTCGTCATCTCTCAGAACTTTCACTTTCCACAACATTAGAGAGAGAAAGAGATTCAACAACCAAATTTTACAACTAAATCCCACTTCTCAAACTTTTTTTTTTCTTTTTTACAAAAAGAAAGTTCACGTGGGATTTTCAGTTCTGTTTCTTTCCTTATTCAGAGAAATTAACTTAAAAGTTTTTCATTTTTTTTTCCTTAATTCTTCCGATCAGCTCCATTGATCCTCGCCGGAGCAGTACCAGTGCAGAGTCGGCGGTTGTTCGTCGGAGAAGAAGTTGCAGGTCTCTTCTCCGCTGAAGAAGTTATGCTCCTCGATCTTCACGAACTGAGGCTGATACGACGTCGTTTTCTGGAAACTGCCGAAGCAGTTCATCGACGACGAGGAAGGCGACGACGACGACGACATGTTCATCAGCTGGTGGGTCTGCAGAGAATTAACCCCTCGGCTGTTATTGTTGTTTGCAATGTTCTCTTCATTCAGGATCGCACTTGAGTCGCTGTCCGATGACCCGTCTTTGAAATCCAATTGGAACATGTTCGACACCTCAAACATGTTGTTGCTAGTGTCGTTCGTTGTGCTAACGACGTTGTTGTTGTTGTTGAAGCTCTCTTGGTGTTCGAAGTTCATCTCCTTGGATTGAAGATTAGGCGTTGTGCTGTGGTGGTTGTGGTTATTGTCGGGATTAATGACAGCTTGTTTCTGATCTGAATCCGCCGGTGCGATCAGCTCCTCCTTCACCGAGAGATTGCTCTCCGTGTTCTCTTCTTGGAGCTTGGACTTCAATTCCCTTATCTGTAAATACATAACAAAAAATTTAAGATGGTCGAATAAAAATGGCTCTGATACCATGATAGGATTATCGGTAGCTCTATATATATATACATATATATATATATTGTTACCTCTTTGAGGAGAGATTCATTGTCGCGTTGAAGGGTGTCATAGTTGAGCTTAAGAGAATCATAATTGGCTTTAAGGAGGCCATAATCTCTTTCCAATTGCTTGGTTTTCCAACGAGCCCGGCGGTTTTGGAACCAAACCGCCACTTGTCTCGGTTGAAGCCCAAGTTCTTGAGCGAGCTTGACTTTCCTCTCCGGCTCGAGCTTGTTCTCCACTTCGAAGTTCTTTTCCAAAGCCTTCACTTGTTCCACGCTTAGCCTCCTCTTCTTCTCGGAGACGTGGCCTGATTCCTCCACACACCCTTCTTCCTCTAAGCCGTCCAACATCGACCGGAAATCCCTACCATAAACATGGTTGTTCCTTGGACTGTGTTCCTCTATAAAAAAAAATAAATATATATATAAAAACAGAGATAAAAAAAAAATGAAGAGACTCAACAGGATTAAGAAAAGAAAATCATGACATGGGGGCTTTGTTGTTAAGAACCTGAAGTTGGGCAGACGGACATTAGGGCACCCTGCAGGGAATCGGAGCTGCTAAGTCTCTTCATGACTTTGTGAAGAAGAAGATCTAAGTTATTGTTAGATCTTTTCTTTTAAGAGCTCAAGCAAGTTGTTAACTTTTATTAATTTTATTTTTTTTCACTTTGAAATTAATTAATTAGTTTTTTTTTTTTTTTTTTTTTTTTCGGTTCCTTTTCACTTTAAGCAAAGAGTGGAAGAAAAACAAGGTTCATGTCTGAAGCTAGACCAACTTGTACAGGAGAAGTAGTGTTGTATGATAACACTGTACAACAACGTATTACCTGATCTCCCCATTTCCCAATCTCTCTCCCTCTTCGATTTGATAACTTCTTCTCCCACTGTACCCATCAAAAAACACCAAAAACAGAAAAATCCCAACTCACAAACCCAAAAAGAAAAACAACCCAACAAGGAAGAAAAGAAAGAGAAGTAAGTAATCAATTTCAAGATATCTTTCCCTGTAGCCACTGGTACACTGGTTTTTCTCTCTCTACATCATTACTCAATCAAGATTTTTAGGTAAGCTAAGGTGTGAAAGACTCTATAGTCTATGACTGTTCATCTACAATGGAAAACCAAAGAGATTTCAAGAAATGGAGAGATTGAGAGAGTTAGAGAGAGAGGGCTAGAGAGAAAGAGAGAGAGAGAGAGGAGTATGGAATTGGAGAAGTGGGAAGGCCAGTGAACCAGTTCACAACCCAGCTGGCCTTACTTTCTCTCTCTTTAAATAAAACCAACTTGGGTCAGATATGGGGTTAAAATCTGACTTGGGTTAGGTGGACATTTGAAGATCAGTTTTTTAGCAAAATGAAATGAACCCAAAATTCAACTCAAATGCAGAATTTCTCCTTTCACCGGCTGTTCCCGGTTCGCTTTCCCGTTTTCGACCGTTTTATTTGGGGAAGACTTTTTTGTTTTCGGCTTTTTGGATTTAAAACGTTGTCGTAAAAAGTTAACAAAAAACATATATTAATTTAGGAAAAAAAAAAAAAAAAACCCACACAGAAAAGAAATTTGGCTCGGCTTCTTGGGCTCGGCTTCGTCTTGAGCTTAGGAAAAGATTTCGCTAGCGTCAGCGTATCATGGCCTCACTACGGCGTGGTCGGTGCGATTAATCGGCGATTATAAGATGACAAAACCCCTTTTTTTAAATTGTTTTTTTGGTAGAACGACAGAAATATACCGAAAAAATTATAAGTGACAGCAAATAGCATATTAGTGACAAAATAACCATTAAAAGTATTTTAAATAAAGTATTTACGATAAATATCATGTTTAAGATAAATAATTTGTTTATGAAACATATTTACTATAAAATGATCTTAAAACATTTTCATGGATAAATAATTAATCATAAATATCTTATTTATTTCAAATATTTTTAAAATATACTATTTATTTTAAATATTTTTAAAAATAATCTATTTACTGTAATTTCTCTTGTTGGTTTAAGAGAATTTTGTTGAAGGAAATGATTTTTTTTTTGGACGAATGAAAAAAAAATTTTAATGATAAGATATAATTTAACTGTAATTGTACACCTGACATCATATAAAATATAGAGTTTGAATTTTCTACTCTCAAAGAAAAAAATCATAGTTTTAAATTGTTAATATTTATGAAAACATTTATTAAAAAAAAAAATCAATTGCCATCAAAATATCGTGACACATCCCAACCTCGAGTGTGACACATCAAAATGAGATTAGATTAAAATGTCAGATTTAAAATTGTATAACTTCATTAAAATTTGAAGGTTCTTTTTTTTTTAAAGAAAAAATTAGCGGCCTGCGTAGTTTTTTTTTTTCATCTTAAAAAAATATATGTTAAGAACTATATTTTTTCCCTATTGATAATTACTAATTTTTTTATTTTACCATATCGACGGAATCTGATATTTTAGTTGTTGAATCAATTTTTTAGTATTCTGAACTACGAATGTCCATGTCACGTCAAAAGTTTGCAATGTAGCATGTAAAATTGTTTCCAATAATAAATTAGATTATTAAAAAGATGATCAGCTAATTAAATAATAATACATTCTTATAGAATATTATCAGCACTTGGATGATGAAAAAAATAATTTATTTGAATAGTTATTATTTTATAACTGATAATACTTTTTTTTTCAACAGCTGATAAATACATATACATTTATTTATATACATATAGTCTATAATACCTTGTGATTGAGGCTCAAAAATTTTGCGACGTATACCACAGTTTCCAATTTGTGTTCTATTTTATTTTATTTTGTTTTGTTTCATTTTGGGCTCTTGATCTGGGTGTACCAGATTTCTATTCTACCGTACCAATCTTTTCCACTCTTTCCTGCCTCTGTTTCAGTGCGTCCCTAAGAAGGTACAGAAATTCAGTGCATTCTTAAAACTTGTCCATGATTTTGGATTTGTTTGGGGCAACTCCATATTATATTTTATTATCTAAATTTTAAAATCTTAATTTTATATCAATTTTTTATCTTTTATTTTAAAAAAATTTAAATTTTAAAATTATAATTTCTCATTTTAAATCAAAATGAGATATTTTTTATGTCAAAATACTCGTATCGACGAGACGAACAAGACAAGATTCATTTTTTTTTTTCTGATTCTGTTTAAAATTTTATATTATTTTCTATATCACATAACTTTTTTAAAAATTTTTCCTTAAATACATATTTTTAACTCAACTTTTAAAATACTATTTCCATATATCTCCGAGACTAGTTCTTAATTTTTCTTAAACTTGTTTCCCATTCCCAATTTCTGATGAGTATCTGTAGTAATAGCTTTTCAGATACACTGCTCAAAAATCAAATTTAGCCCTTTCAAAAAAAGAATCATTTTTAGCGAGGAAAATTTCACGTCCAAATCCTCGTCTGTGTACCATCCATTGTAAGAGCTATTTGCCTGTGTTTGTACTTATTTTATGGGCTATTTGAGGAAGGAGATTTTTTTTTTTTTTTTAAATTTAAATGCGAAAATGAGAGTAGTAAGATGAACTAACTTTAAAAGAGTTTCAAGCTCATATTCTTAAAAGAAAAATCACTCTGCTTAAGCCCACGAGTGTGAAAAGGAACTGTTATTTGAAATTACTAAAGATAAACTTTGAACCAACGCGAAAATGTCAATGATTAAAAGTCAAAAGATATTTGAAAATTTGTTCTATTAAGTATAATAATTATATCATCTTGTATATAGCTCACGAAATTCATGAGCTAAGTTTGGTTGATACTAGGTAAGGCATAAGATATCATAAAAACACATTGCGAAATAAAAATTTGTACGTTAAGTTAGGCGTATGCTTAGTGATCCCTTATCATATAATTGCAAGAAGATATATAATTGATCCCTTATTAAATCAGTTTCTTTACCAAGATATATAATTGTAAGAAGAGAAATTAAATTTTTTGAACAAAATTAGAAAGTCTCCCTGAGACATTGTTGAAAATTTGCTCAATCGTCACTGTTCCCGTCGTTCAATAGTTTACACACGATAGCCATGTGAAAGTATACATAAAAAAGGATTAAAACGTTTTTATTTTAAATTTTTTGGTACGGAACTTCATTTTTTTCCATTTCAATGAAATAAGTTGGGTAGTGTGGACGCGCGCGAGAGAAAGATGCACACAAAAAAATAGATCAAATTTCCCAAAATCCGTTGATTCATTCAGAATATCAACTAATAGAGTATAAATTACTATGTTAATTCGCTCATGAAGGCCAGAAAAATAAGAATGGAAACAAAACATCATATTCTAACGAATGCTGAGAATTGAACTCCAAAAATTTAGAGTAAAAACTCTAATTAGAAAATTGTATTAATCAAACTCCGTTGTTAATAAACTGAACCTAATTATTTTATGTTTGATTCATATTCTAATTTGAAAAGAAATCTAAAATTTAAAATCCTAATAATCCAACAACCCCTAAAAAATAATTCAAGTTATTCCACTGCATCAAAATCCTCAGGTGAGAGAGGTGGACCAAAAAGATCTAAGAACTGAATTCATATTTGAAGGGGGGGGAAAAAATTTCTGAATTCTGCCACTAAATATGGCTTTCTTTTTTAAGGAATTCATTTGGCTGGTTGTCTAGCAAGTTACAAATATTTTTTTCCTATGCGGTTACTTCACGGCTTTGTAGTTTGAAAAGTTGATTTCTCAATTAAAAAAGGATTTTTTGTATTGGTACACCTTAAGCTTATCATAGAGTTATAATTTACACTTTAAATCCTTAATTTTGACAATTTACACCATGAATTTATAAATATGTAACAATTTACACCTCATTGATAAACAATGTTGATTTTTTAATGAAAATTGGTACTTCCTTTGCATATAGATTGTTAATTAAGAGCATGAAATTTCATTTTCAATCAATGTTAACCCAAATTTACATTTGAAATAAAGTTAATTCAAACTTTTATATTTTGATAAAAACTTAATTAAATATCTTAACTTCAATAAATTGTAGTAACATAGATAAAAATAATTATTTATTTCTTGAATAACCCATGTAAATATCACATATCAATTTCTGTCAAAAGATTAATATTATTATCAATGCGGTGTAAATTATTACATATTTTAAATTCAAGATTTAAATTGTCAAAATTAAAAATTATGGTGTAAATCACAAACTCTACGATAAGTTAGGGTATACTAATGCCGGAAAAGCCTTAAAAAAAAAAAGTTTGTCTCCTTTTCCGAGGAAAGAGAACAGTTTTTGTTAATGCAAAAATTAATAAAAACTATGAAATCAGCTAGAAGCACGGACTTTAGGTTCTCATATTAGAGTCTATACATACGCAATGTATTTAACCAAAGATTCTTCGGCGGGAAGGTAGTTTCTCTTTTAATATTTTTTTCTTGCCCAACCCGGGATTAATAATGTAGAATTGCCCAATTTCTGATCAAAATTTATGTTTTTTTTTTTTTTTTTTTTTTTTTTTTTTTTTTTTATAGATAAAACTGACTTCTCTTTTGAACGAGTCTCAAAGTAAGCTAAGATCTTTTTTTTATAAGAACATAAATTCGTTATAATTATAAAAATCGTTTATTAAAAGACAGAAAATTAGAAACTTTGGCTTTAAAGGAAAATAGTAAAAAGAAATTGCTGCTATCTCTTTCTGAGAGAGCTTTAACCCCTTATACCATAATTTACTCGGCGAAGGAGGTGGTAAAATTTGCTTGTCGGAAAGTGATGGTGCATAATTTACCGCAACACATCGAGCTTCAAGTTAAAAGAAAAAGCAAAAAAAAAAAAAGTGACTGCATTCAATCCTAAAACGTTTCGTAAGAAACTTCATCACCTTAACCAATACGCCTTTCAACTTTATCCCCCCCCCAACCAAAAAAAAAAAATCCTTTTTTTTGTTTTTCCTTTCTGACATCCAAGAAAATGAGATAATAGTTACGCAAAGAAGTCGAACAAAAAAGATGGATCTGAAAAACTCCCTTTTTTGGGTTCCTCATTTGTTATTGGACTCCTTTTGCATTAGTTGACCAAAAAGTCCAAAAACGTTCATGATTGTCTTGCTCGTTTTATACATTCTCTTTGCAACCAAATTGAAAAATTTTAAAAATTAAAAAAATTGAAAAATAAAAAATTTCACTCTTGTTAGGACTGCACTTTCCATTACCAATCACAGGCAATCTATTAGTACTACAATGATCTTGAAACACATGATTATGCCTATGAAGCTCGAAGCTAAGTTTGCCATGCAAAGTTGGGACCCACTCACTTAGGCATAATAGTGAAGTGACACCTCCCGTAATCTTTCCTATACCATATTATTAGAAGGCACAAGAATTACAAATTTATATTAACTTTTTTGTATCTCGATTAACAGACAGAGAAAAAAAAAAATCACAAAATGAGCCAAATACATATCAACTCAAAGGTTAGAAAAAACACCATAGAACTAGGATCCTCGTTCAAAAAACCACGTGAACTAGGAGTTAATGTCCCTTCCTATTCCAATGCCACTTGGCCAACATAAAAACCACATGACTAATAGTTCAACCACGTCCGTAAACTAGATTGACAGAACCAAATGGGGTAAAATTGACATCTAAGAATAATTGGACAGAGTCACCTATGACTGAGACCACCATCACTCTAACCTTTTTTTTTTTTTTTTTTTTTTTTTTTTACTTTTAAAATCTTTTTTTTTTTTTTTTCTCACTTTACCCCATCAATAATTGATTATATTTATACAAATCCCGTTAAAAATCTTATCATTTGGTGTATGCCCTCACTAAATCAATATGTAGATTCCACCGTTGAGACATATGTGATATATAAGTTGTTTCTCTTGCGTAACCAAGAGGAAGGCCCCACAAAAAGAGTTGGATCAAACCAAGAGACCGACCCACTTCTTAATCTTGTGGCAGAGGAAAGTGTTTTTAAGTTTCTGCCACCCGAAAGTCCTGTGTGGTCAATTTACACTATAACGTATAACAGCTTTCAACATTTCCCAAGATAATAGAATTTCTCCATCCATCAGCATTCTCCCCCCAGAGCTGCTGCGGTAGATAGGCAGAGGCGCAAGTGGGATTTGAGCTGTAGTTTGTTCATCAGAGATAACTGCCCCCACCACCATGGAAAATAGTTGTTTTTAAGCCCTCATTTTCCCTCCCCCCCCGCCCCCCCCCCCCCCCCAAAAAAAAAAAAAAAAAAAGAGGGGGACAAACTTCGTTTTCCTCTCGAATTTTAGACATCATCACAAAATATTCCTGAACTTTAATTTGTTATACTCTTTTTCTCCCAACTTTAAAAATGTTTGTGAATTTCTCCCTTAAGTAAATTTTTTACAAAAAAATGCATGTGATACTTGTTAACAATAAAAGTTGGAAATATCAAATGTGAAAATTCATAATTATCTTAATGATTACGTTTAAAGAGAAAATATTTAAGGCTAATTATAATTTTTTTTTCTTATACAACTCTTTATATGTAATTTTATAATTTCATACTTAATAAACAAAACGAGTGTCACTTATAAATCAATGAATGTCACTTCATAGTTTCACATTTAATGTCATCAATTCATATTGTCAACAATGTCATGTGTATTTTTTCATAAAATATTGAATTGAGAAGGAAACTCTTAAATATTTTCAAAATTCGAAAAGAAAGAAGGTAACAAATTGAAATTGAGAGACATTTTAGTTTAAGATAAAGTCTTAAAGTCTGAAGAAGGTGGGGGGTCATCTAAACATTATTCTAATGACAACAACACGTGTGAGTAGGGATCCCTCACGAGTTTCAATAAGAGCCCCCACGGGAGAGAGAGAGAGAGAGAGAGAGAGAGGAGTGGGCTGTTGTTGTGGGCATGTGGGAAATCGTAGGCCTCAGAAGAAAGATACAGAACTGGAGAGGTGCTAACGTGTTCAGAGAAAGCAGATCAGACAAAAGTTGTCCTTTATAAATGTCAAGTATGGCCGACATGATATGATGAGATGACCCATCCGAACCGTCGTTCCTGTTGAACCTTTCCTTCTGGTTTCTTAATGTGATTGCTATGCCTTTAAAAGGCCATCGCTAGACACCACAGAATTAGAGCTCACATTTCAGATTGAGACTTGCATAGTTTTCATCTTTCCATTATTAACTCAATGGGTGGGAAGGGAGAGATTAAGACTGAGGGTCTCAGATTCAAAATCAATAAGTCCATTTTTTTTTTTTAATGAGTTAGAACTACAGACCCCGCATCATGTGTACATATATGTAGCCCGAAATTCGTCCTCAAAATAGATCTAATTACATTTCACTTTTCATGTTCTTAATGTCTTTTCACTGCTAAAGTACAAACCCAAACCAAAAACGCAGTAACACCAAAATTAACAACCGCTGTCAAAATTTTGTTAATTTTTGAGGTAAGATGATCAAAATATCAAAACAATCTTGGTTGTCGATCTACTTATCGCATTAACCAGAACCCTTGATGATATCATCATGTCATATTAAAATGCATGTTTTAATTGTGAGCTTGAAAAGATCGAGTTATCTCAGAGTCTTTGTTGACTAAATATGAGTTAAAGCGTCATTTCTAGCCTTAAATGCAGTTGAAATTTTTATTCTACGGTAAGACGGCACATGGCGGCTAAACTACATTATTTTCGTGTTTGACAAACGAAGGTGTTTTTGTAATTTAAAAAAATTAAAAAAAAAAACTACGGAGTCTTGGTATAAAATGTCCCGTCCTTTAATTGTGTATGGAGGTAGTTGATCTAAACCATGTTTATGATAAGATTGGCACACCATCTAAAATTCTAAAAATTCATTTTATTTAAAATCCAAATATGCTTTTTCACTTTTTTGAAATCTATACAACTCATTTCTCTTCCAAACACCCATTCATTTTAGATTCACATTTCAATATATATATATATATATATATATGTATATTGTTTCATTTTAAGACGACATGCCAGCTGCAGGCTTAACTTAGATAGCAAAGCATGCATTGGTTTCAATTATCAAGTCGTTTCCCTTTTACTAAGGCTAGCGTACGTTACCATTTGACCAATCTCATATTTCACCTTGTTTATTTTTCTCATATTTTCTAACCGCGTTTGCTTCTTGATTTGGTTATAGAAAACTGTCGGAATATACCCTATAAAAAGATTTTCCTAAAGAAGTAAGACATAATGATAAAAAGTCTTCCATAAAATTGGCCTTCCATAAAAACCACAAAATGCGAAAGGCAGCTTCCTAATATAACAAGATCCGATGTGATAGGTTAATTACAATGCAAACCTATCAGGAAATCCAACCAAGCTTCATGATCTCTCTGCTTATTATTTTATACAATACATGAAATATATGTGTGTGTGTGTGTGT
Organism: Ficus hispida; assembly: GCA_025413025.1. Lineage (NCBI taxonomy): Eukaryota > Viridiplantae > Streptophyta > Magnoliopsida > Rosales > Moraceae > Ficus > Ficus hispida. Next base: position 4,376,192 of record CM046365.1, read on the forward strand.
GAAGGTCAACCTGCCAAACCTAAAGACAGCTCCGAGCTGATAATGATTTATTTGTAACGTGGAATGCATGATTCTAAATTAAATGGGCATTAAAAGATTGGGCAAAGAAAAGTCTACTCGGACAAACACAAAGAGTTAACAAAGTTGTCCTTTACTTGCAAAAATAAAGCATTTCCATGCCTGGCTAAAACTTTAAGCACGTCAGTAAACAAAGCCATAGAAGGATCTCTCAAGCTACATAAATATTCATATGAATTATCAACCTTTTGTTTTTCCCTTCCCTTAACTGAAGCCAGCTAAAGTGGGGTCCACAATTCTATCATTTCGTGCGAAAGACAAGGCGAATAAATCTTAATTTCCATGTGATTTTTTCCTAAGCTCCTTTTTTGAAATCACATCTCTCTAAACAGCAAACTTGTGAATGAGAACATGAGTAGGTAGCAGAAATTTGAGCAGTAGAAAAAAATAAAATAAAATAAAATGAAAAAAGAAGAAGCCGTTTGCGGCTGCCATACTTAGTGCGCACGGTATTTCTTTATTAAAGCTTATACTAGCATGGAAATGAAAGGGAAGGTTTCTCAAGATTATGAATTCATGAATCTCGAGTATCAACCATTGGAGGCAAATAATAAACACCTAATTAACCAAATTATGGGCATTATCAGAACTCAAAAATGGTGATGGTGATAACATGGGGTGGTTTCTTGTAAGAGGGCCAAACCCCATTTTCCAAAAGAAACAGAACAGATGGTTCAATGACTTTGGTGCTAAAGTTCAGATTATAGAATTTGAGTTTGGATTGTTTGTGCGTTCATCGAGATATTTGAATTGTTTGAGTTAAAAAGTGTAAAAATTTGAAATGTGTTCCGAAAAAAATATCAATATGGAACTTATTTCGTTCGTCTTGAAATTCTATGCAATTTTAAAAAAACATCTCATTTAGACTTGTTCATGTAAAGTTATGGATTTTTAAAGTTTGAGTTACAAAGCTGTATAAATAGTAAAACTAAGAGAAAAAGAAAAAGATTAGATTGTGATTCTAAAGTTTGAATTGTGTGTTCAAACGTATGCTAAGTATAGATGTTTTCAAAAGGGCTGTTAAAGTAGACGCGCTTAAGAATTGATTGCACGAGTTCCTAGGCTTTAGAGGAAAGAGAAAGGTCTTTTTGTTGTTTTGGTGACCCCAAAGACCGAGTCATTGAGTGTGCATAGAATCTAAAACAAAGGGCCAACAAAGAAAAAGAGCGCCAAAACTTGTAGAAAGTAACAAAATGAAGAAAGAAAAGTTGCGGTTGGGTGGGTGTGCTTTTGTAGTGTATAGAGCCCTTAATGGAAGGCAGCTTTCGCTTTTTGCTTTCTTTTCTAAATTGTGAGTGGTGTCCAAAGGCTGTGTGCAAAAGTATAAGAAAATAGAATCTTAGTCAATACTGTTCCTCTTCACTTCAACATACTGATATTTATTTACTTTTTTTCCCACACTCGCTTTTTTTTTTTTTTTCCCCTTTTTCCTTTAATTTAATTTAATTTTTTAAATGGAGGGGAGGTTTGATTGCGAGACTTTGTTTAGCTTTGTCCACGAGGTGGTTTTTCATGGGCAAGGTAAGCTATTCTTTTTGCTCAAAAGGGAAAGGTAGGGTATTTCTTTTGGGGTGACAATTGGAAACGGAGTTTTGAAGGTTTTGGAAATGTGTTTGGTTGAAGTTTGAATTGAAAATGAATTGGGATATAGAAATAATGTAAAAATTTGAAACATGTTTAGAAAAAGTATACAACATGAATCTTGTTTCGCTCATTTCATCATTTTGTGCGATTTGGAAAAAAAAAAAATTTTATCTTATTTGACTTGAAATAAGAAATTTCTGGATTTTTGAAGTTTTCGTTTTTTGAAAATGGAAAAGAGAAAATGAGATATATATTTGGAAGTTTTGGAGTCTAGTAGTCAAAACTCCATCTGGAGTTGTTCTGAAAGAGGGCAAATATAAAAAGCAACAATCAATTACCTATAAGTTTGAATTATATAGAAACTATATGCGGTTAGGCTACAATTTTAGAATTACCATTTATACTTCTGATGCAGCAGTAGATGTCCTCAACTCCGAACAATTGCCAGACTTGACCCTGAAAAAAAAAAATTAAGGTAAAATTGAGTAGCAGCACGAGTCATAAGCTAGAAAAACTTTGTACATTATACAATATTATATTATTAACGAAATATATGAACCTTAGATAAATCAAAGGGATAAATAAACCTTGATGTAAATTGAATTTGAAATGTCAAGTAGCATAATATTATAAGAATGCAGTTCATTGAATTGTATCGCATTCAACATTGGGGGTGGAAAATGAATCGACATCTTGATGTGATGCAACATTTTCTTTTTTAGTTGGGAAAGGATGGAGAAGTCCATCCGAACTGCCCAATAAAGACTAAGAGGAGAGCAAAAGGCCAATGGCACGGAAAAAAAAAAGTGTGGAGAAGAAGCAGTAGATTGTCGAAGGAATCAAGAGTTTCCTATAGGCCATTTGGATGTCCAATGGGAACTAATTGAACTCCGCTTGCCATTTATAACAGCAAGTTAGCAATCCAAGTTCAACCAAAAAAGGGTTAGCAACCCAAACAAACTACTTATGCTGCGCAAACAATAATCCCATATGCCTAACCTACCCTTTCATTCTTCCGAATCTTTTTTTTTTTTTTTTTTTAAATGAAACGAAGATTATTGATGAAGAAAATGTACAAAAAAAGTAGCACTTTGAGGACAAGAAGTTCTCAAAGAGAAAATGAACGAAACGAAAAAAATTAAAAACAACCAAACATACTATTGACTGAAAACACGCTTCCAATTTGACATGATCATGATAAAGGAAATTCCTTGAACTCTTTGTTGGCTGAAGCCCATTTAGGATGATACTTGATTCTTTCAAAAGAAAACTAGCATCTTGATGACCAAAAAAGTAGCAGCACCACACACTTCCACATCGCATTCACCTTCTCAATCAAGCCAAAACCAACCGGTTTTTCCACCATTAAAGTTACTAAGAGAAAACCCACTGAAAACCAGCTTCCCATTCCACAGACCTCTAGCCATATATCAGCGCAATAACAAATGGTCCACCGCCTCATCACGGACACACAAGACACACCAGGATGAAGAAAATAGCCTAGTGTGGATTTTTCCTCTGCACCACATCACAACTATTGGTCTTTTCATGAAAAACTAGCCAAGCAAACATTTTAGTTCTGTTTCTGAAAAAAAGATTTCCAAATAAAATTCGAAAGGTTCAACATGGACTGTTCATCTTTATCAGTGCGAGCAAAGGAAGAAAGACTGGCAGGAAAACCCGGAAGGATTGCAAGACCACTCTCTTTATTATCTAAGATAGATGGATTTCGGGAAAAACTCCCCAAAACCTGGAAAAGGAAAATCAAGACCAAGGTTTCTCTGTCATTGAGATGCCTTCTAAAACCAAAATCCAGTTATTAGAAGAAACTGTACAAACATCTGCAATAGGCAAATTTTTAAGATTGGATAACTAGAATAACCTTGGAAAGGAAAAGGCGAAAGAATTGCTTCCCTTCAGCACATCCTCCTAAAACCAAATTTTGTGCCCGTTTTGCACATCCCATTGGACCAACCCCAGAAAATTATTTACGCCATGAGAAATAAACTTCCAAGGATTCCTAAGATTCTCTAGTAACCAGCTTAGAATCCCACCCATATGAATTCAGCATGTACTTACTTCTAACAACCCTGCCATAAAGAATGTTGTACCATGGGGAACCTCAAAAGCCATTTTCCGATCGCAACAGAGGTGTAACTTTCAATTTCAAGTGGCAAATCATACAAGAAGCTAAATTTGTTTCTTGAATTACAATTGCAAATGGGAAAGCAAATTGCATTGATGATCCAAGGTGTAATATATCCAACTCTCTAAAATCATTACCAAATTAAACTAAAAAGAAAATGTAGATGTCATTTCATCTACAAACTTTTATGAGGTATGTCCTGTAAAGAACAAAATAATGTGTGTGTCCGGTCCGTGGCATATACCTTTTGAAGCTTTGAGAAAGGGTAAGACTACTTACCTGATTTGTTTTGCATACTAATACCCAACAGATTGTTAGGAGTGCTTTCACGAGTGGAGCCACTAGAAAGTTTTTTTTACCTTTTTTAATGTAAAAGAAAAGAACTATACATCATGCCAAGAAATAAGAAAACTAAGGAATGCAGTAGGAATACAAGTCTATGGATATATATCTAGCAAAATATTTTATGAGCAACAGATTCAGGTCAAAGTAAATGAAAAATCTACAAAGCTATAAAAAGCTACGAAGCTATAAAAATCTATGAAGCATATTATTTGCTCATCTGTTCCTATTGTGTTTTATTTTCTGCTTCATCTTGGATTCTTCTTTACATAGGATAAAGTAAAGCAAAAACTAATGCAGAGCCACAAACCCAATAGCTCAAGGAAAAGAAATAAATTTCCATAATGAAAAGCTATTAATAGCTCGTATTTTAACCAATCTTTAACAACGTAGTTACAGTTAAAAAATCAGAGTAAAAGATGTTCTCGCAATAAGAAGCATAGAAAGTGCGTGATTACCATGTGGTTGCAGTATTTTTCACAATCACTTTAGTCCACTCAACATGCTGTTTAAAGTCCTAATGTGACTTTTAAAAGAAAGAAATAACTTTCTATCGTCAAGTTCAAAGGCACAAACAATTATAAAAGTTTACTCTTAACCCATGTCGAGGGACAATACTAGAAGTTGAAGACATTTTTAAAAAGGCACAACAATAAATTCATAGATTAACGTGGAAATAAACAGAAAAAATACTTTCATCTCTTAGCCACCCTACTCCTAAGGACATGAACCTTTAGAGTTGGGCATAGTACTCTCACTGTCTACCGTTCCTATTCTTTTTCATCAAATGCACGCCAAATGCTCACATGTAAAGAACCATATAAGTGACTCTTACGACAAAAGTTGAAAAAACAAAAGCAATTTAGATTAAAAGCATCACATGTGTTGGGCGTCAATCCGAAAAACCACTTAGCAGCTTACGAAGGATTAAAAAAAAAAAAAAAAAAAAAAAAAAAAAAAAAAAAAAAAAAAAAAAAAAAAAAAAAAAAAAAAAAAAAAAAAAAAAAAAAAAAAAAAAAAAAAAAAAAAAAAAAAAAAAAAAAAAAAAAAAAAAAAAAAAAAAAAAAAAAAAAAAAAAAAAAAAAAAAAAAAAAAAAAAAAAAAAAAAAAAAAAAAAAAAAAACTACGAAGGACGTTAAAAGATTTTGTATATTGTCATAACATTCTGTTTAAGGATCAAATCACTACTAAAATAAACAGATAGAACCCGTTAGCCATATGTTGGAAATTCTAGCATATTCATTTACAGATCAATGAAAACAAAAATATTTGGGGGAGTTTCTAAAACTAACTAAAGATCCGAGGATGTTATGGCAGTCTATGGTATTTCTAATGAACCTTGCTTTTCTTCCATCTGAACTTTGTCCAATATGATTGTTTTTGCCTACACAAGCTGCTGAAAAGCAGTTGATTTTCCGAAACACCCCTATTTGTATGTGTAAAATAGATTCCATAGCGCTCTTAGCAGCCGAATATATGGTGAAAATTGCGTCATTTCAGCACTACTAAAACTTGTATATGATCACCCTAGTTGAATTGTCACATATAGATAAATCTTTTATTGGTATTTGAAGCACATAAATGACTAGTTCCCACCCGCATCGTATCCGAGACCGAGATCCATAGTGCTAATAGCTTGCCAAAATAACATTGTTACCATGCCAACAAACAAACAATTGTGCAAAAAGAAGTGTTGCAAGTCCAGAATTGCTCAACATAATAATTTTTCATGACAATCTCAATTTCAGTTCCAAATTCCAAACTTGTAAAATGAGAAACAAAGGCAACATTACAAAAATCCAAATTCTAAATGAAATGATTCCATATGCTTCATCGCAAATATTCCACATGAACAAGAAAATTTGAGCATCTAAAAAGCTAGAACTGCAAATAAATTCAGGCGCATTGTGCAGAATATTAGAAATAATTGTGCTCTCATATTATCTGAAATCTATATAATTTCATCCAAAATTTAGAGAGAGAGAGAGAGAGAGAGAGAGAGGGAGGAAAAAAAAAAAGTTCTCGTCCTGATCAGAATCCAAATGATTAAATCCAACGAATGCAGTAAAATCAGTGAAACATAACGAAAGCAAAAATGCATTACAAAAAGAAGAAGCTGAATAAGAGAACCTTGAAACGCAGTGCAACGACAGAGGAAGACGAAGAGCCATAGCTTTGTCGAGTGAACAGAGGAAAAGGGTAAAGTGGTGGCGATAGGGGATCTGATGCCGTTCATTGGGGCATATTCGCGGCAGAATGGACGATAGGAATTTGAGGCTTTTTATTTTTTATTTTTAAAAAAACTTTGGATGAGATTCGAGTTCTATATATCTTACGTACGGTATTATCCTTATGTATTACTTTCCTGAACACCTGGTATATTAGTAAGGAAAAAGTCAAGACATTGTTGAAACAAATGATACCACGAGATAAGGCACATATTTTAACTGTAGTAGACTATGTCATGATCTTCTCTCTCATCATAAAACCACTCAAAAGCCTTAATAAATATATTAGCTTTAAGCGACATCCCTAGCCTGAGCGAGCATTGACATCTTTTGGGGCTTTCAAGGCTCTTATTAACGAGAGAGCAAACTTTGACAAGCTTATACAGCTAAGTCAGATATTCCTAGTGACTGTCTCTATACTAACTATACCAGTGTGTGTGATAATTGATATCCATATCAGCAAAAAATCAAAATACCTAGATCATAGTATAGTATTATATCTTATATACAGGGATTCCTAAAGTATATCAGAACAGTGTTTAGCTAGACATGGAAAAACTGAAATTTTATTGAAGTGTTAGTTTTCTTACATTCGATCTCTCATTCGAGGAAGGGAGAAGCCTCTTATATATAGGTGGCGAGGAGGAATGAGCTAGCCATCGATGCAGATTGATAATATTTGACATTTCTATGTTTTTTTTTTTTTTTTTTACAGAAAAATTCGTTCAATTCAAAATAAAGATACAAACACAAATAGAAAGTAATACAAGAGACAAAAGCCTCTATTGAAATCGGTTTCATCATTAGATACTGATATCATTTAAAGAATAAGATGTATGTTAAACACTCAATAACAGAAAGTAGCTCAGCACACTAAGATAAGCACATACAAGACTATTTGAATAAAATCCTTATAATCGAGAGAAGTTTTCGATCAATTGAAACCATAAGTATATAGCACTGAGGTTACCATCAACTATCATGTAATCAAATCTAATGGAAACCAAATCAACACACCACCCAAAAATTGTTCTAATGGACGACAAGTAAACCCATAAAATAAGGAAACCACCTCCATAAGCTTAACCCAAAAAAAAAAAAAAAAGTAGATTTTAGACGATGAAGACATTGTATTGATCATAAAAAATTGTCGCACAACAAATTACAAAATAACAAACCACAGAAAACAAGCCGAAAACATAGGCCCATCGTGACAAAAACACCTATAGGCTCGAGATCGTCGAAAGGCAGTGGGTCAGTCTTAGCAAATTTGTCGCTCTACCCGCTACCAGCACCATCTCAACAAGGAGGCTGATGACGATGGAGATTGGATCGTGTGGAGGAGATCGGCGCCAAGCACTTTCTCTCTCTCCTCGCACGCTCTTTCTCTCTCCCCTTGGACGTCGGAGACGGAGACTCTCTGCCTCACGATCTCCTCTCCTCTCGACGTCGTGATCTTAGCACCATGTGTCTGCACTTGGACGTCATGATTTCCTCTGCAGTGTCACATTCTCAGCTCGGCATCACAATCTCTACCTTGCTGTCGCTATCTCTGCCTCACCGCCGCCTTTGTCTATTTGCCCACATCCTCAACGTTGCTGTGATCTCAACTCGTCGCATGAGTTCCCCAATGGCGATCCTGGACTCTTTTATTATTTTATTAATATTGCGATGTACTTTGGTGGAAAATCTTGTGGTCTGCAAAAATTTTTTTTTTTTTTTTTTTTTGTTTTTTTTTTTTGAATTTTTTCTTGGCCGCAATTTGATTAGTTGTAATTGTCAGGAGTCAGTAACTAAGTGGTTACGAATTGAAAACCAGTCAAAGAAGGTATTGCCGTCGATAATAACTGTGTCATCATGCATACTAATTGATTACTAGTTGACTCTTAGTTTATTATTTTATAGATTAAGTAATTGCCGATTTTATCGATATCATCTTGAGATTTTTAAGAAATGGTTAAATGTTGAATGACAAAATACGGTATTTTCTTTAGGAAAAACCCGGCAAAGTTTGTAGTTTTTAGTCGGTAATTGCCTAGTCACCGACTGGTAACCAGTCATTGATTAGTAATTGATAACCAATTGTCGAGTCAGTAACTAAGTGGTTACGAATTGAAAACCAGTCAAAAGAAGGTATTGCCGGTCGATAATCAACTGGTGTCATCATGCATACTAATTGATACTAGTTGATAACTTAAAGGGTAAAATGTATGTTCTTAAATAAATAATTAAGTTAATTAATATTATATGATATCATCGTATGAAATTTTTTGCTGACAGTTTTTCTTTTGTGGTAAAAGTCAATCGAAGGCATCATTCTGTGGCATTTCTACCATTTACACGTAGTCTACATGCTCCAAGCTTATGCGTAGCCTGGAGAAGAATGGGCCTGCACAAGTTGAAGCCCAATTGAGAACCCGGATTGCTCTTGTATGGCTTTGGTGGTGTAAGTACCAGGGATATGTGTGCAAGTGCAACCAAACAAAATCACTTAAAAGAGATCAAATCCAAATCAAAACCAACCAAATTGCAATTGGTTTTTTAAAGTGGTTTGAACTAATATTTAACCTCTTCCAAAACAAAATCAGAACCATATATATATATATATATATATTTTAAGGATGATAAAATATTCGTGTATGGTACAACTTATGAAACTTTTTTGAAACTTTCCAATCCGCAACAGAAATAAAACATTCAAAGTTAATAAATAAATAAATATCCACGATCAAATTATCATTCAATATTAAATTTGAAACTTTTTATTAACACTCTATTTGAAACTCATTACAGATTCAAACCAAACAAAACTGATTGCTAATTGTTTCGGTTTGGCTTTTATTATGGTTTTGTCAGATTGTTGCACTTATTCATACCTTTGCTTGCTAAAAATTGAAGACAAATTTGATCAATTTCAGTGAATGGTACAACTTAATGGCTTCATGACTCCATTAGGAACACTAGCTGATGCATGCAGGATAAATAAACAAAACAAAAATAAAAAGATAAAAAATAATTAATAGTTTTTTATTTTTTTAAATTGTTTTTTTTTTTAATTTGTTTAATGCCATGTAAATAGGCTTAGAGGAGAGGTCGAATGGCACGGTTCAAGTGTCATTCAATCCTTTTCTAATGTAGTTGTTGACTATCACCATGAGCAACAGGACATTAGGAATAACAACTCGTAAGATCACGTAACTTCTATATGATTTTTGCCAACATAATTATATAAATTCTTTGTTTTTTTTTTTAAATTCATGTATTAACGTGCATTTGGTTTATTAGTTTGAGATGGAATTTTTAAATTAAAATTGATTGACTTTTTAAAAATTAATTATAAATTTTATTGATTTTATTAAAAAAGATAAAAATTAAGACAAAAAAATATAATTTAATTTAAATTAAAATATAATTTGAAAAAATATAATTTTATTTGAATTAAATTAAAACATCAAATAAAATCTTAGCCTAAAGTCTTAAAAGGCACTTCTTTTTCTTCATCTATTTTAACTTTTGAGTCTGATTTTTCTATTTAGCAAAACCAAACCATATTTTGTGCAGATCCTACAAGATTAACGCATCTTACTATGAAGTTGATCATGACAAAGTACAAAATGATAACTAAAAAAAATACATTAAAGAAATTGAAACACATTGGCTTGGCCGTTGCAGCAGTTGGCAGGAAACGCCCTGGCTTGGCCAGTCTGCAGAGTGGCACCAATATCGAGGCATGAACATTACCCCCCACGCCCACCATAAACGGGGCCAAATCGTCAAAAGGTGTCAGCAAGATGACGCGACTGTTAAGCGTCCGAATAATGATTACAAAAAAATTTTAAAAAAAGTTTCCCAATAAAATGATAAGGTCTGTTAGGGAGAGGATTTGGAGATATATTTTGATTTGAAAATCAAATATATTTTAAAAATACGTATTTGGAGAAAAAAAATTATTTAGAGGAAAAAATTTTAAATCTTAAAATATGTTTGGAAAAACAAATCTATCATATGTCGACTCCTCTAATCTAACATATTTAACAAGAAAAAGAAAAATGCAAAATATGAAACTTAAAATCCTCTGACAAAAATGCAAGTCATGAAAATGACCAGAATAAAGAAAATAGGAGAGCGGTTGCAATAATAAAATAAGACTACCCATACATATATTTCTCTTGTTTGCATAAGAAGAGGTCTCGTTAAAATTTTTAACCGCTAAAATCCAAAGGAAAATACGTAGCAAAAGGGAAAAAAAAAATACATGGTCGATAATAAAAGTGGGCAAAAAGGTAGCTCCTCCTCTCTAAAATGTGAACCTATATGCTTACAAACCATTCAAAACCCAGAACATCAATGCAACACAAAAATAAAGAATATTAAACTACCATGATAGAGATCTTACAGAAATACCATTAGAAGCTATTAGAAGTTATTTTATTTGCTACACTATTAATGGTGTGCTCGGTGCACTCTAGAATAATGGTTGGCATATGCGGTTGACTAGTTACTCTGGCCTGACCACCTTGGAATTGATAAGGACGGCCACTCGAAATTGGGAGTTGAACTATTAGGTCAAGTAGCCCTTACCAAACTAGTTGACGAGGATCCTCCCAAAAGATCCAGGTGACTAGATAGTGACTAGCGGCTGATCACACCGACCAGGACAAGTCGGCCCAACCTTCTCCCACCTTTTCAACCTTCACTCAAATTGATTGTGTTCACTTGACACTTGCTCCACTATCTAGTACTGACACTAGTACCTATTCTAGTAGTTACATCTCCCCCCGTTACCTATGAAGTGGCGCATGTCGCTTCAGCCCAATGGGCAAAAAACATTGGTACATCTGACATGGGTCAACCTACCAGGTCCAACCAAGGCACCTAAGTCCGTGAGACACATTTATAAGTAGGGGTGGCAATACGGGTCGCGACACGACGACACGACTCGAAAACGATATGAATTTCACGGGTTTGGGTTGAGAAAAATTGGTGGCGGGTCGTGTTCGGGTTGGAAAAATTTGACACGAAAAAATTCGTGTCGTGTTCGTGTCGACCCGCAAAAATTCGTGTCGTGTCGTGGAATCCGGAGATTCCACGACGGTTATTAAAAACCGTCGTGGAATCAGGTGATTCCACGACGGTTTTTAATAACCGTCATCTTATGTTAAGATACCACGACGGTTTCCTAGAAACCGTCGTGTAATCTATCAAATTCGTGTCGTGTCGTGTCCACCCGTTATGCTTTCGTGTCGTGTCCGTTTCGCAGTTTCGTGTCGTGTTCGTGTCACGGGTCGTGTTCGGGTTGGGGTAGAAAAAATTCGACACGACTCAAACACGACACGAACACGACACGAGACACGAATTGACACCCCTATTTATAAGTAGAGGAGTGGACCACTCCCTTAGGTATGAACTACATTCCTTGCCTAAACTCTTATTCTCGCTTGCTCATCATTGTCTTATACTAACTTAAGTATTAGAGAGTCCTTAGTAGACATTCCATTAGTGTCCCCTTAGCTCCGATGTGCTCTTCTCCATTTTGCAGGTGACTAAGCAGAACAGGAAGACATTGGACCAATCACACTAAAAAACTTCTATGTTTTAAGGGTTAGTTTGGTGTGTAAGTTTGAGTTAAGATTTTTAAGTTTCAATAATAATTTTTATTGATTTTTTTAGAAAAGACAAAAAAAATTTTCAGAAAAAGACAAAAATTAAGTTTATGGTGTAAGTTTAAACTTACACCCTAAACGGGCTAAGTAATCTATTTGGCATTATGTCAAATATTTTGGCATCAAATAGAACATAGGGCCTTTGTTTGGCTTGTATAAAAATTGAATTAATCAATTTTTTGCCTTTTGCGTTTGGTAACTTATCTAAAGTCCAACTAAATGGAATTTTTCAACTCAACTACTGTCTTTTTCATATTATTTGGACTCTATAAACGACATGTCGTTTTCCACAATGAACAACAGCAAAGAATGCGACAATAATAAACAAGAGGAGAAGAAAAACGACAAGAAGCTTGGTGTGCCCAGGCTTGTCGTTTTTCCCTTCAGTCACACAAACGACGCGTCGTTGGGATAATAATCCCTTTATTAATGCTGGCCGTTGTCTATTAATGCCGAACCTCCATAGCCTCAAACGAATGGCTCGCAGGCGAGGAAAAATGGATTACTTCCTACATCTCCGGCGACCAGGGGCGGCCACAGAGCCATGGATGCGACGGCGATCGTAGAATCGACCTCTGGTAAGCCAGAAAGGAAAATTAAAGGCAGGGCAGGGAAAATGGTAGAGCAAACCCATGGTTTGCAGGCGGCATCACCTCTCCGGCAAGCTCGCCTATATATCTATCTCCACCTATCATTTCTGATCTCTCTCTCTGTGGCCAAACCGTAAGTGAATCGGTTCACAATGGCCTCAATCACATGTAATTTTTTTTTTTTTAATTTTGCACAAGCTGTAAACGTCAAATGGATGGGTAGAGAAGATGATCTAGAGAGAGAAAGTAGAGAGAGAAAGCAAAGTAAACTTAACTAACCAGTGGGATCTTCGTGCACCTTCGTTTGGCTGAGCAGAAACGGTCTTGCCGACGATTGGGCTATAGGATGCGGCGATGGATGGGCTGGGAAAGAGAAAATGTTTGTGAGGAGAGAGCAGCAAAAATTGAAGACGGGAAAGGAAGAAAACGCCAGCTACCTGAGGAATCTGGTCAGAGTTAGATTCGTCCATGCCTGCATCGCCAGCCCGCGGAGATTTTCTCTTCGCTGAATCAATGATTGAACAGAGGAAAGGGAATCGAAGCACGTGGGCGAGCAGCGCAACAGTGCACAAGCTCAGTAACTGTATAACGGTTCAGTCACTAGTTTGGACTGAACCGTTGTGCCAAACCAATTAAGTTCAGTTTCAACTGAAATTCATGAACTCAAACTGAGTTAAACTAAAGATCATTTTACAAAAGATTTATCTAAGAGTTGTTCCCTCCGAGTTTAACAAAGTTTGTCAGGCATTTAAAAACAAACCTAAACAATTATGTCATTTTCTCTCTCTCTCATCTCAAGTCATCTATATATATATATATTTTAATCAATTTGATTATGATTATAATTTGTCATATTATTTATTTAACAATGTGTCATAAGCGTCACGTCTATAAGATCTACTTTGTTTCTCCTGTTAGGAAACTTAGTCTTTGTTTAGAACACTATTCTGAACTAAAAATTTCTAACTTATTTTTGTTTTTTCTTTAAAAAATAAATAAAAATTTTAAATAGTTTTTAAAAAGTCAAATAATTCTAATTCAAAGAGTTTAGTTTCAACCGGTAAATTAATTGCAAGCTTAGAAAGATGGATAAATTTCCCAAAAAGATCTTATGGTGGCAATATATAAAATCAGATCCACCTTTATGAAATAAGAATCGGCACTGTAATGCCTCCTAAGCTAGCAAATCAATTATAAAAATAACTTATAAAGCTAGTCTAAAGGCGTTATTTCTCATGATCTTCCCTTAATTTAAATTAATAATTGATGTTACAATTCTCCCCCTCTAATAAAAATTCCGTCCTCGATATTTGATGGTTTTAATGTCTCCAATCAAACAGTAATTCTAACAAATCTATCCAACGCTATCGTTAACTGAGTTCTCGATCCTATAAGGTACTAAATAATCTCCAAAACTATATTACTTTGATATCACTTTTGTAACGCCCCCTAACACGTCAATTATAAACATAACTTATAAAGCTAGTTTAAAAGACATTATTTCTTGTGATCTTACCTTAATTTAAATTAATAATCGGGTGCATGCGCTTACAAAGTTAACTGCAAAGTGCATGTTTAAACGGCACGTTTAACCCAAATACCAACAATTTGGCGATGAATACTTGGTCGGTTCACTCAATTCCTATCAGTTTGGTCGCTGACTGGCACCGTCGATTTTCTAATTTCAAGAGACCGAGCATTGACCAACAAAAGAAGGAAACAGGCCAACCGCAATGATCGATTTGTTTGGATTGGTTGTTATCCGTTGGATTTTGTTCTCTTATTTTTGTTCTTATTTTTTTAAAAATAAATCTAAAACATAAATAGAGAAAGCAAGAAGTGAAACAATATTTCTAAATTTCACTTGATGATATGTATGACGTTTGTCTAATTGATCTCAGTGTTGTTTACTATAACGTTATTGTAGTTACGATAATACATAACGGTTAACTTATATAATAACAAGAGGTTATGGTTGTTATAACGTTATTTAATTTCCGTGTAATACGATTATGTTAATATGATCATATTCAATCTAAAAGCTTTACACGAGATCTAATAGATTTACTTGTTTTACGATATCGTTACTGTGGAGACTGCGTTACATATATATACATACATATATATATATATATATATAAGAAAAATTAGGTTAGGTGGTTTATTTTGGTCATTCAATCTAATCAATGGTTGAATTTTTTTTTTATTTAGCAAAATGACCGTTTGTTATTATTTTTTAGATTTGATTGATTATATTAATTCAATCAATGATTTCACTGATTAACACTAATGAAAATTGAGAGAGATTGATATTTTGGTTTTTGGTTCACCGATTAGAAATTTGAGACTGACCTTCGCTATTTAAAATTTTCATGATATGCTTGCTCTTTTTGTTTTGTATGTTACCTCCATGGTATACGTATTGTTTTTTTTGAAATTACTAGTCATGTCAATTTTTATTTTTTTTTAATTGTTTTTGTTGAAAATCTGTTTGGATCAATATTGCAATTCATATGCTCTATATGGTTTTGGCTGATCTTTTTCGTACTAAATATGTGTTTCACAGAAAAATCTAGGAACGAGAATCAAAATATATGAAATATTTAATCTAGATACGAAATATAAAAATAATGGAATTCTCAATTTCATATTCGGTCCGATCCTTTTTATTTTATTAATTAATCTTAAGATTTCTTTTGTAAACGATAATAATAGATGATGAGATGTCACTAATAATCTTTTTTTTTTTTCAAACAAATTAACGGGACATAATCTGATGATTCACTTGAATTGTATTTTTGTTGTTGTTTATTTCCTGAAAAGCAAACCAACTTGCTAAAATTTTTGTTGATATCAGGCCAAATGCCACAAGTAGAGAACTGGAGGAAGCTTTAAAAGTCAAAGGGTTAAATCTTTGGAAAAAAAAAGGGGAGAAGAAAGGGGCCTTTTACAGTAGTAAAAATTGTAGATTACACGACGGTTTTTTACCATCATGTAAAGTTTACACGACGGTTACCCAACCATCGTGTAATCCAGTATCGTGGTAGATAACACGACGGTTACATTACCGTCGTGGTATCTCAATGTTACACGAGGGTTAAAACCGTCGTCGAAACAAGATACACCGTCGTGTTAAAAAGTAATGTGAAGATATTACACGATGGTTCTCTACGAACCGTCGTGTAATGTTGTAATATGACGCATTACACGACGGTTCACTACGAACTGTCGTGTAATATGGTATCAAATGAAACAAAGCAGCCCGATAAGAACCCATATCTAGAGCCAACATCATATAACCCAATTGAGATATTGTAGAATAAGCTAAACCCCTCTTAATATCCTTTTGAGCAAGAGCTAAAGTGGTCCCTAAAAATAAAGTTATTATACCTATCAAAGCTATTAGATTCATTATATAAGATATAACTATGAAAAGCGGAAGAAGCCGATCTTCAAGAAAAATTCCAGCCGCTACCATAGTAGCAGCATGTATAAGAGCTGAAATAGGGGTAGGCCCTTCCATAGCATTGGGTAGCCATACATGAAGGGGAAATTGGGCAGATTTAGCAACTGCACCAGCAAATAATAGAAAAGCACATAAAGTAGCAAATAAATGATTAACCTCATTATTAGAAATCAAGTTATTGAATATTTCAAACAAACCCCGAAATTCCAAACTGCCCGTTATCCAATAAAAACCTAAAATTCCTAATAATAAACTAAAATCTCCGACACAATTAGTTACAAAAGCTTTTTGACAGGCATTTGTTGTAGTAAGTCGTGTGAACCAAAAACCTATTAATAGATAAGAACACATTCCAACTAATTCTCAAAAAAAATAAATTTGTATTAGATTAGAACTAGTAACTAATCCTACCATTGAAGTAATGAATAAACTAATATAAGCAAAAAATCGTAAATATTCCTGATCATAAGACATATAATTGTCACTATAAATAAGAACCAAAACTCCAACGGTAGTAATTAATATTAACATAATAGAATATTAACATAATAGAAGTAAGTGGGTAAACCAAATAGCCAAATTCTAAAGAAAAGTCATTATTTATAGTCCAAGACCATATAGATAGATAGATAGAAGGTTTATTTATTTGTTGAATAACTAGATAAGTTGAAAAAAGCATAACTATACTTAACAATAAAACACTTGGAAAAACCCACATACGGCGAAGATCTTTTGTTGCCGTTGGAAAAAGTAAAAGTCCTACTCCTATTAATATCGGAACTGGAAGTGAGATTAAAGCTATAATTCATGAATATTGATATATATATTCCATAAAAATAAATTAAAAAAAGTACTGCCTGATCATTTCTATCAACATAAAGCCTCAATTAATATTCTTTGTATATTATGCAGAAATATTCTTTTACATAATCTTCTTTACTAATTCTTTGTGTATCTTGGTGTTTCTAACTATCCACTCGTTTTTGTTCAATCATCCGTTAAGGTAATACATGTATGAGAATACATACAAAGGATAGTGAAAATTCACTATGGTTGATCTTTTGAACCCGCTTCAAGCTAGGATGACGAATCACCCAATCTTGGGGCAACCACTTTCTTATGCTTATGTTTATTTCCGCTCAACTCTCTAACTCTTATACATAGAAAATGAGACTCACTTTTTTTACTGCGAATTTATATTTATATATTATACAAGCTGTTTTCTTTCGCTCATATAACTATTTGATTTAGTTCATCCATTTGAATAATGAATAAAAATGAAGATATTTACTCAAATTATTCCGCCTTCGCCTTTTTTCCTATAAAGGAAGGAATAGAGACCACTTTATATCTTAACGAATCACACGTAGATAAGATTCTATTATTTCTCTATCCACAAATCAATATATAATCTAGATGGATACATATCACATATATAGTATACTTAATATTATATTATTATATATTAATGTATAGTATTCTTACACCTATATTATAATTTTGCTTAATATATTTTACATATATTTCCCTATTTATATCGTTTTTAGCGTACAATCTTGAATACTTGAACGGTCGATTCTTTTGTTTTCATCTTAGCTCTGATCTTTGCTAACTAAAAATAACAAATAAGTGAATATAATATTAATAACCATAACGAATCTAATGGCTATAACTAATAATTAATTCCTTTTTTTTTGAATAATTAAATTTAGAATGAAATTATTTCGAATATTATAATGTAAAATCTTAATTAATATGTATTAATTATATTCTATATATATCGAATACTAGAATAAGATTCTACTTTAATTATTAAGTTATAGTAATTTAATTACTAGATTCTCTTTAAAATTCTAAATAGATAAGATAGAAAATTAAAATATTTTATGTAATAAAATTAATAGTTTAGTTTATATACTAATTTAATAGTATTAAAATAACTAATAAAATATTTTAATATTAAAGAAATAGACAATAAAGAAATAGACAATAGAATTAGATTAGTTAAAAAAAAAAGAATTTTGAATTTCAAATATCATTTAAATTCAAAGAGATGAAGTCTCATTAACATATTATGCATATTATGGATAAGCTAAATAATGAATAAAATAAATAAAAAAACGACAATACAATTAGAGAGATTCATTAAGATCATATCTTCTGATTTTGAAGATACTTTTGGGAGGATAAGCCCAGTCAATAGGATGAAACTCAAAGAGTTCTTGATGTCGAACTATATACCGCGCACGTCATTTAGATGGGCTCCAGAAAGTCACATAGGAGGAAATAAAGAAATAAAATATGAAAAGAAAATAGAAAGAAATGATAAGGGGATCAGATTCTATTTGTATTTGTACTGTATCAGAGATGAATCTTGGCTATTCGCACCCCTCAACTCCCCTAGACTAGACTTTTAGGTTTTTCAACCAACCAATTTACCTTTTATAATATGTCTGAAGTATTAATATTTTCTTTTACATACTTTAACTTATACATATCAAAAAGAGTATATACATATGCTCTTTACTCATCTTTAACTATTTTATTCTATAAAATAAAAGGAGTACATCCCTAGATATTTAGCACTTTCGCGTACTAGCTAAAGCTTTACGTCTGTCTGGTGGAGATCATATTCACGCAGGTACTGTAGTAGGTAAACTTGAAGGGGAAAGAGAAATCACTTTAGGATTTGTTGATTCCCAAAATAGGTTTGCCATTTCCATAAAGAACATAATTTACAATTCTAAGTTCTAAATTATCTTTTTCCTGCAACGAATCCTGGGGAAAAAGTTTTTCTAAATTTATACCATCCGCTATTTCATATATGATTACGGGCCGAACCAAAACAAAATATTTTTTCTTGGTAGGTGTGATCCATTGGACATAGATCCCATTTTTCAATCTTTTTGATTCCTTCAATCTTTTTTTTACCCTTCCCGGTGTTATCAAGATGCCACTGTGTCGTAATATCTTATCCATCTCTACAGGAAAATGGATATCTCCAGAAAAGATTTTAAGTTCAATTCTTTTGTTTTTTTTTCTCCACTCAGACCTATCCGCCTACTCGGCTTCTTGTATTTAAAGTGATTCGCGTATCTACTCC
Source organism: Ficus hispida (assembly GCA_025413025.1). Taxonomy (NCBI): domain Eukaryota; kingdom Viridiplantae; phylum Streptophyta; class Magnoliopsida; order Rosales; family Moraceae; genus Ficus; species Ficus hispida. The sequence goes on from CM046365.1 coordinate 4,395,392, forward strand.
AATAATACTATTGTTTCGTACCATTATGTAAGAAGATTCAGGTAAAATATGCACTTCCTTGGGAATGAAAAAAAAATCGATCTACTTTCGTTTGGTATTTTGGCTTAAGTTCTTTGACTCCTCCATACTCAATTAAATCCTCTTTTTTGAGGATTGAATGCAAGCCTATAGCCCCATATTTAGTAATTCATGAACCCTTTCTTCTGTATTGAAGATCATCAAAATAAGCAAGACTACTTTTTCTCCGAAGAATACCATTTATCGGTATTTCAATCAAAATACTGGAAAGATTCAGTCTACGGTTCATATTTTGTCGATCAATTTTTCCTAACTCACATTTTTGTTGAAAGAATTTCTTTTGTAATTCCTTACATAAGGATTCAGAAAATACCGGGTCTCTACCTACACAAGCAAATTGTTGATAAAACTCCAAAATGACATTTTCTTTTGACTTAATCCTAGAGATTACACGACGATTCCTTGGAACCGTCGTGTAATCCGATGATTGTACAACGGTGACTGAGACCGTCATGCAATCTTAAGATTACACGACGGTATTGGTTCAACAGTCGTGTAATCCTCCGTTTACACGACGGTTTCACAAAACCGTCGTGTAATCTCCGTCGTGTAATCCAACTTTTGTAGTAGTGTTAATGCAATCATGTCTGTATATTTGATTTTAATGAAAATGCTAATAGAATGGATTAAGTAAAGCTAATTCAAAAATTAGTAGATAATGACTTCAAACTCCCTACAATTGAGATTTTAAACGTACAAAATCGGGCTGCCCAATTTCTTATTCAAATAATAAACACTAAATTAGTGTAAATTAGAAACACTAAACATGAGAATCATAGTGTGCAAATATTTAGGATTTAACAAACAAAATTATTTATTTATTTTGAAAAGGGTGTATCTATTCACACACCCCTATTAATCAAATTATTTAATTACAAAAAAAACCTTCAAATAAAATGACATAACTGCGCAACTATTATTGTTATAAGAAAAAGAAACTCAATGTGTTATTCTTTTTTTTTTTTCTTTCCACACACACCTATATATCAAATCCCCCAAATAAACAGTGTATAAATATTTCAATTTATAAGAAAAGAGAATAAAATATTTCAAAAATTACTTTTCAATGAGTATTTCAAAAAATTAAATTAATTTATGTTAAACTTCTTTATAATAGTTTTACTATTATGATTTTTTACTTGTGTTATGCCTTATTTTCCATTTAGTTGGTTTTTTCGCATTTGAATATTAACGATAATTCTTGGTTGGTGATTTCGTGTATAGTTGCACGGAAAAAAAAAAAAACTTTATTTATTCTATGTTTTAGTGCCTTGTTGTTGTATAATTAATGCTTTTTGATGGTTTTTTTTAACCTTCGAATATTAGATTTACATTTTGGTTATATGTGTGTGTGTATATGATAAATTGATATGAATTTCTTTTGGGAGAAGCTATAGATGCACTGATAAATTGATATGTATGTATGCCATTGATATTTGTTAATGTCGCAATAAAGTAGGTGTGAAAATAAATTTAAAGTGGTGAAGTAAGTTTTAGATTATGAAAATAGTTAAAGAAATTTTTGGAATACATGGGTGTGTAATTGATAAATTTAATAATTTTAAATTTATTAGGGGTGTGTGTTTAAAAAAGAGATGTGAAAGGATAAAGAAGTGTATGCTAATAGAATCACTTTTTGGAAAACATGAGAATCTCTTGAATATTATGGTTGTCTATCTTTGACTATTGACTATAAAAATTTTACAAAAAAATCTACTTGATGGATCCTTAAAAGAAGATTGTTAGTCGCCATTTGACTCATAAGTTTAACTCCAATTAAACTATATTTTTTTATCTTAATTTTTATTTTTATTTCTTCTGAAAAATCAACAAAATTTATAACTAATTTTTAAAAAGTCAATCAACTTAAACTTAAAAATTTCAACTCACACCATTTTACCAAACATACACTTAATAAGAAAAGGTTATATAATCATGCAAATATTGCACTAAAGATAATCATAATTGTCCATTTTGTTGTTGATTGGAATGAATCTTGCGGTAAGATAAGTTATAGATGGATGAAGAAAGGTGAAACAATTGTCCTTTCTCAAACTTTTGTTTATTTATATTTATTCATTTTTGCTAAGGAGAACCTTTTTTAGGGTCCATTTGGAGTGATCCCTCTAGTTGAAATTTTTCAAAATTTTTATTGTCTTTTTTAAATTAAAAAAAATCAATTTTATTATTTACATATCTAAATATCTCTTAAAAATTCAAAACTTTAAACTTGCGTTTGATTTGTTGATTAGAGATGAAATTTTTAAGTTTGAGCTGGTTAACTTTTTAAAAACTAATTATAAATTTTATTAACTTTTCAGAAAAATATAAAAACTTGTATGAAAAATTACATTAAGTTCGAGTTGAATTTAAATGCCAAACAAAGTCAAAAAATTCATAATTTTTTTATTTCAAGTCGAAATAAGATGAACTAAAAAAATTTTTATTTAGAGTGACGAGAAAAATAAAATAAGATCTATAATGTTATTTTTTTGAACACATTGGAGGTTTTTTTTTTTTTTTTTTTTTACATCCAAATATATAATTTCAGACATTCACTTATTGTCAATCAAAATATTTCCAAAATCCAATCGGAGTGTATGCTGAAAATGACTCCTAATTTTTTTTAAAATTTTTTTTCTATTTTTGATAATTGCTAAGGAGAACATATCATTGAACAAAAAGCAAGCATTGTTAACTTCAACCAAAAGAAAAGAAAAGAAAAGAATAGCTAACAGAAACATCCAAACATGAATTTGAGGAGAAAATTATTGTACATCCTAATTTTTAGGACATTTCATGTATAAATCTAACCATTAAATGATTAAAAGAAAGTAGGTGAAAGATGTTGATTAAGCTTTGTGTATCATTCCGGAACTAAAATTTTAATATCAATTTTTATCTTTTAATAAAAAGTTAACAAAAATTATTATTAATTTTTAAAAAATCAACAAATTCTAATATAAAAATTTCATTTTTAATAAGTGCATTAAACACAATGTGATATTTTTTTCCCCATCATTAAACGGTTAAAATTGAGTTATATAGTGCATTCAAAAATCATGAGATGTATGGTAGTTTTTTCCCAAACTTTTTTGTTTTTGATAGAAACCAAACTTGATCATACAAGCAATCTGATGCGTGCTATAAACGAGGTACTTGGCAACGGGAGCATCGGATTCAGATGCTTCTCTTCTAAAGAAAAAAAAAAATAAAAATAATAAAGTAACAAAAATCGACTAATTATAAAAAAGAAAAAGAAAAAGAAAAAGAACAAGAAAAAAAGTCCACTGACCACGGGAAGCGACATATCTTTCTTGCGGGCCACGTAGTACAGGCATTTGGCTTGGCGAGGAAGAGAGAGGGGAGTCAGATTTCCAAAAGGCCAAAGTGAAAGCCAAAAAAAAAAAAAAAAAAAAACTTCTTTAATCCTTAAAATTTTTACAAAATTGTAATTTGATCTCAAATATTTTTATGAATAAATTTTCTTAACTCTTTGGAAGGATATAAAATGATAATTATCTTTATCAGATGTTAAAAATCTAACAGAAAATAATATGTGTAATAATCAAGAAAAAAATATACATGATTTAACTTGCATATGTCGAATGTTCTTTATTTTAAAATAAGTGATGATGATATAAATTAATAAGTATATCAAGACATTTTGATTAAGTTGATATTCATTTAACATTTTCAATATCTGTCTTGAAATTAATAATAAAATTAAAATACAAGAAAGTTGGATGAAATAAAATAATCACTCGAAAAGGAGAGGAAAAACAAAAACTATTATATACTAAATCTTATATAATCTATCAGACAGGACTGGTTTCTCATTAAAACCTTTTATAAGAAAAAATTTGAAGGAAAAAAAAAAATCTAAGAAAGGAAACAAAAATGTATGATCAAAGACAAATAAAAATTCCTAAAAAATACAAATGAAACATATTCAATCCATATATGCCCCTCATGTATCTTCAATAATATGTCATGTCAATAAAAAATATATCTAATTATAATATTATATCACATCAATTAAAAAATCATGTTATTACATACATGCCATTATATTATTAGAGAGAGAAATAATAGCACAAATAAGTGGACATATAAACTAAATTCGAGAGAACTTATAAAAAGGAAGACCGGTCTCAATAAAACAAATAAAAAAATAAAATCTAAAGATGAGAAACATGTGTCACGTGATCTATTTTATCTAAATTTTAAAATTTGTTAGTAAAAAGAATTATTGTGTATTATTTTAAAAAGTTTAGATATCTTTTAATCATAAAAAATATTAAAGATTAAGCTTATATTTGATACACCGGTTGAATATATAATTTTTAATTGAAAATGATTAATTTTTTAAAATTAATTATAAATTTATTGATTTTTAAAAATAAAAATAAAAACTAAGATAAATAAGTTAAATTTAAATATCAAATAAAATCTAAATTGTAATTTTGTAAAAAAAAAAAACTATGGATCATCAAGCAATTCACCTAATAAATAAATAAATAAACAAATAAAAGAAAAGAAAAGAAACCTAAAAGCCAAACACAGTAGCCCATCGTGCTCTCTGCGTTACCCGCCTTTCTTTCCTTTCCAGTCTCTCTCTCTTTCTCTCTCTATAACATAGTTCTGACCTCTCATCTCGTCACTCTCTCTCTCTAACTCTCTTCTCCGTTTCTCTCTCTCTCTCTGTAACTGTTTCTAGGGTTTCACTCTCTTCGATGCCATGAACAACAACCAATCAACGACGGCGTTCCGGCCTCCCCGGACGCCGGAGCTCAACCGCCGGCTCCACTCTCCGTCCAATTCCAGCTTCTTCCCCAACAGACGTCACGATTTCCCGGCGAATAACTACCGTTACCGTCCCGTGAGACCCCCGGCCGCCGCCATTTCTCACCGTCCAAATTTCGTCGTCGACCTCGTCCGCGATCACCGCGGGGGACCGGTCCCCGACGTCAAGGCTCTGATCGACCAATGCAAGCCGGCGCCGGAGAGCTCCAAGTTATACCCTTCTGGTACCGGTGTCCTAGCCGGGACTCTGTTCTTCCACCAGTGGGCCCCTGCGGTCGAGGCCGTGGTTTCGTTTTGGCAGTCGCGCCTCGACGGCGCCCACAGCCTGGTTCCGAGGCTCAATCACAAAGTCGTCGTGCCGGAAGATCTCCAGGTACTGGAGAACCGGCTCAGGGCGCTGTTTGCGGAGCGAATTCGGAGGCTGATCGACGGAGAGGAGGTGAAGAGGTGGAATGAGAAGCGTGATCGTGTTTTGGGGGAGATTGGGAAGGTGTCGAAGTTGCTTGGGAAACCAAAGAATATTAAATTGTTCAGTGAGTTGAATGACAAGAAAAAGAGGCTTACTTGCGAGAAGGACTTGGTGGAGAAAAGAGTTAAGGAATTCAAGTCGGCTATGAATTGTATTCTTGCTTATCTCGAGGGGAAAAGTTTGGAGGAGTTTGGCGAGGACGTTATACAGGTTCTCAGGTTGGAAGGGAAGTTCGGTTGGAGTCGAATTCATTTCTTGATTTTGCGAGAATGTCGCCGGCTCGAAGAGGGGTTGCCCATATATGCTTATCGGCAGGAAATACTGGAACAAATTCATAGCCAACAGGTAGCTTCAAATTTCCTGGGTTTTCATGATACTGTAGGTTGTATCCTTATTGGAAAAGATAATTATATTGTTATTCTACCACACTTTATTTATTACCTAGATTTTCCGTGTTTATAATTTGGAGGTTATGTTAAACTTGAAATCTTGGCGAAGGCTCGAGTTCTTCGCAACAGACCTGTAACGTGAGATTTATTTGTATGACAGTAAGTAAATTATCACTAGCTTAATTGCCATCATAACGAGATAGTTAAATGTCACATTATATTTTTATATGTTACATGTACGAGCTAAGCTTCATGATGGATTGACAACAAACCCTGGAAATCTTTTACTAAAAGTGGTTTTGCCTAGTTGAAAAGAAACGATGGTTTAACAAGAGGAATGTTGATGGGAGAAAAATGACTAACTGTGCCTACGTTGCTGCTATAAAAAATGTAGGTTGGGAAATACCATGATTTAGGATTTTTGCTTCCAAGAAGGTTAAAGATATTGCTCTTTCTTTGAATTTTCTTAGATGGAAAAACTGTCTGTATTTGAGGTTTCTCTATGTTTTGTTTGGTCTTTTATTACGAGAGGTTTGGCAAAAAAATAAATAAATATGAGTCCCCGACTTCAAAGCATGATAACTATTAGCAAACCCTTGAACGGTATTTTATTTTATTTTTCCTTATCTAACAAAGACTATTTTGAAACTAATATGTGATTTCGAGATTTTTAACGATCGTGGGAGGGAATGACATTATGCATGCAAGGTGTTATGGCCTTGATGGATGCTTAGATTATCTTACATACCGTTTTTAAGAACCCTATTTGAATTAAATGATCATATATGTTCATCTGCAATTTGACACCCTGCCGTGTCTCTCTTTCACGTTTTTTTGAAACATTTTAAAAATAGTGGTATATTAGGTAACTTATTCCACCCTACCCCTTTTCTGTTCTTGTTTTTAAATTCCGATTTGTGACAGAGTGAAAAAAGAAGAGAAAAAAGAGGGGAAAAAACTGTTTAAGATGGATTTGCAATTATGTCGGTCCGTCTTTTTATGTATGTTCTTGTCCATATGTAGACCTTCTCGCTTCCGATATTTGATATTTTTCCCTCTATGTCACACTCATTTTTACAGATAATGGTTTTGATTGGAGAGACGGGCTCTGGAAAAAGCACACAGTTGCTGCAATTTCTTGCTGATTCAGGGGTTGCTGCTGATAAGGCCATTGTTTGTACTCAGCCCCGTAAGATTGCAGCTACATCACTTTCACATAGGGTCAGGGATGAAAGTAGTGGTTGTTATGGTCATAATTCCGTTTTCTGTTATCCAATCTTTTCTTCTTCTCAGCAGTTTGACTCTAAGGTAATATACACGACAGACCACTGTTTACTGCAGCACTACATGTCTGATAAGAACATGTCAAAGATTTCATGTATTATAGTGGATGAGGCTCATGAAAGGAGCTTGAATACTGATCTCCTTTTGGCATTAGTCAAAAGTTTGCTGTGTAAGAGGTCTGATCTGCGACTTATTATAATGTCTGCAACAGCCGATGCATGCCAGCTCTCAGATTACTTTTTTGGGTGTCGAATCTTTCATGTCTTGGGGAGAAACTTTCCGGTTGATATTAGATATGTTCCATGTAATTCAGAAGGCTCTTCTGCTCTTGTTGCCTCATATGTGTCTGATGTGGTTAGGCTGGCAAGAGACATACACAGAACTGAAGGAGAAGGGGCTATTTTAGCTTTTTTGACTTCTCAGAATGAAGTAGAATGGGCGTGTGAGAAGTTTGATGCTTCTGCTGCAGTTGCGTTACCCCTACATGGAAAGCTTTCTTTTGACGAGCAATATCACGTTTTCCAGAACTATCCTGGGAAACGGAAAGTTATATTTGCGACAAATCTTGCTGAGACATCTCTGACAATTCCTGGGGTAAAGTATGTGATTGATTCTGGCATGGTAAAAGACAGCAAGTATGAACCTTCCAGTGGGATGAATGTCCTCAGAGTGTGCAGGATCAGTAAAAGTTCTGCTAATCAAAGAGCTGGCCGAGCTGGAAGAACAGAGGCTGGAAGGTGTTATAGACTATACTCGGAATCTGATTTTGACGTGATGCTTCCTAGTCAGGAACCTGAGATTCGGAGAGTCCATCTTGGTGTTGCTGTTCTGAGAATTTTTGCTTTGGGTATTAAGAATGTCCAGGATTTTGATTTTGTTGATGCACCTAGTGCTGAAGCAATTGACATGGCTGTTAGAAATCTCGTTCAGTTAAGTGCTGTTAAATCAAACAATGGTGTTTTCGACTTAACTGAAGAGGGTGGGGGTTGGTAAAAATGGGGGTCGAACCTCGGCTTGGTAAACTGATTCTTGGCTGCTTTCACCATCGCCTGGGTAGAGAGGGCCTCATACTTGCTGCTGTTTTGGCAAATGCTAGTAGCATATTTTTCAGAGTTGGGTCTGATGAAGAAAAACTAAAATCTGATTCTCTTAAGGTAAAATTCTGCCATCAACATGGTGATCTCTTTACATTGCTCTCTGTATACAAGGAGTGGGACGCTGTGCCTAGAGAGAAGAAAAACAGGTGGTGTACAGAAAACAGCATCAATGCCAAGACCATGCGGAGATGCCATGACACTGTTGTAGAATTGGAATCATGCCTTGAACGTGAGCTTAGATTTATCATCCCAAGCTATTGGCGTTGGAATCCTTATGAATCAACAGATGTTGATAGATCTTTCAAAAAGGTCATACTCTCTGCCCTATCTGAAAATGTAGCTATGTACTCTGGAAGTGAGCAACTTGGCTATGAAGTGGCATTAACCGGGCAACATGTTCTGCTGCATCCCTCGTGTTCGTTGCATGTATACAGTCAAAAGCCTAGTTGGGTGGTTTTCAGTGAGTTTCTATCAATTACCTGCCAGTATTTGGTCTGTGTCACTTCCTTCGATTTTGACTTTTTATGCACTCTTTATCCTCCTCCGTTGTTTGACGCATCTAAGATGGTGAGGCGCAAGTTGCAGACGAAGGTATTGACTGGTTTTGGTGGCACTATGCTTAAAAGATTTTGTGGGAAGGGCAATAGTAATCTGCTCTGTCTTTTATCTCGAATTCATGAAACATGCACGGATGAACGTATTGGCATTAGAGTCAATGTTGGCCAGAATGAGATTACATTGTCTGCCACTTTAGAAGATATGGAAAGAGTTCTAGAGTTTGTAAACGATGCCTTGGAGTTTGAACGGAGAGGGTTGCATAATGAATGTTTGGAGAAATGCTTATATCATGGATCAGGCTTACCATCTGTAGCATTGTTTGGAGCTGGTGCTGAGATCAAGCATTTGGAACTTCAAAAGAGATGTTTAAGTGTTGATTTATATTGTTCGAATGCCGTTTCAATGAATCACATGGAAGAGAAGGAGCTTTTGCTGTTCGTTGAGAAGGCTTCTTCAAGTAGCATATGTGCCTTTAACAAGTTAACACCCTCGGGACAGGGAAGTGATGACAAAGAAAAGTTGGGGAGGATAACATTTCTTTCACCTAACGCGGTTCAAAAAGCTGCTGAGTTGAATCATGAAGAATACAATGGATCCATACTCAAGGTAATTCCTTCACAGCCAACCTATGGAGATCATAGAATGTTCCCTTTCCCAGCTGTTCGAGCTAAAGTTCAATGGCCTCGTAGAGTCAGTAAGGGGTTTGCAATTGTTAAATGTCACACAAATGATGTTGGTACCTTGGTTAATGATTTTTCTTACCGGGAAATTGGTGGAAAATATGTCCGTTGTGAAGCTAATAAGAGGAATGCAGATAGTGTTGTGATTAATGGACTTGACAAAGAGTTGTCTGAAGCCGAAATCCTTGATGCATTAAATGGTGCTACAAGTAGGAGAATCCTGGATTTTTTCCTTGTAAGGGGGGATGCTGTAGAGTCTCCGACTTTTGATGTTTGTGGAGAAACACTTCTCAAAGAAATTGCTCCATTTATGCCAAAAAAGAACCACAATGGTACTTGTTGCCGGGTGCAAGTCTTCACACCCGAGCCAAAGGATGCTTTTATGAGAGCAATTATTAGTTTTGATGGGAGATTACATTTGGAGGCTGCAAAAGCTTTGCAGCACCTAGATGGAAGAGTATTGCCTGGGTGTCAACCATGGCAAAAGATCAAGTGCCAGCAGTTATTTCATAGCTCTCTCTCATGCTCGTCACCTGTCTATTTTGTGATCAAGAATCAGTTAGATTGCTTAATGCGAAGCTTTATGCGAATGAAAGGTACTACAATACTATTGTTTGCAAGCTGTTCTTGTTTTAGCATTCTTATTTAGCAGTCTTCCATGGTTCTCTTGGCATTTTTGACTATATGCATTTGCGACCAAAGAAATCACTTCCCTTTTAAAACGTGGCATGCAAGCTTAAGGGCTGATATGCACTTCGAGAGATGCTGATTCATAAATGTGTCACACTTCGTGATTATTTTCTGCCAAAGCTCTTTCACAATCTGCTTATGTTTTGTTAATTTGAGTTGTGCAGTACACTGGTTGACAAGCACAGTATTATTCAGTAAATGATTGTGGGTATGGATCTTTTTGTTTTCTATCTGTTGATAGACTTTCTGGTTGTGGTTGCAAAATTTTCTTTCTTTAATTTGCAAGAACCTTTGGCTGTTACAGAAAGTAAACTGTTAATGAATATGAGATTGATGATGTGCTTTGCAAGCTTGACATTTATCAAGGACATTCAATTTACAAAACCAAAGAGGATCACTTCCAGGCATTTTTCATCTTATGTTAAATTAGTCAGAACTATAGTTGAGGCTGAAATACGGAGTTTAGTGACTACTTTATAAAATTAGTGCTGTTTCTCTCTGTTGTCGACTCTAAGCCTGTATTTATTTATTTATTTCTTTATTTGTGTTTCCTGGAGTTATAACTGAAGTTCCATACTTATACGAATCAACATGGTTTCCTATCAAAATGATTTAGTGTTTGATTCCATGTTTTTTCTTGCTTGTAGGTGTAGAATGCAATCTAGAGAAAAATTCTAATGGTTCATACAGGGTAAAGATTTCTGCCAATGCTACAAAAACTGTTGCTGAGGTGAGAAGACGTGTAGAGGAGCTTATGAAAGGGAAGACCGTAGACCACAAGAGCCTCACTCCAACTGTTATGCAGCTCCTGTTCTCCAGAGATGGCATCAATCTTATGCACACAGTACAACGGGAGACGGGAACTCACATTTTCTTTGAGAGGCATAGCCTGAATATACGTGTCTTCGGTTCTACTGACAAGGTTGATGTGGCCCAGCTGAAACTGATCGACTCCCTTCTAACTCTCCATGAAAGCAAGCAACTTGAAATTCATCTTCGTGGGAACTCTCTACCACCTAATTTGATGAAAGAAGTGGTTAATGACTTTGGGCCAGATCTTCGTGGGCTTAAAGACAGGGTACCAGGGGCTGATTTTAGTCTAAATGCTCGTAGACATGTCATACTCATACATGGTGACAAAGAGCTGAAGCCAAAAGTAGAAGAGATAATTTATGAGGTTGCGCGGTTAAGAGGCGGATCTGCTGAGAGGTATGACAACGAAGTAAGTTGCCCAATTTGCTTGTGTGATATTGAGGATGCTTACCAGCTTGAAGGCTGTGTGCACAAGTTTTGCAGATTTTGCTTGTTAGAGCAGTTCGATTCTGCGATAAAGAACCAAGGAAGTTTCCCAGTCTGCTGTGCCTATAAAAATTGTGGGTCTCCTATTTTGGTCACAGATCTAAGGTCTCTCTTGTCGAGTGAAAAGCTAGAGGAGCTCTTCAGGGCGTCTTTGGGGGCATTTGTGTCATCTAGTGGGGGCACTTACAAGTTTTGCCCATCTCCCGACTGCCCTTCTGTTTATCAGGTGGCTGATCCTGGGACTGCTGGTGAACCATTTGTCTGCGGTTCTTGTTATGCGGAGACATGTACTCGGTGTCATCTGGAGTATCATCCTTACGTGTCATGCGAGAGGTACCGAGAGTTCAAGGAAGACCCAGATTCATCCCTGCATGAGTGGCGGAGAGGAAGAGACAACGTGAAGAACTGCCTCATCTGTGGACATACAATTGAAAAGATAGATGGCTGCAACCACATAGAGTGTAGGTGCGGAAAACATATTTGCTGGGTCTGCTTGGAAGTTTTTGGTAGCAGCGACGATTGCTACGGCCATCTGAGGAATGTGCACATGGCAATTATTTGAGCTTGAAAACAATTTATCTAAGTTAAAGCTTGTGTCATTCAAGCAAGAAAAAAAGTTAAAGCTTGTGTCAATAATTTTCACTGTAGATAAAGGAGGACTTATATATAGGTGTAATTATACATGCAATAGATGTAGGCGTTTCGGCCTATGGATCTTGTACATATTGCGACTTTGCTGCCTTTTCAATTTTCCAGTTGGCATGGAGCTCTCTTTACCATAAAAATTGCCGGGCTTCTCTGCACGTGCTTTAACATAAGGCCAATTGAAGTTTCTCCGTTTCCATTTCCATCTCCATTTCTCTCTCTCCGTCATTCTTACAAATTTTTCTTTAGGTCCTTTTACCAGAGGACAAAAACAAACTGATCTAATCGAACAGTATTTGAAGCTGAAAGTACCTTCTGTTCAAATACCCTCCATTATGCTTTTATTTATTTTTGTACAATTTTAAAGTGCCTATTTAGAATGGAAACTTCAACTTTGAAGAAACCAAACTATCTGCCCCAGCTAAGCAGTACACTTTAGAAAAGGAGAAAAACAAAAGAAAAAGAAAAAGCATTTTATATTGTTGGGTTCACACATTAGAATGATTTTCGCCAAATTGTTCGGAAGAATTTTTGTTGTTTGAATATCCATCAATCTCCAGCCTAAAATGTCGGATAATTATTAAACTAAGATGAAATCTCTTCGAAGATGATTGGCAATAAAAACATAACAACTTTACTCTGTTTTGTAATGTCGGTATTTTACAAAACGTGTTTTCCCATTCGCTATACCCTAACCCGTCTTAAAAAAGTCAAAACACGTATCTGCAACCAAATGCAAAACCCATACCAGCAATACCAAAACAAAACGCCAAAGCCACCACCCAACTGAGACAAACCCCATCATCATCATCGTCGACGTGGTCGTGGTCGTGACCTCCGATCAAGCCCTGCTTCTTTCCCTTCTCTGCCCATTTAGAGTACAAGCTCGAAACTTGAAGCTCAAGCAACCTCACCAGCTGACGATGGCCAAACAACCGCATGGCATCCTCTAATATAGCTTTGGAAAGACGATCCCTCTCCTTGCCAAAATCTCAGCCTTCTTCTCCGCCTCTCTAGCGCGCGTCTGCGAGAATCTCAGCGCCTTCAAGAGCTCCAACTTCTCATGATTCTCACCATCAAACTCGCTCCGACTTTCGTCTTCTCGAGTGCCCATCAAGCCAAAGGCCCTGTTCATCGAGGATAAGACGGTCTTGTTATCCGATCCGGCGAACACCTTCATCGGCGGAGGAAGATCACAGTTCTGCATGAGGTCCACTCCAAGAGAATTGTTCTTCTGAGACACGTTGAGTGCCATAAGCATTTCATTGTAATTCATCTTTCGGGCTTTATTGAATTGTTCTTCAATCTATGGATAGTTTCAAGTATTTACTTTATTGGTTTTGTCCAAAATTTTCCCAGAAAATAAAAAAGAAAGTCACAGTTTGAGGCGTGGAAGAAATATGGGGGGTGTTGGTCGGTGAGAGAGAGAGGGTACGTGTGCCGTAAGAAAAGGTTGTTAGCAGGATAATTGGCAATGACTTTAAAAGCACAGTTGGCTTCTTTTTAACACTTGTACACCCTGAATTATAAATTTTAATAATTTACATGTTGAACTTATAAATCTATAACAATTTCCCATTTACCTTCTATAATTTTTTTTTAAAGAAAATTGACATGTGATTTATGTACAAATCGTTAACTAGTGATGTAAATGATCATTTTTATATATTTTAACATAAATTTATTAATGCTAAGATTTTTAATTAAGATAATAGATTTATAAAGAATGATCTATGTACAAGTCGAGTGTCAATTTTGATTAAAAAAAAATCAACGTTATAATGTGAGGTAGATTGTGGTACAAATTACAAAAGTTAAAAATTTATGATATACACCATTATTTCGAGATAAGTTCAGGTCACAGAACATCGTTGGGAGAAAAAAAAAAAAAAAACCCACATAGTTTACGGATTAATTGCTTTAAATATGGGCAAACTCTTTTTGCTTTGCGTGTTAGGATGGACAAGCGTTTGCAACTTTTTTTTGACACTATGCATAGATTCCCTCTAAGAAACTCACAAGGCTTGCGTCCTTTTTCTTTTTAGAGAGGAATATAATTAATAAAGACAATAGAAAAATAGGGAAACTTTGTTAATAAAAGCGTTTACCAAGACTGGGAGTATTTCTTTTTTATATTTGGGGGAATTTGGTGGTATTATAGAGCTTAAGGGAGACTGACATGGATGGCAAACAACCACATAATCAACTTATTATTTAAGTGGGAGGCGTACATTAAAAGATTAAGATTTTATGGGAGCTTATATATAAATAATCAATTTTTTAGCGTAGATAAGTAAGAAAAATATGAAGTTTTTAAAGAAAAAAATCAATAAAAAATAAAAAATCATTGAGGATGGAATTTCTCACTTGATTATGGGTGACTCCGTCCCTGATAGCTAAGTCTTACCTATGAAAAGGTGGACTAATTCAAACAATTTAAGCATGTCTAGGTGTTGCTTTGCAACCTTTGAGAAGTGATTAAGATATTATTAGTTTCAGCTTATCCATATTTGAAGTCATTTTGATACGGATATCTAGAAGGTTTTAAAGATTGTGATCCGTTTTGCCAGATGTTGACAAGAATAAAGAATAAAGAAACCAAACCTATGTTACAAAGTAATTAACAGTAATCCTACAATTAATAGTAGACATATTTTTAGCTTCCGTCATGGATTGTTACGTTTCCCTTTTTTTCCTTGTTGAAATGGTAACCATTACGCTAACCGTAACTGGTAATTAAGGGATTTTGTTAGTTGGATGATTTATTTGATTGTATCTTATCTCATGAAAAGTAGGGTTACCTAATTTATAGAAAAGTTATCCACTATCACTCTTTAGAGAGTAGACTTCTAAAATTTCGTTAGTCCTATAATTTTGTTTTAAAAAAAAAAAAAAAAAAAAAAGAGTTTGACTTTTGATTTACATCTCTCTCTCTCTTCTCTTCCCCACCCACCGCGTCGCTGGCCTTGCACCTCCAACATGACCGCACCTCTCTGTCGTGACTTCTGTCAAAGAATTAGCACGCCGTTTCTCGCACGCCACCCAATGTAAAGTTGATCAGATCCATTTGCTAGTAAGTGTTAGAATATGTACCCTACGATCAAAAAATTGATTGTATTCATGACATTTTGATTTATACAATAAAATTTTATTTCATAATTATCAATTAGGTTTCCTAATCACTTTCTTATATATGATTCGTACGGTCACTGTATGCAACTAAACAAAACATTGACTGTTAGTTATCAAATATTTAATTGGACATATGAGAGATTTATATGTGTAAGATATAATATCAGAGTGATAATCTAAATATTAGTCGGCAGTCAATGGATATTATATATGAAAATCTAACTTACAATTGGAAATAACTATTTCTTAAAATTAATTTTGTTGGCCTTTTCTTATTCTATTTGTCACTCTCTCTCTCCCTCCAATAAACATCGCAAGTTATTAAATGCCATGAAAAGATGGTTAAATTGATATCCAGCAATAAAATAATTGCAGATTCTATATATTGGTCTGGATTCTCATTTAATCCTCCACATTGAATTCTTGGCGTATGCATACCAAATAAAATGGGCACCAAAGCAACTTCAATAGAGAATTAGAAGAATTCAACTCAAGGAATCGCTAAAAAAGAGATATATGAAAATCTAACTTACAATTTGGAAATAACAATTTCCTAAAATTTTATTGGCTTTTTCTTATTCTATTTGTTCTCTCTCTCTCTCTTCTTTGTTCGCTCCTTATACAAACATCATAAGTTATTAAATGCTATGAAAAGATGGTTAAATTGATATCCAGCAATAAAATTATTGCAGTATATTGGTCTCATTTAATCCTCCACATTGAATTCCTAATTATTCCAATCAAAATAATAATATATAAACAAACGCAATAGAAATCTGTTATAACCATTTCCATTAAAATTTACCAAAAAAGAATAAAAATATATGAATATATACCATTATTGACATATAGAGTCAGATTTCAAAACACATTTTCTGTTTTCCTTTTTAATTTTATACTTAATTATAGATATTACATGCCTATTAATTCTGCAAGTTTGGCATCTCTAAGAACTAGTGAACTGAGAATTGTTGTATTGCATTTCTCTTTAAGATTATAATTTGTAGAAAACCCCAGAAAAAAAAAAAACCATAATTCACTGGAGAAGGTAAGCTTACTATTCTCTCTCTTCTCTCTCTCTCTCTCTATATATATATATATATGATGTTCATTTCTTTTTTTCCTCTTTGCTTTCATTAATTTCTAATATATGCCGTATGATTTTATCATTATAGATAAAAAAAATTTCTAGTATCAATGTAGTTAGGATGTGCTAGTTTTCTCTGATAGTAGTTGTCTCCCCATATTATTTATTTAAAAAGGAAAAAAATTTCTTTTGCTATTTTGTTTTTCTTTTTAAGTTGTCAGTGGCTTAGTGTCACGTGAAAAGTGGCTTAAAGATCAGTTTCGGTTTGATTCGTTTTTGATGTAATCTTGGTAGATTTCAATTTCAAAACTCAAGCTTGAAAGTTACAAGCTTTATAAGAACTTTTCGTTATTCTTTCATTTTGTATAATTTTTGCCACAGATATCTAGACATAAGCCCGGAATGATTTCAAAACCGGAAAAACTAAAAAAACCTGATTCTTAAGATTGCATGTTTGGTCTTTGATTGGGTCTTCTTGGATCTTTTTTGTAATTTTAATTTTTTCGGGTTGTGGAAGGTTTTCTTGAATTGGAAATAGGGGAAGAACAATAGGGTTTCAAATCTTGTATTTTTGTTTACATTCATTTTAATTTTCTCTAGCTTTATTTATTACTATCCGTCATACACAAGTTGAATGATTCCGATAGATTTTCATATCGAGTAAAATTTATCTAGACTGATTTTAGTATAAAGCCTTGAGATTTTCTTGTTCACAGTTTACATATAGGCAAGCTTATGAGCTTTATCCATGTGCAATTTTTTTTTTTCTTTGACGTTGTATTCACTTGATGCTCTTTTGCTTGCTTTATATCTAGCGATCTTCTTGATATTTACAGTGGAAACACAACTCTTTTTAGCACATTAAGGAGCAAAAGCTGTATCTGGTACACTAGTGTTTTATCTTATTAGTTTTGTGTTTTATGTAGCCATGTATTTGTGAAAATGTTCTTATGACTTTGCTGCCTCAATTAGTAGTTTCTAAGATCTCTTTCTGTTTAATCATCATGTGTACATAACGGATTCATATAGGAGATTCTACGTAGCGAGTTTTACCTTCTAGGGGGATTAGGGCATCAAGGGCTTGTTTCCGATAGTTTTTTACTTCCATTTTTGTATATATAGTAGACAAGACCCGTGAAAGCCCGAACTAGCTTTTTAAATTTCCGTTTAGATGATACACTTTTATATGATCCATGTACCACAACACACAAGGTTTCAATGATTTTCTTTCATTTTTTTTTTTTGTTTTTGCGCAAGGCTTACAAATTGAAATTTTGATTAGGTCTAAACTCATATGACTTTTCTTGCTTCTAATTGGGTCTAGATTGGAAGCTATATATATATATATATATGTATATATACACACACATATGTGCATATATATAAAATAAAAAAAAGGAAAAGTATGTGATAAAACATTTTTTATATACCATATCGGTAGAGTTCATTTTTAAATCGTTTAAATCTGATCAAAAGGCTAAAATATTACTTGTGTATAAAATTAGAATAGACCTAATCACATAATCGTATAGTCTATTTTTTTAAAAAATAATATTAAAAAAAGAAATAAAAAGGACACTGGCTTGATGTTGGGGTGTTAGGGGGAGGGGACGTCGCCTGAGGTTCGTTTTTTTTGGGGGGGGGGGGGGGGGCTCTTCGGCATGGGGGGGCCTCGTCACCTGGGAAAGGGGGGGGGGGGCTTTGTCATTGTCGGCCGGGGAGATCGTTATTGGCGTCGGGGGGGGGGGGGGGGGGGGGCTTGGGGGGTTTGGCAGGGGAGGGGGGCAGATCTGTTCAGGGTGAGGGGATGTCCATCGCCGGCATTGGTTGGTAAGGGGACTGGGTTGATGTCGATGTGGGGGGGAGGTGGGGCAGATCTGGGTCAAGGGGGAGGGGAGGGAGCGGGGGAGTGGGGGTCTATTGCTGGTTATTTATTTATTATTTAGATACTAAATGTGATAAGGTGTATTATAATTATTATATACAAATAACATTTTAGTCATTCGATTACATCTTAACGATTTAAAAATGAACTATATCGATAAGGTATATAAGTAAGACTCCAACGCATATTTTCCTTTAAAAAAAAAGGTATGTCAAAAAATGTTTCAGAATTGCTCATACCTTAGTATTGTCGTTCATGTAGATACTAGATATACTAAAGCTAAAAAATTTACATTTATTTTTTTCTTAAAAGAATGTGGAAGTCTTGTGTTACCATTCAACTGTTTGTATTGACTAGATAGCACTGCAAGTCCGCGTCTGATGTTTCGATTCAACTGATGGTAGTTCAGATTCTTTTTTATTACCTTTGTTTTTTTTTTTTTTTTCTTTTTCTTTTTTACAAATGCGGTTCTGGTTCTATTAATATTCATTTATTTGTGTGCTTTCATAATTTCAACATTTATAAGCCCACAAAATATCGCGATTGCCTTCTCACTACGTTTCGATTTTTGTATTGTAGGCATTATCTGTTTTGAAAGAAGGATAATAAAATATCGAAACTCACCGGCTGGAATGAGCTACCATATGATTTGCTTGCAAAAATCTTCATGTTGTTAAGCATTTTGAACTTGGTTACTGGTGCATCCCGAATCTGCAAGTACATGGCGAAAGCTTGTTGCGACTATCAGGCCTCTGGAAAATAGTACTCGAAATGAATTCGTTGGAGAAATCCAACTTGATCGACATTCCTGGAAGTCCAAATTCCATTCCGACAAGGAATATTCAAGCAGCCGGTTGATGCTAGTCTTGAATAGTGCTTTGAATCTCAGTCATGGACATATGACTAGTTTGATTTTCCCATTGATCAGTTTATACTTAGAAGACAAGGAGTTAATCTCTGGCTCGAAGCTACGACTAATTGTCTTCTTAAAATCTATAAACATGTTTAATTTGGAAATAGAAAACATCTAGGAAGGGACTAAAATCAGGAGTACTTATACTTGCAGGAGCCCTACTCTCAAGAGACTTGTCCTGCAGTCATCGTTTCAGTTCAGCGTGGAGGCATTTAAAGAGGCGGTCAAGTACTGGAAGCGCCTTGAATCCCTGACTTTACCCTATGTGTTTCGTTACGAGGAAATTCTGAGTTCTATTGGTGAGAATTGCAAGAATTTAGGAGAAATGAAATCCTCATGATTGACCTTGGTTTCGCTGAGGCCATCGTTGCAAATGTCCCAGGGCTTTAGGTCTTGAGCCTTCGGCACACTGCGGCTTTCAAGGAGGCTCTGCTGCATTTGCTGAAAAGCTTGAAGAACTTGGAGGTCCTTAATTTGACTCATGTCCTCGTCGCTGATCTTACTCAAGCGGGATTGGAATTGCAAGGAATTGATGAGAAAATCACTAATTGCACCTTGCACCTCAACATGTTCTTTACCTGCGGAGAAAGACGCTGCCCTAAGTGCAACGTTGTCTAAGATGGCAACATATGGAGGTCTTATGAGCTTGACGAGGAAGATATTGGCTACAAGATGAGGTACCTTCTCTTACAATTTGATGCATATGCATCATCTGCCAGAGTACTACTGTTGTAAATTTGATGAAACAAAAATGTTGGAAACTGAACTATGAGAACTTGTTATGTCATGAATAAAGTTTGAACTTCCTCGGACAGTTTTCTTTTCTCTCTGCAGCTAGTTTCTTCATGTTATGGTATGCAGTACATATTTCCTGTCAACTCTTTGTCTGTTAAGGAACAATCCTTTTTGGGCATCTTTGAAAGGAACAACCTTGAATATGTTTTGAACTTTGATTAGGTAAGAGGAAGTTAGTTTCTTGTTGTTGCTTGGGAAAGTTCTCTGATTCTTTCATTTTTCTAATTTGCAACAAATTGTTTTGACATGGACAGTTTGAAGGATAAAACGGATTATGATATCTGTATTTTTGTTCTATAAAGGCTTGACTAACCTAACCTCAAAAACTGAAACTAGCAAAATAACCTTCTTTTGTTTTAACAACGAGCAGGTTGTTCTCGATCACACCAAAGTCATTTTGTTAATAAAAATTTTTAGAAGATTATTTAGCAAAAAGAAAAAAAGAAAGTGTCCGAATCATTTTACTAATTGACTCTTAAGATGTCAGTTATTCACTCTCATTATTATAATTTTTTTGTTTAAAATTAATCTCCTATAACATGTCATTTCCAACTCGTCAATACAAATTTAATATTCTTAACTATAATACTTAGACATTCTCATAAAAATTGTATTATCTATAGGTGAAAACAAAAGTACTTATTGGAGAATATTAACCCACATATATCTTATCTAAAATAGATTCCAAGACTAGATTACATAGCTTGCTTCATCGCCAGTATATTTGATCTCGTGAGGATTTTTTTTTAGCATTCCAAAATGTGATTTTCACTGTGTTGTGGGGCTAACATTCCTATATAAGGCCCTCTCAAAATTTATATTCGCGGCATTTCACTTTGTTTTCCCTCAGTTAACTTTTGCATTCCTCTTGTGAAGTTCCCACATATTATTTGTAATATATACATATACACATATATATATATAATATAGTTTTGGATTACGTACACGCAAGCACATAATTTGAAAATATTAATAGGCAGTTATAGCTTGTTTTAGTTCTAATGTGATCTACTTAATTTCTACGCTAAGATTCAATAAC
This sequence comes from Ficus hispida, assembly GCA_025413025.1. Taxonomy (NCBI): domain Eukaryota; kingdom Viridiplantae; phylum Streptophyta; class Magnoliopsida; order Rosales; family Moraceae; genus Ficus; species Ficus hispida. The sequence continues at coordinate 4,416,238 of CM046365.1, forward strand.
AAGAACAGGAATGGAACTATTTATACATTTCAAGGTGCTTAGTCCGTACATCGTCACTATAATACCGGTGACGAACATAAAGAATGAAATGAATAAAAATAAATGCAATAAATCATAAATATTACAACATGGAAAATGCTTTTTGAGAGCAGGTGTGGAAATTTAAACTGTTTTATGTAGTTGTTTTATCATTTGTAATTTCATCAACATTTTTTGTCTCTTCCTTTGCGGCTTGATCCTCCAAGATCGGTTCAATAAGAGATTCCACCTTGTCTTCCACTGCTTCCATCTGTGTTATTCAAACCAAATAAATAAATAAATAACTAAAAATCAATATAAAAAATTATTATACCTCAGATCTCTTAACTAACCCTTATAATATATTGAATTAAAATAATAAATACGAAGGTATGGATGTAATTTTAGATGATAATATAAGTAATTAATAGGTGTACTTAAGCATCTCGACCAATCGCGACAACCTCTTAGCGCCATCGCTTAATTAAAATTAATTGCTAAAGGGGGAATCGAAATTTAAAATGCACGTGCCATAACAAAAATAATTCAACTTTTCGTTAGTTGACCCAATAACCTAGTCTAGAATATTATAGATGAGAACTACAGATCATAGACTGGTACTTATGAATTTTTTTTTTCAATTGTGATTTTCGTTTTTTCTTCGTTTAACAGCTGGATTATGTCAGACATAATTATCTACCACGTTGAGTTTTCTTTAAAATAAATCAACTTGGACAGCAAGTTGTTTCGAAGTCTAAGAAATTCTCAACTTGCTTCTAACCGTAAGCAAAGAAAAACAAAACAAATCTTCGAAGACTTATGATATCCACAAACCACGCTACCACATGTGATTAGTCTGTGTAATTCTAAATTTGCAATTACAGTTTAACAATTGAAAACCCTATAATTTATAGAAAATAAGAACAATTTTGCAGTAATTTAATTGGGTACCTTTTCAATGAACTCGTCTACGATGTGAGCGTCCTTGGCTGTTTCTTTGGCTATATTTTCAATAAGATCAAATGTACCCTTAGCTTTCCATCCGGAAGGTGATCACCGATCTCGTCGGCGATCTCCTCCACTTTCTCGGCCACTGTTCTACGACCTCAGCTACAGCTTCAACTGTGTCTGCAACCTTGTCTACCTGGTCTGAAAAATCAAATTATATATCTTGTTTAATATTATCTCCTCATGAACATCTCATTTGAACGAACATATTAATTGAAGGCTTATATAGTTATATATATACGTATATACACTTACTCTTAATTGTCAGAAAAGGTCCCCATTTGCTTCTGCAAAATGGTAGAATCAGAGTTACCACCACTCCGAAAATCAAGCCTTGCCTGCTCAATACCATAACGTCGGAAATAAGTAACTCAGTAAACGAATGTTTTTGTTTAAAAAAAAAAAAAAAAAAGTTGAACGATTTCCGAAGCAAAGATATCCACAGAGCAGTCCGTCCTATTTAGATATTCACGATGTTTAGGTTAATTCGAACTTACCAAGAGTTCCAAGGGGCTCCACCTGGAGCTCCTGGTTGAACACTGTTGCATACAAACTTATCCCTGCATCATGAAAAATGCGAAAACAATTATAATTAATAAAAAGGAAAAATAATTAATTTCGAGATTAAAAATCTTTTGAAAAGGAGATTTCCAATTCTTTCATGAATAACAAATATCGACAAGAAAAAAAAATTAAAAATTTTTGAAAAAGACTCGCAAAAAGCAGCAAAGAAACTAAAAATCAAGAAAGAAAACTTTACATCTTTGAGTTGCTTCTATTCCTCAGAGACAATAATAACCCCAGCTGATTTGCAGTACTCAGACCTTTCTGGGATATTGTTGTTGCTACATGAGAAGCTGGAACTCCTCTACGCTGTCCAGAGAGGTGGCTAATGGAGCTGCAAGGAACTGTCCACGTCAATTTCAACATTGTTTTATCGTCGAAAAGTACTCGATCGATCACGGTCTAATTCTCCGAAGAATTTCCGAAAAAGGGTGGTTACGATGAGTTTCTTTCCCAAGAGAATGCTTGTTTTTGAGAGGTTTAGTTTGAAAATACAAGACCACGCGTAGTAAATGTAACATATATATATAGTCCTGTGTTTGTATGATAGGATGGATAAGAATATAATATTGGATGTAATACTCGGAAAAAATTAATTGGCCACCAAGCAAATGTTTTGATGACCAAGTCCCTGTAATGGATTAGGTACGTCAAAACTGACTAAAAAATATGAAGAAAAAGTACTGAAGGGAAGAGGCTTAATTGATACGTATATAAAATGATTCCTAGCCGAAATAGTCAAACTTTGAATGTTGATAATTTTTTAAGCCAACGTGTAAAATTTGGATGGGTTTTTAATTTCCATGAAATTTCTGGGGTACCATATGGAAATTGTAATTTAAACAGGACAGATTTTGAATCTGGAAGGCAGATTGGCTTTATCCTTAAAATATCCCAGTTGGTAAAAGGTGTGGGCAGATAAATATGCTGACAAGAGTGGAGAATAGGATTGCGAATTAGCCGCCTTTAAACAAGATGAAGCAAAGTTATGTAATGCTTTACTTTTAGGAACACGTTTAAAGTTTATTTTCGCCTTTGAGATATTTTCGGTCAAATTTATCAATAGTTGGGTCCAACTTTATTCCCATATTTGTGGACGGTTCATTCAGTTGCTAAATACGTCATTTTATTTTTCATGAGTTTTTCAGTACCAATTCCCCTTTACCCTTTCTGCTATTAATTGTGCTTAAAAATTACTAAAAGGTTACGCCCCTCAAAGAGAAGGAACAAAAAAAAAAAAAAAAAAGGATTTTTTGTGGAATGCCCCAAAAAGATTGTATCTCTGGGAAATTACTCTGTGATTCAAATTTTTTCCATATTAAAATTTCAAATAAAAAATAATTTCAGGATAAAAATTTGAATAATTGGATAAAATAAAAAATAATCCACTAAAATGATGGTTCTAAAAAAAATGAAAAGTTAGGGGACTTTTTGCTCCTATATATCACCGGCTTTTTTGTTATTTCTTTTTGTTACTTTTTTAAATTATGCACATTCCAGGAATGCAGGTGCGTCATCAATTGGAATGCTTTTCTCAAGATTAGCGAGTCATTAGAGGTTCATTATTAAAATAGTGGTTTTATTATACGTCCCTCTTATGCTTAACTATTTTAATAAAATAGTGGTTTTTTTATACGTCCCTATTATGCTTAACTATTTTGATAAAATATACACTATTTCACCGCTTTAAATATTTTTTTTACATCATCATTTTATCATTTTATTTTATTTATTATGTTATTCTCCTTTCTTTATCTCTCGCTTCTTCTTTATTTATTACTATTATTATTATTATTATTAGGTGAGTTTGTGGAGGGTCTCTACCGGTAGAGCTATTTTTTAGGCCGTTGAGATTTAATCGAATGGTTGAAATGTTGATGGTGTACCATATCATTATACACCTTACCTCACATAATCCTTCCCACCCAAAGTCTTCTTCATCGCCAGGAATATTCTCGCCGTCGGTGACGGACGCCAGCGACCCACCTCCGGCCCCCCAGCCCCGACCAGTCGGCCGGCCGTCGACGATTTTCTTTCTCTTCCCCTTTCTCTCTCTCTTCCCCTCTCTCTCTCTTCTCTTCTCTCCCCCGGCGACCTACCTCCGGCCCTCTCACCACCGGCCCCAGCCCGGCCAGCTAGCCACCGGCGACCCCCTCTCTCTCTTCCCATTTTTCTCTCTCTTCCCCTCTCTCCTGCAGCCCCCTACCCCCGCTCCCCGGTCCCCTATGTGCCCCCTACCCCAGTCCCCCCTCCCACGGCCTCCCCCGCCCCCTAGCACCCCCCCCCCCGACGACTCCCCGGCCCCCTCTTTCTCTATCTTTTCCTCTTTTCTCTCTCTCTTCCAGGCTATCGGCCCCCCCACCCCCGGTCGCCCGGTGCTCCCCATCCCACCCCACCTGCGAAGAGAGAGAGGGTGGGGTGGGATGGGGGGGTGCCGGGCGGCCGAGGGCCGGGAAAAGAGAGAGAAGGGAAGAGAGAGAGAGAAGAGAGGAAAAAAGAGAGAAAGGGGAAGAGAAAGAGGGGGCCAGGGGGGCGGGGGGTGGGGGAGGCCGGGGAGTGGGGCTTGGGGTGGGGGGCGCACCGGGGGGCCGGGGGTAGGGGCCGGCGGGAGAGAGGAGAAGAGAGAGAAAGGGGAAGATAGATAGAAGAGAAGAGAGAGAAAGGGGAAGAGAAAGAGGGGGGGTCGTTGGCAACTGGCTAGCAGGGGCTGGGGTCGTGGTGGGGGGGCCGGAGGTGGGTCGCCGCAGGAGAGAGGAAAAGAGAGAGAAAGGGGAAGAGAGAGAGAAGAGAAGTGAGAGAAAGGGGAAGAGAGAGAGAAGAGAAGTGAGAGAAAGGGAAAGAGAGAGAAAATCACTGATGGCCGGCCGACCGGCCGGAGGTAGGTCGCCGATGTCAGGGGTGGGTCGCCGGCGATGGAGAAGACTTTGGGTGGGAAGGATTATGTAGGGTAAGGTGTATGATAATATGATTCACCATCAATGTTTCAACCGTTCGATTAAATCTCAACGGCCTAAAAAGGGGCTCTACTAGTAGAGACCCTAAAAAGGGTCTCTACGTACTCACCCATTATTATTTTGCATGAAGCATTTTTTTTTAACACATAAACAAAATTGAAATTAAATAAATATGTATCTTTACTTTTTTTTTTTTTTTAAGGAAAGATGGATATTTATTAATCAGCCAAATCGGCTAAAACAACTTCCCTAATGAATGAAGGGATAGCATCACATCCATACAAATCAGATGAAGAAGAGAAATTAGAACTAGCTAATAGGTGGGCTACCATGTTCCCACTATATATGTTTACCAGTAAACCTCAAACTATGTAATTGATATCAAAAACCACACAACATGAGAAAGACTAAATATCACTCTCATCTCCCGCATTAACAACTTGTTACTACATTGACAGCATCCGTTTCCATGACTGACACTGGTAAGCCATAAGCCGCCACAAACTTCAGTCCCTCTCTCAAAGCAAGGCACTCGGCTGCATAGGAAGAGAACATTCCTACCAATTTCCTTGCCAAGCAAGCACATGCAGACCCCTGATCATCTCGGATGATTGCTCCAACACCACTAAAATCAACGTCTTTCTTCACATCCACATCGACATTTGAGTTTTTGTGTGCCCCACTCAGGCTTGACCCATTTAGGGACCATAGCCGGCCTAGGGATCGACGAAAAGGATTCAGGAGCACAGCAACGTTGGAAGTCACCGAATAGCCTACCAGCCCCTTCAAAAATCTCCGCTGGAGTTTTCCAACTAGATTCAAAAACCCCCACATTTTGAGTCCACCAAATATGCCATGCAACGACCGTGAAGATCCGACTCTTCTTTATCCAGGTAACGCCGACCAAATAGACACAACCTATAATGTCCAAAAAGTTTTAGACTTAACCACCTTAGTTAAAAAGGGATTAAGTCCAAAATTAATGTTCCTCATAACGTCATGTATGATGAAAATATGAATTTTGCGATTATAAATCAAAATTTTCATAATTCCAATATTTTATGTTGATATTAGCGGTTAGTGTAATTTGACACTGCAATAATTCTGCTGAGTTAAGTTTTAGTAAGGAAACTTTAATTATACGAATAAGCGTAAATAGTTTCCATATAGACCAAACTAGATACCTAATTTATTGGAATGCCCAAAACAGTTCAAAAATCATATGGTGCAAATCTTACACCGTGTCGAATGTTAAATTAGCATACCATGCGAAAACAATATGTTAATTTACGCTAATCATAAGAACAAAATGATTAAGCTTATGAATGCAAGAACTACGTATAGAAACAACCATAACAGCCAAACAAGGGAAAAACCATAGCACGTGTAGTATAATTCTTGGACTGTCAATTTTAGCACAGTATACCGAGAAAATTATAGTTTTGATATAACAAGGCTATAAGATATCCTTATTTTAATATAATGAACCTCATATAAGCATTTCCGGTAAATTAGAACACTGTTTAGGAAAAATTTCTGTATTGCATAATTTTAACTTAGACTGCGATTTCTAGTCGTAAAATATTGAATTTTGATCAGAATTAAGAGAATTTATGGACCTTATGACCTTATTGAATTTTGGAACGCCAATTATCGATTTTTTTTTTGGTGAATAAAAGGATCTAAGGATGGTCCCATCACTTTCAAGTTTTCAACTCCACATACATAAATCCATTTCCCTAAGTATGGCAGGGGAACATGTTGTTTATATTAGTTTCTCTCAATTGATCATTCGGGGTCTACCCTACTATTACCAAACCAATATTTCAACAATCGAAATTGGAGCGAGACTTAAGATGAGACAATAAGAGTCGAACTCAGATGGACAAAAGGGATCTACCCTTGTCAATTCCTTCACCCCTATGGGTGTAGTTATAATTATTGATTTGATTGTACTTAAATCATGTATATGTGACAAATAACGTGTAATTCACCCAAAAAAAAATGACGTGTAAAGTAAAATAATGGCTATCCTTTCAAGAAATAATAATAATAATGGTTATTTAGAATGCATTGTTTTCTCGCAAGATTAATAGTGAATTTAAACTGCAAATTTCTCACAAGAGACTAAGCTAAATCCAAAATGTCTATTTTCCCACTTTCCAAACATCTTTGGCAAGAGCAAAACCTGACCACCTTGCTCTTGCAATACCAACACCCCTTCTTTCTGTCCGTTCTTCTAATCACGTTTCTCCTTCTCGTCTTAACAGATCATCATCAAGTGATAGAGTGCTCAACTTGCCGCCGTCTCCGCCACGGTTACCGCTGATCGGAAACCTCCACCAGTTAGGCCGATTCCCCCACCGCTCTCTCCGAGCACTCTCCGAGAAGTACGGCCCTCTACTGCTCCTGCACTTGGGCAATTCTCCAACCCGTCTGGTCTCTTATCCCGATTTGGTGAAAGAAATCGCCAAGAACCACGACGTTGCCTTCTCCGATAGGCCCAAAACGACGGCGAGCGATGTCTTAGCCTACGGAGGAAAAGACATGGCCTTTTCTCCATACAACGAGTACTGGAAACAGACTCGGAGGATTTGTGCTCTTGAGCTCTTCAGCCATAAGAGAGTGCAGTCGTTTCAGTCGGTGAGAGAAGAAGAGGTCGAAAGATTGGTGGATAGGGTTCGGAAAGTTTGCCTAATTAGTGGAAGCAGTAGTACATGTTGTGTGAACCTAAGCCATATTCTGAGGTCTACTACCAACAACATAATCTCGAGATGTGTTATTGGACAGAGATATGATACGGAAGATGAATTGGCCGGAAGTGGTGGAACCAGCAGGTTTGAAGAGTTGGCAAAAAGGTTGTCGCTTCAATTTTCGGCGATTTGTTCCCTTATTTCGGATGGATCGACATTCTTCGAGGCTTCGTAGCGAGTTTGAAATCGACTTCTAGAGCGTTGGATGCTTTCTATAATCAGGTGATTGAAGATCATAAGAAAACCATGGTTGGATCTAAAGCGAGTAGCACCAAAGCCTTGGTGGATGTTCTCCTCCAACTTCAGAAAGATGGTAGCATGTTTGATTTTGAGCTCACTAATGACCATGTCAAGGCTATCATAGGTAATCAGGTAATCTGCTTATCTCTTATCTAGACAGTATTCACATGCTTCCTCCAAATTATAACTCTAGGCCAATATACAGTATTCATAGAGCATTTTTATATATGACAAATCATCACTACAGAAATTACAATTTTTTTTTCCTTTTCGGTAAATTAGTTTTGATCTTCTGTTAGCAAGTGGAGGCATCATTATATTTTTAATAATTCAGTGGGGATTTGCTTACACCCTCTAAACTAGCAGGTCAATTATGTACTTATTCATTACTATCTAGTTTAAAAGGCGCTACATTTATAAATATAATCAATAAACATAAAATAAAATAACTTAATGATTTAGAGGTAATAAATTTTACAAAGTGTGGAAGAGAATAAAATTTGGGAAAGTAATCATAACATAACAACTATAGGTAATAAAATTTTGCAAAGAGAGCGAGAGAATAAAAGTTGGGAGAGGAGTCGTAACATATTAACTATAGGTAGTAATTTATACAAAGGGGAGAGTATTCAGTTTTGTTGTGATTATTTGCTGAGAAATGGAAACGAAGAGGTGTTGTTTAATTCATATGATTTGAATTAATGTGGCGTTCCAAAATGAATGGAGTATAAAAAAAAATTTGTGATTTAGTGAATATATATATATATATATATATATATTATTATAAGAAAGCATTCAATTGTTGCAGAACAAAAGGAAAAATAACTGTTGCAGAAGTTCGCCCCTTTTTTTTTTTTTTTTTTTTGGCTGAACCGGAACTTCAAGTTCCAAGTTTCCTCTACCCTATTTTGCCCCTGATTACCCTTGCAAACCTCAACCATTGGATCTCCTTCTCCCATTAAAAAAAAAAAAAAAAAACCATTTTATAAATTGAAAGGCTAAGATTAAATTGGGGGACATACCCCCATCACTAAACTAGGGTCTATAGCCAACCCCAATTCTATTTGTCATGCGACATTTGAATATTCTATTTAGTCAATCTCCTATGATTCTAAAAGAAAAATCTGTATCACAAGAAATTAAACGAGCTAAAGCTTAATAAGTAGAAACATATGCATGTAGCAATGGTGTATAAAATCCTCAATTTTCTATTTTATCTATTTTTAGCCAATTTAAAATATTTAAATAAAAACCGTTCTGGACTCCGTCCAGTATAAAATCTGACTTAGCAGTTGATAGGTTATGTATGTAGTAGAGTCTTTTTCATATTAAACACTAGTACAATGTTTTTAGTTCAGTCTTGTTTCGATGACGTCTCAAAGAAACTCTTTTTAGTCTACCTCAATGAGGCCTTTATCATAGTATCATCTCAAAAAAGTCATTTTCAGTTTGGGATAAGTGGGTTTATCCGCGTTCTTGCCTACCTAGGTACTAAGCCACACTCACACTTCACACTTCATTTTAAAATAGGAAATAAAGGTGCAATAGCTTTTCTACTTGTAAATATGCATGTGAAACATTATCATAAATGCTCAAATGCACATATAAAATGTCATGGAAAGTTTCCTTTCATAAACATAAAATAGACATGAAATTAGAAACCATATAGGCACAAAATATGCTATTATTATTTTTGTGAGACAGTTAAAAAATCTATTTACGTCAATTCCATTTTATTTCCAATACTTCAAATGTTCACTTCCTCCACTAAAATATAATTCATATATCCATAAAGCTTTCAATGAGAACTAACCAAACAATAACCTTATATTATATCTTAAAAAAGTATCAATTCGTCTAATAAGCTCAGAAACAAACAATATACATACAGATTTACAAAATAGAATATAAACTGAATGATACAAGTTCCTTTCATAATAACCAAAGAACGTAAGTAATAATAGTGCACTTATATACATAACTTCTATAATCATAATAACTAATATAAGATTATCTACTTTTACAAGTATCTTGTTTTCATGTATGTATATATATATATATTTCAATCTCTGCATATATACACATACTCATGCAAACGTACGGACCTAATCTCAAAACCAATATTTATAAACTCATAACAGTTACTATAGAAACTTCATTACAGACAAACTTACTAGGGAAGTTCTCAAAAATCAATCGAAACATTCAAGTTTTATCTCACATTATTTAGAGAAGGGTTAAATATAATGGTTTATAAATAAGGATACCCTCACCTAATGTTTTGAAAAGATCTTCTAGGTAAAGTTTCAAGACAAAACGATGTGATTTAGATACGAAGTAGACAATATCATTCCATGTAAATGGAGGTTGTTATAGTAGGCTTACAAGCTTGTTGCATCCATAATATAATTTTTTTAAACAAATACTAGAACATAAACTTAATCCCAATATTTTGTATTAATTTTTGAGTTGTCATTTATATTAATTAATAACAAGATATTGTATTTTTTAAGAAAAATCTAACAACTCAAAATTAATATTGCAAAAAATAGTATTAAAATTGGTATCTCTAGCATTAATTACTAGTTTACTTTTCATTCATATTACACGTTCACCCAAATGCAGGACTTGTTAGTCGGAGGAATTGAGACTACTTAATTCGACAGCATTGGAATGGTTAATGGTAGAGCTTTTGAGGAATCCAAGGATGATTAAAAAACCAAGAAGAGGTGAGAAGAGTTGTGGGAAATAAGGCAAAGGCGGATAGTACAGACATTGATCGTATGGACTATTTAAAATGCGTTCATAGAGAAACCCTAATTAAGACTGCGTCCACCAGCTCTGCTTTTTCTTCCTCGAGAAACTTCAAGAAGCGTCGAGCTCGGAGGCTACCATATACCGATGAAAACAAAGTGCTCATCAATGGGTGGGCAATCCATAGGCACCCAAGTTCACGGGATAATCCTGATGAGTTCATCCCTGAGAGGTTTGAGAATATCCCAATTGATTTTAAGACTCAAGACTATTTCCAATATTAATCCCGTTTGGCTTTGGGAGAAGGCACTGCCCAGGGATGATATTTGGAATCGTTAACACTGAATATGTGGTCTCCAATCTTTTGTACTGGTTTGACTGGAAGCTTTCCACTGAGGACATGGATATGGGAGAAGTGTTTGGGATCGCTGTATGTAAGAAAGTTCCTCTTCATGCCGTGCCAACTGCTTACTCCGCTTCTTGATCGTGTATATGTACACACACACATATGTGTATATATATATATATGTATATATATATGTATATATAAATGTGTAGATATTCATGTATTTATCAGGCGTGGTGTTATTATGTACCAAACGTTGTGGATTCAAAAATGGTAATAAAGTACGAAAAAGTTGGGGACTTCTAATGCAAGAGCACTTGAATGGAGGCATCATAATCTAGGAGTTGAGAAAATCCCTTCGCTGGTGATCCATAAGGGATTCCACATTTTCAACAAGAATCCGACTAATAGTTGTCGCTAAGATTGGTCAACTTTCCCCCACGAAAAGTTTTTGGTTAGAAACCAAGAGACCCAATAGGACAAAAAAAAAAAAAAAAAAAAACTACAATCTAAACCATTCACTAACACAACCAAACAGCAAACATGGAAGAGCAAACTATCTTTCTTTTTAAAAAGAAGCAATCAGATGCTATACTTAAATATTTTATAGCCTCACAGATGGGAATTCTGTCTTGAACTCTTTCTTAAACTCCTAACAATCACATTAAACATTTAAGTTTGAAATTAATCATCAAATTAGAATGACAATAAACGTAAAAGAAACTATATATATAAATATATAAATAGAAAAACAAAAATAAAATATAATTTAACTGAATAAGAGAATCCAAATATGAAATGCTAAAATTACATTATCATGATTGGCAAATGGAAGATAACAATTTTCCAACACAGAACCAACTGAACAAGAGGGATCAACTCTTCACCAAACAGGTCTGTTCCATCTTACAAGTAGCATAACCAAACACTCTTTCGACACCAATCTCTTGCACAAAATTTGAACCCCAAAATAATAACAATTTAACAATAATTTTATAAATAGCATAACCCAACACTCTTTAGACACCAATCTCTTGCACAAAATTTGAACCCCAAAATAATAATAACAATAACAATAAAATTAACAACAGTAATAATAATAATAATAGTAATCATTTCAAAGAGAAAAATGCATCAGCTATTCTAGAATCACGGATCCTTCGTATTGTTTCTTCCCTATATCCGTCTCTTCCAATTAATGTAGACTAAGAAGCACCCTCCAAAGATATTAAGTAGATCTTCAGGCAATATAACTTTCCTTTTACACTCATTATATTGCCCTGTTTTGCTGCAATCTATGTCAAGTTAAGCTAGAGAAATTGATGAGAAGGCCCTAGAAAACAACATAATTTAACTCTCTCTCTCTCTCTCTCTCTCTCTCTCTATATATATATATATATATATATATAGTACTGTTCGAAGAAACTATTATTCATAAAGCAGAACTACTTCTTAATTTCTCCTTATTACATAAGAAAGATTTCACGACAGTATCAAATCAAAATTTTGTTTTACAAATGAATCGAGGTCAAGAGAGTGCAGTCAAGGCCCCGATTGTTTGTAGGTGTCAAAGGCGGCTTTGATGAAGAAGGTGGTTATGGTGGACTTTCTTTAAACCAGTGCACATGAATAAGCTGCATATATGATCATAAGAGAACAATGTTTCGAAAAAATAATATGCGTAATAAAGAAGAAGGGAAAACAGAAATAATTATGGCTAGACATTCTTTCACCTCTAAAGCTCTATATATAGGGACTGCTCAATCTCCTAACCAACCATAACTACTTCCATTGTATGGACCCAAGAATGCTGTCGCAATTGAAGGACCAGAGCAGCAGATCGTCATGCATCCACATTGATCCACATGTAGAGGAAACCCACATGCTTTGGTTTGGCGGGGAGAGCCAAGGGGGGAAAAACGTGGTTGAGATGAATTTTTTTTTTTTTAATGGGTACGTGGGTGAAGAATCAAGAAAAACAGGAGGATCAGCGAAAGTTTTTTTTTTTTTTTTTTCGTCCCCTTTTATATATATATATATATATATATATTTCAATGAGTAGGTGGATGAAGAATCTAGAAAGTAGAATTTCAAAATTAAAAAAAGAATCTAGAAAGTAGAAAAGTGGACGAAAATTCGGGGTGTTCAAAGTCTAGAATCAGTTTTATTTTAATTATATTACATCCAATTCTATCAAAATTCAGTTTTTTAAATATATTTATATCCAATCCGTAAATAATATATTATTCGATTTAATCCAAATTGTTTAAAATCAGTTTGAATTGAATTGAATTGAATTGAATTAATTGGTGTGAAGTTTATCACTTATATTTAAATACTAAATTTTAAAACAAAACAAGCAAAACTCATAATACGTTAGATGAGTAGAAAATGAGATGATTATGAAGTTTTTATTCAATATTAGGTGTACGGAAAATAAAAGACACTAACTTTTGGACCAATATATAGTAGAGTTATTGGCTAAAATAGTCACTAAACTCTTTAGAATATGATAATTTAATACATGTTCTTTTAATTTTAGCCCAATAACCCCTAAACTCCCAAAACGTTGTCATTTTTTATCATTTCCATCCAATCCCGTTAAAAATCAAATGTAATTATTAATTGACAATGGTGATTAGGTAAATAATATTACTTAAAAAAACAAAAAAACAAAAAATCAACTTCTACTTCCAATCTGTATTCTACAATGAGAGAAGGGGAGGTGCAGGCGAGGAGGACTGGGCTTATGGCTCGTGGCATCAGACAACGAGGGAGAGTGATTTGGGCACGAGTGAGAGAAGTGTGAGGATCTCGAACTTGATGGCCATCGGCGGCTCTCAACAAGGAGATGAGCAATGTCGACTCGTGATAGCAGATGAGAACGGCAATCGAGGGTTCACTACATATGACGGCAATCAGAGGCTCGCGATTGGGAGGTGACAACGGCGATTAGGAACTCGCAATGCGATGATGACCGGAGTCTTGCAATGGGGAGATTAGCAATGGCGGCTTGAGGCTCACGATGAGATGGTTATAGTAATAAGTTTATCAATTTCCATGGGATTAATTAGTTTTTTTTTTTATTGATGATTCCACTGAATTTACCGGCAAACTCTTTATTAGAAGAACCACCAACAAAACGCAAACTGAACGTGGTTATTAAATATAGTAAAATGACAAAATATGTACTATAAGTAATTGTTTGTTTTAAATAGCCATTTAAATAATAGCATTAAAAAAATATTAAATTTTAAAATAGGATCCTAAAAATAGACATTTTGTGTAATTATTTCACTAATATAATAAGGCGAAAAGTTGCATTGGGCTTAAGGGCAGTTGCCCCCTATGCCCAAGGGACTCCTTTTGAGTTTGGCCACAAAACCTAAGGCTTCATTTGGTTCAATCATTCGAACAATAGCATATCGGATAGAAACATTTAAATTATCATTTGATCTAATATTAGATATTCGTAGTTGCAATGAAACCACTTGAATATAAACATTTAAACATGTATTTGGATAGATTGATACTAGTTATTTAAATGAAATTAAAAATGAAAATTATCCTTTTTAGAAAAAAAAAAAGCAATATTATAAAATATATGTATGTTTAAAAAAATAGGAATTAAAATGGGAATGCTGCTTCATGATGACTAAAAAAAATGTCTTCTCAAATTACCATTTAAAATATATCCTAATAGATCAGCTAAAGTTGAGGAGGATGTGTTTTTAGGATTTTGAATTAAATGTTGTTTTACCATTCTAAGCACATGTACAGTTCAGATGTTGAAAGCCAAACACCTTTTTAAATGACCAATTATAATATAATATTTCAAACGTCACAATGTCAAATGACATATTTCAAATGTTGAGAAATATACGCAAAAACATTTCAAACACACGTACGAATGGTAGTTCGAATTGGTCATTCTAATTGAAAATGGTTGAACCAAATAGGGCATAAACTTTTTTAGAAAATTATGAAAATAACCACTCAAATGTATATATTCAGGAACTTGTCCCCACTGTTGCCTGCTTGGAATTTTGTTTCCTTTATTGGTTACTGGAAATTAGAAAGGAAAAAAAAAAAAAAAAAGTAGAACACAAAGTAATCTATCACAGTACTATCGACACCAGAGATTGTTGGTGAGCCTTTGGTATATTTTAGATGGTAATCTTTAGGACTATTCAAAATAACCGAGGATCGACTGTAACCGAGCACACATACCGAAACTATCGGAAGCAGTCAGTTACTAACGTTGACCGGTTTACAATTTTGTTGGCCGGTGCTCAACTTCCTATTTTGTGGAAACCAATGGTGTAGGAAGGTTATTGAACCGGTGCCGGTTACAAACCGATGAACAACCCTCGTAATCTCCCATATCACCTTTTTGGTCTATTAGGGGTAATTTAAGAAAGACATTATTTTGATCTTTGACTCTCTTGTAGAAGGTCAAAAATCCTGAAGCTAGTACTGTATATTAAACAATAATCCTTAGATATGGACTATTTGACGGGCCATCATTTAAGTCACTTTAAATTTTTTTACAACTATCTTTCATCTTTGCCCCTGCAAGTTTTTTATTATAGCAATTTTTTTAAGAAATTATAATTTTGTCCTAAATTTTGATTATTAAGTACTAATATTTAGGAAAAATTAAGCTGGATGACCCATTTAAATTATCTAATCTAATAGATAGTCTAACTTTTATTTATTTAGTTAAATGGTCTAATGTGTATGTTTTGGTAAATCAATTTTAATTTTACCCACCCCCACTCTCTTTCCTCCCTCTGCCCGTTTCTCTCTCCCTCGCCGTCAATTTGCCTTGGTCTGTGAAATCTGGTGCCGGTGGGATGGCTACAAATCCCGACTTGCTGTGAAATCTCGTAGTGGTTGGTCGTTGGTTGTTGCTTGCATTTGCATGTGTCGTGTTTATGGCATTACTATTTTCCATATATCTATATGTGTGTGTGTATGTATATTTTTGGCTCCTCCTTCCATTCAATTTTGCAACCTAAATGTTCGAAGAAAAGTTGTAGCAAAAATACAGGCAGTTATTGAACTATGAGCGACTAAAAACATTTGTTTGTACTGCGAATGGCATCAAGTTGTGGAAGAAAAATAAGTTATACAGTGCAATAGATTCTTTTAGTATTACCTTGTAGGAAAACTTGAGATGTGCTATTAATATTGCGAATGGGGGAATGAGAGAGTAGGGGGGAAGAGAGAGTTGCATTTGTTGTTTTTTTGTTAATTTTCTTAATTTAGTAAATCACTAATTTACTTATGATCAATCAATGATTGACTAAAAAAAATGATGATTTATTTATGATTAATCAGTGATTGACTATAATATTAATAATATATTATGGTTAACTAATGATTCACCAATAATGAATCAGTGATTGACCCAGAATCAACCAGTGATTGACTCAGAGTTAATTAATAATTGACCAAATATAATTAATTAGTGATTGATTATTTATAAAATTGATTAACTATTTTAAGAGAAAATTATAGTTTAACTAATTTTTAAAACTTGAGTTATTTGTAAAAAAACTTCTTTTAAAAAAGACTATTTACCTCTATATCCCTTTTTTAAGCTTAATATCTCCGATAAATAAAAAAACCAACAAAATGACTGGATTCACATGCCTTTCAATTCAGTGAGTTAACTTAACATAATACGTGGGCCTTCAAACTTGCACCTTCTTCTTTAAAGGAGCCTTTAAATTAATATAGGTACACTAATAATGCATTAGTAGGGGAAAAAAATGCCGACATTTTGTTTTATTTTTTTCGGAACATTATATATATATATATATATATATTTGGGTTAAGTACACTTGTATTATTTATATATAAAAGGACATTTATTGACATTCCATGTTTACTTTTCCCACTTCTTTATTAAATTATCTACTAATTAGATTTTAGTGTCAATTATTACTTGTTACACCTATTTTGTTATTCTAAAAAAATCTATAATTAAATTCTTATATTTATTATTTTTTCACCCACTAACTAATAAATAACCCTCCTTTCTTTTTAACAAATATTTTTTATCATTTTCATTGCTTTTTTTTTTTTGGTCGGCTTCGGCTTCTTTTTCCCCCTCTATATTTCCAACTATTCTTAGTTATTATTATTATTATTATTATTATCAGATAACTTATTTTACTTGAAATCCAATAAAATCATAATTTTGTTTCTATCCTTTTCATGAAATAAAGTCTACATATAAACATATATATAATATAATCACGTTAGTATTCAAAATTTTTATTTTAATTGTTGTTGAAAGTAGTTACTCGTGAAAACCCAGATAAAGTTTTTAGAAAACAATTTCGATTATAATTATGTTATTAAATTTCATAAAAACATTAATGAAATTTATTATGAGTATATATAATACACCTAACAGATATTACGTACAGTGATTAAATTAATCGGATAAGGAGACGGACATGGGAGGTAAAAAAAGAGACAGCCATGAGGTGAAGGAAGCGGACCCCACTCCATGCCACGCTGCTCCATTACCATCCTTACAGTCACTAAACTTTAAATTCGTTTACAACGCGATCTTATTTTTTCCTCCCTATTTAATTAAGACGGGCCCGCAGATTTTATTGGCAAGGGGGGACATTAAATCGTTTATCCTACTTTGCGTACAATTAAGTTAACGCGGAAATGCGTCATCAAAGACCATTGACTTCGCTAAATCACATTTAAAAAAAAAAAAAAAAAAAAGGGCAAAAACGAAACCACCAGGTATGTACGCAAGTCTTGCAACGAAAGTGACAGTCCCTGGAAAAAGACACAATTTTGTGGAAAAAACAAGCTCAAATCCCTTTACTCCAACAACTCCAATTCAATTTCTCATGACAAATTCCACATCTCACAATCAAACTCCATAGCCCAAATCAATGACGGAAACTTGGTCTTGAAAAAAATCTCATCATCATTTTTCAAAGGTATGAACTTTCAATCTTCTTCTCTCAACCTCCTCTGATCTATTACAACAATGGGATTTTATCTCAGAAGACTCCTAGAAGATGATGATTGCAGAAAACCTTGTCCTAAATCTAAATCGGACTGTGATGAGCCTAAAAACTGTGATGTTGCCCCTCATAAATCTTCACCACTTCTTAGTACCGCCGGTACGAAAGGTATTATTTTCACGGGTTGTATGATCGGCAGCGTTCTTATTCTTTGTATAGCTGTTATAATGGTGAAGAGGTACTTTTCGAGGCGTAACGCTTCACGGGAGAGGAGTTTGCCGATTCTGTTCCATACCCAAGAAGACTTTGTTGATGAAGATCAGGGTCCTGTTATTGATCACCACATATGGTTGATCAACACCGTTGGTTTGCCGCAGTCCGTGATCGACTCCATCACGGCCTGCGACTATAAGAAAGATGAGGGTTTGATTGAAGGAACAGAGTGCTCTGTTTGCTTGAGTGAGTTTGAAGATGGCGAGAGTGTTCGGCTTTTGCCCAAGTGTAGTCATGCCTTTCACCTTGCTTGTATAGATACCTGGCTGAGATCGCACAAAAACTGCCCTTTGTGTCGCGCGCCAGTTGTTCGAGATATTGCCGCTGTGAATACTCCGCAGGTAAGTGTGGCGGAGCCTAGTTCTAATGACTTTTCGAGCCCGGGGGAAGATGCTCAGACGGAGAATTCTGAGAATGGTGGAGTGGGATTAAGCAATCAGCGGGATGAAGGAGAGACTAGTGACACTAGAGTCAGAGTTGATGTTCGTGAAATTGAAGGTCAATCTGCGAGAAACGCTGAGAATAGAATAAAGGGTTTGTTTAATTCTGTTGGTGGGAGCTGTGATTCTCGAGTTTTAAGCGATTTGGCTGACAAAAGACAAGTGGCTGCTGAAGACATACAACCAATGAGGAGATCGGTTTCAATGGATGCATCTTCTGCTATGGTGATTTATCAGGCGGTGGCTAAAGTAGTTTCTGATCAAGGAAGCTCAAATTCCCAGCTGGCAGTGCCTGTGAAGATTTCTAATTTGGCAGTTGTGTCCAAGCCGGTGACTCAAAATCTAAGCCTGTACAAACTTATGAGAAGTTCTTCAATCGGGCGATCTTTGCAGAAAGGGCCTACTTCAATGAAAAGGTCTCGTTCATCAAGCAGGAAGCCATTTTCATCCAAACATGGCAGGAGCCAGAGCTCGATCCTTCCATCTTGAACGAAAACCTATTACCGTGGTGTAGTTCGTGGTGACGAGTCAACGGGATAATCGAAATATATGCCCTTGGCCTTCTCAAGAGGCAAAAATTATAGTTAAATGGTAAGTCCATAAGCTGTTTTCCTTTGTCGCCACAGACTGCACGATGCAGATGTCCTCAAATGAATTTCTTTTGGTTCCTCAAATTTTCAAATTGTCAAGCTTCTCCTGAAAGGTTAAGATCGAATATCTATGTAGCAAACGACTTATTCCTAAAGGTTTTTTTATGGCAAATTTGCAGGCTTTTGTTGTAATATTAAATGTTCTTAATGCAAACATGATGCTTTTTAATATAAATCTTCATTAACGAATATGTGGCAGATTTTCTTGGTGGAATGCTCATTACTAGGTTTTCAGAAGAGTTCTTTCGAGTCTACTGTTATTTTATTGTATTGCTCTGAGATTAATATGCAAACTATTACACTATCATTTGAAAAGATTTCGGCCATCTTTTTCAAAGCATCTCAAGTCCCAGAAAGTTTAAGAAAATTCACACCATCAACATCCTTATACTTCATAATTCTAATTGTACCATATTTGGTTTTGGCGTTTGCAATTTTTTCCATTCCTGCCTTTAGTGATTTTATGGAATTGGTTGGTTTGCTTTAGATAATTTGACAGATAGTTGGCCCTGCTTGTCCCTGAATTATGAGTCTGGTCTTTGAACTTTTTTGTGTGGTTTCCTGAACATTGATTTTTTTGACAGTTTTAATTATGAAAACTAAAGTTGGTGAAGGATTTGTAAAATTTAATCTAGACAATCTTGTGTCAATCCGGCTAAATTGTTATACTTATCATTGTTAAGAACCCTTGAAAATTGTTATTGTTATTATTATTATTATTACAATGTTTGTAACTATTTCTGTGAAATTTGTATTTATTATAAAAGTAATGTGACTTTGTTAAATTCCAAAAATTCTTATTTAACTTTAGCATCAAGGACTAAAACTACCAAAAAAAAAAAAAGGATCGTGCAGTAATTTGTCGGGGAAAAAGAGAAGTTAGATACCGAAAGACACAATGTTGATTGTTTAAGAAGCCAAAAAAAAAAAAAAACAAAAACAAAAAAACTGTGCTAATAACTCGAGTTTGAATGATATCAAATTGTAGCTCAATGGTTCATAGTGATGACTGAATATATATATATATATATATATATTCTTTTTTAGCTTACTTAGAATAAAAAGGGTAAAATGAAAATTTAAATATGCCTAAACTTGATTGTGCTGTTAGTTTTAATATTTTAAAATTTTGTTATTTATTTCCAATTGACTAACTAATGGGCCTCTACAGTGCAATTTCTGAAAAATCATTTTCTAATATATTTTTTTTTGTTGAATAAAAAAGGAATCAATGGTATCATTACACCCCTTTACACAGGCACCCTTTCCGGAAAACTCTGGGTACCATAGGGTGGAATGGTCCAGTAACAGGCCCTAGTTCACACAACCAACGTCTAGGGTGAACTAGCTCCACTTGGACCTTAGTCTACGTTCGGAGACAGAGAGAGTGTCAACCTCATAGTCGAATCTGGGATTCGATCCCTGTATGTCAAGAACGAGAACTTTGATAGGTAATCCCGAATCGCTATATCACTTTTAGCTAATTTTAAAGGAGTGTAGGAATGAAACCTTATTAGATCAGCAAATCAGTACAATGGGCTTGGACCCAACTCCCTCTCTTGAATAAAAGCTTTAATCACTCAAGGAGTAGATTATAGATAGAAACAGTAAAATAACATTTTTAAATAGAATTATAGAAAATTATAGTTTAAAATTTTAAATATAACAATAAAAGAATAATCAAATTTTTTATTACATAATAAAAAAACAAAAAATTTTCCTTAAAAAAAAAAACCCTCTTATTTCCTCTTTTCTCTTTAATACGAAACTATATACACGAATTTCTGATTAAAAAAATACTTATTGATCCAAAATTTTTTTTTTATAAAATCCAAGAAATTTTAAGAATTTATATCCTTAATCGTACAGATGTACTTGAGCTCTCGTGGCTTACTTTATAGCTTTTGCTTTTAAATTTCATAGCTTTTGAAAGTTAGTATGTACTTCCCTTCTGAGCTACTTACAAAAAACTGATCACCTTATCGTTTCGCCTTTTCAGCTTATTGTCTTCAACTTTTATTATAATGACCATGACTACCAAAAGAAAGAGAATCTACATATGAGAGAGAGACCCAAAAAAAAAAAAAAAATAAAACAAATAAAAACAAATGATTAGAGTTGATTAACTTAGAACCCATTTGCAACAATTATTGGAGTTATAGTTTTGTAAGTTAAAATATCAATGTATGGTAAATTGAAGTATAAATTAAAAATAAATTGTGATATAAATAATGGTTTAAAAATTAAAATGTATTAGGGGAAAATATATAATATGGATTTTGTTTTATTTTGTTTTATTTCTCTATCATCGTGAATATTTAGACATAAAAATAATTTTATTTTTGATTCAAAATAAGAAATTTATGGACGTTAATTTAAAGTTTAAGCTTCGTGAAAGTTTAAGAAAGAGAGAGTGAAATATAGATTTAAGAGTTTTTGAGTTAAATAGACAAAATTCACATTAGAACTGGTGTTCCAAAAGACAAGTTAAAATATTGGATTCAATTGTCAATTATTCCTACCAGAAAAAGGATTGACTGCAGATTCCAGCTAGTTAAGTAGTCCATGATTTCACAAGCCGAATTACGAAAGAAAAGAGCACTCACACATTGTGTATCAAAACTCCTAATTGATATTTCTTTTGGGAAGTAAAGATATATTCACTTTCCACTGGCCATGACCAGTTTCTTCAGTTTTTTTTTTTTTCTTTTCTTTTTCTCATCTTATTTCTTTTCAAACTGATCATCATGCAGAATCTTAACAATCACGATCCCTTCAAGACTCATACATCTTAGAATGTTCTTCTATTGTTACAAAGCTGTCAACTTGTAACAAGCACCGAAATATGTGCAAAACTAACCAATCAAATCATAGAGTTGGTTTAAATTATTTTTTATGAATACAAATTATATGGTTAATTTATTTGTCTCAATTAACATGTATTCCACTAGATCATGATCAAAGCGATATATACAAATATAAGTATAAATATATCTATATATATTATTATACATATATAAGGATGTCATCATGTGGAAGTTATTCAAAGAAAAGAATATCACTTATTTGAAAGTTTAATCCATGAACATGGAAAGGACCTTCTATTATTGACAGGATTAGCCAATAATTAAGATCATCAATATTGCCCTTTTTAGAGAAAGGAGTGAGGAAGCGAGACATTTTACAACTGCACACGGCCCACATTACACTAAGAGAGAGAGAGAGAGAGAGAGAGAGAGAGAGAGAGAGAGAGAGAGAGAGATTGAAGGACAAAAGGTGTGGGTGTATACGCACCCATAAGAGTGAAATCTGCGATCTCCCAAAAAATATATAGTATAATAATTAGAGTTAATTACTCTTTTAGTCCTCAAATTGTAGCGGAAATTCTAGTTTGATCTCCTTATTTTAAAACATATTAGAACACATTTTCATTTAACAAATTATTCTAAATTAGTCATTTTGTTCATCCGAGTGTAAAATCTAGACAGAAAAAAAAAAGCATGTGGGACTACTTATCTGATTTAATAGGAGTTCGTTTTGAAATTTTGGAGATAGCTGTTAATAAAGAACCTATGCCTTTTTTGTTGTTGAAATTTTAAAAGTTCGATTGATGAACAATATAAGGAATAATTTAATACAACTTATTAGATCAGAGACTTGTTCTGACATTTTAAATTCAAGGACTAAAATGATATTTGATATAATTAATAAACTGAAAATAGAACTAATCAAAATAAAAAAAATTGAATAATGCGACATAATTCAAGAGATTTTAAAATGTTGCCGTAGGTGAAGATGTTTTCTCCTAATGATAGGGAGAAATTTTGTAATCATAAGATTAAATTTTTTATGATTGGCTACATTGATGCCTACGTTAGCAAAATGCTTTATACGATTAAAAGTTCTTTAATTCATTCATACATTTGATCATTAAAATTTTGGAGATTTTTTTTTTTCGGGGTATGAACTGTAATTTTTTACAACCAGTATGAACAGTAATATTGTAATCATTGGACT
Source organism: Ficus hispida (assembly GCA_025413025.1). NCBI lineage: Eukaryota > Viridiplantae > Streptophyta > Magnoliopsida > Rosales > Moraceae > Ficus > Ficus hispida. The sequence goes on from CM046365.1 coordinate 4,439,259, forward strand.
AATTTTTCAATTTTATGATATATAATTATGAGCACTTATGTGCGTATATTGTAAATTTTTAATAAACATACTTATATATCAGGTTAATAAAAAATTAATCTAAAAATTAAAACTGTAATTCAAGCAAGCAGTGAAAAAAGATGGTTCTTTTAACGGCTAAAGTAATAGTTCCAATCGTAGTGAACAAACAAAAAACAAAACAAATCCGTATCATAGAAGTTTCATAAATTTTAATCCCTATAACAACAACTTACCTATTGAAATAGGGCTAAAAAAAAAAAAAAAAAGTGCCCCGGTAGAAGTAACTTTTTTTTTTTTTTTTGATTGAACCCTATAGATGTAACTTTTAAAATGATCACAAATTCTACTCTTAAAACAGTAAGATATATAATTGAAGGCAAAGTTTTGTAAAAAGAAGTACAGGAAAAAGAGTACACAACTAGTTGATACTTGAGAAGCTTTTTGACTGGAAAAGGAGAAAGGCCTTTCAAATCATCAATATTGTTTCTAAATCGAAGTAGTTTTTTTACCCCCTCTCTCCCTCTCTCTCTCTCTCTCTCTCTTTTTCTTTCTCTCTCTAACTTGCCTTTTTTTGAACAAAAGTGGATGGCGAAGAAAAACATTAGCTATCGCACCTGGTGACATGGATCACTGCAGTAACTTTTTACTAATTAAAAATTGACATGTAAAAAGTGTAAAGTTATATAAAACAGGAGGTGGTATGTCACGGACCACCACGCTCTGAAGCTTTTTCAGTCGATATTTTTTTTATTTATATTTCCGTCTCTTGGAAAAAGCCACTATATACAGTCGGACCAAACAGGTATAGGTAGTTTAACCACTTTACCCGTGATTGAGACACATGCTGGAGACGTATCGGCCTATGTTCCTTGACATAAGATCTCTATTACTAAGGGATAGATCTGTTTGGAAGCTGAGTTCTTTTACGGAGGAATTATGAATTTCTGTATGATGTTATTTGTCTTAAAAATAGTTCGTAGATATTTTATTACTTAAAATTTTTTAGCTAGGGCTTTTTTATGCCAAGATTCTCTGATGATTAGTACTTCTAATTGATTAATACAGATTGGATATAACTCTATGAAGCACGAGTACGTATAACCTCCCATCCATATTCGACCAAGATAAAAAATTTCAGTCTTCTTTTGTTCTTTTAAACCAAATAATATAGATCAGTTGGTATTGTTTTTCCTTTTTTTTTTTTTTTTTTTTTAATCTGAGGAATACAAGTCAGTTAGTGTTTTTTCCTTTTTCTTTTTATAAGAGAGGAATTAGCAGGCATTAGAAAAAGATGAAACATGCTTATTAGATTGGCACGCAATAACAGACCCCTTCTACACCGAGCGTCCAACTCTAGATTACGAAAAGAAAAGGAAAAATAATACAAAGGTCTTGCAATGAAAAGAAGAAAATATAATTCCTTGAGGCACACCAACTCAAAACAAAGCTCTATATAAGACCATAGAACTTGACCTCAACTAGCAAGAACTTACGCTAAAATGCTAAGCCAAAACAATGCCTTCAAAAATCAGAACTTAAAATACACCTTATTAAAAGACTTGCAAGTAAAATCAAGAGAGAAAAATCTACATTAAGGTAAAAAAAAAAAAAGAATATCTACGTTAAAAATAGTGAACTAAAAGCATAAATGCAACCTGCACCGACCATAAGATTAATTCCGAAAGCGATAGTACGAAAGAGAAGACAAATCCCATTGAACTCTAAAATTAAAGAAATCCGACATACGTAGTTGACCACCAATGAAAATTCTCAAACTGAAGCGCAGCATTTTCGTTACAACTTTGGCTTGTGATAAAACTTTTTTTTTTTTTTTTTTTTGAGACTCCATTACCTTTTATAATTAAAATAAAACGTTGTTCAACCCACATTTTTCTCATGACATTGTATCTTAGATTTATATCTGTGAACGCATAGTACGTACGATTAGCTTCGATATCTAGTTGAACAGAGTTTTTTCTGTATCAATGTATAATTTACAACTATGATTACAAATATATTGCTCATGATATCTACCCGCTACAGTTCCTCGCCGAATAAGTATGCATAAACATAGTACAGTAGACAAAGCTACAAAATTTGTCAGTTTTGAAGCCATTTCACTGATAGTTTGCTGAATAATTAATCCTTTTTCTATTTATTATTGAAGAATTATAAAATTTTGCAGAAATGATATTCCACGAGTCCCGCGGTTAATTTTAACTAGCTAGAGAAAAAAAAAAATTAAAGTCAAAAAACAAAAAGAAAAACCAAGAAAAATAAATCCAGAAGACCACAAAAAAAAAAATAAATAAATAAAGGAGAGAGATTTAGGCCAGTTTTTTTTTTTTCTTTTTTTCGTTTTTTTTTTCCTCCTCAATAACATGAACAAGATGAAAATATATTTAGGATTACACAATTAGACAACATGAGAAATTGAGGTTCATCTACACAATATTGAGCTAAATCAAATCTGCTTCTTCTTGGATCCTGCACACCATTTCATAAACAGCGGCTGCAATCTCATTCACTGAACTTAGCTCAGAGTCATCTTCAACCTGTTTCACCATTAAAGCACCCATTAAAGCAAAAATCCCATATTGGTTTTTAAATTATTAAAAAATAAATAACAAGACACATTTGTGGGGTACTTAATTTCAAACAAAGAGTTTAGGCTCAATCCTTGATACTGCCCTCCTGAAAATTGGGGGCATTATAGCTTTGTTTCTTTTCTTTTAAATTGTTTTTCTTTTTCAGATTTGGATCATTGATGAACTATTTATCTTTTCTTTAATACAACTTTTGTGACATGAAATACAGATGAGGATGCTAGAGGGGTGTCTACTAAGTGTGGATCTTTTGATGCATATGTAGATTCCTATGATCGTTTTTTTTTTAAATCTTAAAAATAAAAAATAAAAAGGACAAGATAAATCCAACAAATAAGGAACTATTTTTAAATAATTACCTTGACGCTAAAAGAGTAAAGAACCATACTGTCAACGGCGGTGACATTCAGGTGAAGAATCACAAGGCGCAAAAACTGCAATCCGACCACCAACTTCAGGAGCTGCTTTTGATGTCTTTTCAAAAGCACTTTTATGCTGGCGTGGTTTTCCACCATTGTCACTTCCACGTCGGCTATGGCGCATCGATTCTCCACCGTTGATGTTGATTGATCGGTAACCGACTTATTTCGGGTTGAATATTGAGGGAAGATGAAGAAATCCGAGAAGAGTTCGGAAGGGACAATGTTGGAATGATCTGATTGTTGATTGACTCGTTTGTGGGCCTCTAAGGATTGGAGAAGTTGTTCAAGCTCCTTCACAAAATTAATGGCTCCTCCGATGATGGATGCTTGGTCTCCCTATAACACAACCAATCTACAAATTAATCAATTAAAAAAACTATATCTTTTTTTTTTCAAAAAGAAAAAAGTGAAAGAGAGAGAGAGAGAGAGAGTGGAATACTAGCAATTACAAGATCTCATAAACATCCCAACAAACACCACGTCTAAAAATCAATTCACAAGATTAATGAAAAAGTAGTCATCATGTTGTCTCAGTGTAGTTTTTTTGACCTCCAAATTTTGATATTTAAAACAAACAAAAAAAATACCGTACTAATTTTTTTTTTCATGAAATCAATAATATTGAATTTAACCCTCATTTGGATCACTGTTTAAAATCTGTTATTGGGCACAAATTAAAAGTTTTATATATTTATCTCACAAAAATTTGAATTTACTATTCAAAGTCCTCTTGATTCATTCGGACTTCAAAGACTCGAAAAACAATGGCAAGCCTATCGAATCGAATGATCAATTAGAGGCTCTAAAGTGCCCACAACCTTTGTTTGGATGGAAACCACGGGAGACCTAGTTTATAGATTTGATACTTTTGTGCCTTATAAATGAAAATCAGATCCTACAAAGTAAATCGAAATGAGAAAAAAGGGGAGAAACATGTATTTATAGACAACAAAAAGCTGATCGCGAATATGAATAGTGGCTAGATCGAGAAGTAGGTACTCTTTGGACGTAAGAAGAAGGCATCATGGATCGGAGGACGGCGAGATAATCGTTCATCTGTTTCCGCCGGTTGCGTTCGACGGCGATGTGAGTCATCCGCTGATTCTCAACCTCCTCCTTGTTCTTGACGCTTCTCGCACGACGTCTCTTCCGCCGCCCCACGGTGGCTGCATCGGCTGCCGGAGTTTCCGCCGGAGTACAAAAGTTGGCGTCTTGGAAGTCATTATTGTTATTGGTAACGCTTCGCACCATTGATGAAGATGAATTAGTACAGTGGTGGTAATCCAACTTCACATTCATGACGTTGAAACCTTGTCCCACACAAGTACTGATGTGATTTTTCTGCATGTCGTCTTCGGCAAAATCGTATTCATAGCTCCATGGAGTAACTAGTCCACCACCTCCTACCATGGCATATTGAAGATCCTTTTGACAATAACTAAATGGCTCTTGTTGAGAAACCACAGTTTCTAAGGCCATTTCAACTTATTTCTCTCTCTCTCTCTCTCTCTCTCTCTCTCTCTCTCTCTCTAGCTAGGTTTAGAGTAGTACTAAATATGAGCGTCAAGCACAACCACAAAGTTCTGCTTTTATGGAGACGACAGAAGCGTCATTATCATTAAAAAAAAAAACAAAAAAAAGTTCTAATAGTATGAGAGTATCCATTATTATGTACAAAAAGTGCAAGTGGATAAAAAACATATAAATATATATACATATATATATATATTTTTGCAATGCCAAGTTGCCTCAAGAAAATTGTGCCCGAGAGAGACAAATAGAGAGAGAGAGAGAGAGTATGTTGGACATATTCATCAAATAAACGCGTGAAAAGATTTTAATTATTGTTTTTTAAAAAATGTTATTAACAATTTACAGGAAAGATCCCCATTTTACATTTTTGGAATTACAACTCAAGGACGGTAAGCTGCCAGTCTATTAAGGCGCTTGTGACTCCTCGTAGCGATAGCTATTTCCTTTGTTTTATAATATAATATCATTTAAAACAAAGTTTAAGAATTAATAGAATTTTTTAATAGAGAAAAAAAATTACATATAACACTATTATGTATTTTCAATTGTTAGAACTCACACTATATATCGTTAAGAAGGATTTTCTCTTAATTTTAATTTAACATTAGAAAACGTATAATATCAATATAGATCTCTCCTACCATACCAAGTACTTCAATATTTTTTAAAATAGAGAAAAGGAATATAGAGAGAACATCATGTTTAACATTACTTTGAGGTAATTAATTGTTTTTTTTTTTTTTTTATCGCACTTACATATGTTTGTAAAGAAAATTATTATAGTATAAAAAGCATAAAAGAAAAAGTCTACGACATCATTATATAAAAAACATCGCAGAGTATTTTTTATTTTTATATTTTTCATGACATACCCTAGAGTTCTCGTAAAAATATGCATTCGCAACTCTTTATCATAAAATAATTATGGAGAACTCTACATTTTATTATGAAAAGATAGTCTGTTAGTAAGGTTATAATTATTATCAATATTATTGGAGATAACTAGATGATCAAGATATTAAAGGTGGGTCAATTAAGTCTGGATGTCATGATTTACCTACTAATCATAAGTTTATTTTTAATCGTTAGAACAATAAGGTTTTTATTTTGAATTATTCTTACATACTTTTTTTAATGAGATCTTTTCAACAGATTTATTAATTTTTAAACGAATGCTACTAATAAGGATGTCCACTCATAAAAAAGCTCCAAATCATTAATAATAAAATTGAGAATACTTTCTTTGAAGGTTTTTTTTTTTTTTTTTTTTTTTTTTGTTAGTGCTGATTTTTTAACGTGGTTAAAAAAGGTTTCGTGTAAGGTTTTTTTAGAGTTTCGTTAGAGTTTCTAGTTTATATATATATAGATATATATATATTTTGCAAGGGAGTTTTTGCCTTTTTAATTTTGTTTAAGGTGCATTTTTTTTTCTTTTTAATTTTTTCTTTACGTTCTTATATCATTTAAGCAATATAATATTTTCCAAATGCGGAGTGCATGCTTTAACTAGTGTTATAAATAGTAGACAAAGGAGGCCAGGCACACGGTGGAAAGTTATAGAGGTTCCCTTGGCTGGGGAGAATCCATGTGAGTGACCACACAAATAAAGGGGGCAAGTATCTGCAACCTGCAATCGTCTACGATAAAGACTAACAAACACCCTTTCCAATGACTGACTTTTCTCAATGTATTTTCTTTCTTTCTTTTTTCTTTTTTCTTTTTCCTTTTTTTTCTTTTCTTTTCCTCCAAACGGTTCGGGTTTAAACCCTCTCCATGCAATCTCCTCTTTTCCATCACTTTCTTGCACATATAATACAATTTCAATTTGCGTTAACACCCTCCCATTTCCACGAAACATTCTTCTCTCTCTTTCTCTCTCAAATTTCCATGAATATGTGTGCATGTTTGGTTCACAGGAGACCCATTGTCTAGTCATGGGTTTAGGTATAACCTTGAGAACATTAAAATTATGGGATATAAAAATATAGCTATATGCATATATACATATATATATATGCACACGCGTGCATATATATATATATGTATATATGAATATATAGGATGTGTCGTTATCTTGTTACCAGGTTGAGAAAGTAATCAGACTAATTAAGAATCTGAGATCGTACACGTTTGTTGAAGAAAATATTAGACTTTTGAAAACGGTGGAAATTTCGTTACTCTTGTCTATATTTAATTAGATATTAGATAGGTTTGCATTTGGTTTGAACATTGTTGATCGATAATATGAGATGATATATAATTGTGGTGGTGCGTGAACTACGTGGTATATATATATTCAAACATATGTTTGACTGGCCTTAAGTTAGGACCGAATAGGAAGCAGATCTGTGTTGAAAATTCTTAAGAGAGAAAACGTAGCTTTTGCTTGGAGTTTGAAGTGAAAAATTCTCGTTCCAATTGACAAAATAAACTGGATGAGTATTTGGGAAAGAGAAATACAAATGAAATGCAGATTTTAAAAAAGTGAAAAATCTAGTTTGGATTGAAAAAATTCAAACCAAACCTTTGATGTAAATAAAGACATAGCAATCGCAATAAACCTCCTGTTGGTGAAGAAACTAACAAATATACATGGATGTTTGTAAAATGATAAAATTAATTCAATCTTGATTTCATGGATATCTTGAGCTCCAGACTTTTTTTTTCCTTTTCAACAACAAGGTTTTTTAATTAAGTTTTTAACCCCCTATTTAGATCACCAATTCAAACTCAAAAATTTCAACTCACTGTTTTCTTCTCTTTTTTTTCCCCCTAAAAAATCATTTAACGTTAGTTTTTTAAAAAATCAAATAACTTCAATCCGAATATTACAACTCAAAACTAATAACCAAACGAATGCTAAAAATAGGAACTAACTCTGAGCAGCGGAATCAGCTCACATTGACAATAGCCTTACAGAGACCACCAACACGTTTTGTGTTAGCAAGTCTCCGAGTGTTCAACCGGTAGACCTCACCAAGCTGTAACCTCCCAAGAGATATCTCGTCATCGAATATTAGCCCTCCGAGTGTTCTAGTGCATCCGTAGAGTTCACGTGGTATCAATTTGGAGGCTACTCTTATTAATCCTAAATTAGTTACAGTTTACCAACCAAATGTTCTGTAGATTAATACGAACCTGTCTCATGACAATCTTGGGCGGATATAGCAAGCACTGAGACTCTTCAGAAAATCTAAGCCTTGAACCTGAAGAAGTTCAAGCAATCAACAGCATTATAATTTCTAAAAACATATTTGGAAATTATTGTTTCTGGCTCTTAGTATTTTGATAAATAAAACAAAAAGTCTATGAAGAAAACAGCCATTTCACCAACTTAGAGCTCCTAGAGTTAATGGTTTTTGGTAGTGAAAATCTTAATATTTTTAATTGCTTCTTTATACTGTCTTATATATATATATATATATATATATATATATATATATTGGTTTTATTTCTGTGTGGTTTGTTTTTCATTCCTATTTTGGGCAGGGGCGAAGCTAGGGGGTGCGAGTGGGGGCTGTAGCCCTACTGAAATTTTTTATTATTTTATTTTTACCCCAAAATTTTTATAATTTTTACAATTTATACCCTCACTGAAATTAAAAAAATTCTCATACATTCATTACTTTATCCCTATTAAAAATTCTCATACAATCCCCACTAAAAATAATTTTATAAAAAGAAAGAGTTTATACTTTTATTTATTTTGCCCCCATCAAAATTAAAAATTCTCATATAATCCCATTTAAAATTTATTTTATCTTAAAAATTTTTTTTGATGTACGCCTCTACTAAAATAAATAGCCTTCTTGCTCTGCCCTTGATTTTGAGGACTAGGCTCTCTCTCTCTCTCTCTTTTTTTTTTTTTTTTTTTTTAAGTTTAATAAAGGGCTGGAAGCCCACCAATTGTTCACTCTAGCTACTTATCAATCGTTCTTCGATCACTCTCTCACCTACCTGAGAAAGTCGTAACATTTCGTGCAGTTTATTATTTAAATATATTTTCTAGCAAAATTTTGATCAATTTATTTCCTGTCCTCTTCTTCAGTTAATAATTTGGTACATCCACCAATACAGGACAAATTGCGTCCATATATAAATAGTGATACTGACATACGTATTATACATTTATACGTGGTAAAACTACCCTTTCAATTATACACCTTTTTTTTTCCTTTTCTTTTCTTGAGAATTTCAGATTCACACTTTCAGCATTGAATATATATACATATATATATATATATAAGTATATATGTATATTTTATATTTGACAAACACGTATGCCGTAGTTACCTCTTTGAGAAGCAACAAATTTTTATTTTATATATATATATATATATATATATATATTCAAACCAAATATTTAAAAGGACATGCATGTGTACCATTCTAGTCAATCTGTAATTATCAAAATATTTTTTGGTTTCTTTAGTAGATTCGTCGACACCAAGTCTGCCTATATTGTCTTATTTTCTCATCGTTATAAATTAATGAAAATCCAACCAACGTTACTGTACCATGTGAAATTCTACACCAGCTTGCCGCGTTAACACTTTGACATTGATTCTTCTTGTAGTTTGGTTGCTTGTTTCAGCAATTCAATATGTCAGCGAGTATGTTATTGTTCGAAAAAATTACGAGTTTAATTTATTAAATTAATTTAATTGATTCTTATTAGATTCCAATTTATGGTACTAATTTGACAATAGATTACGGACTCTAATTACATAATTGTGTAAATAATTCAGCAAATAATTAAAAATAGAATCAATATATATATATAATTACATATCTATATAATTTCTCTTACACTAGTAATTTGATTTTCTAAAGTAGATCTCTTCTATATAACAAACGAAAATATTTATAGATACAATCAAACTTGAAGAGCTTACTCAAATTAGTTTCAAATAGTTTGTTTCAGTTTTAATGTTGAACTTTTTTTTTTTTTTTTTTTTTGAGATTTTACATCATACAATTTTCGCCAATTGCTCAATCTTGTTCATTTTCGGTGCAAAAGCACTTAATTATTAGTGAGCTATATATTTACTCACTCTTTAAAGGGTGGCTACTTCTAGTCAAACTTTGTAGTTATCTCTGTACTTCTACCTCTTTTACCACTGAGCGGCTATTTAAGGGCCTTAATACAAGCTATAAGGTTACATGCATGACTCAAATTATGATAAGATAAATGCTATATGTGATTACTAACTCTAATAATAATTTTTGAATATTGACTTACATGATTTCTGAGTTGTTATTTTTTTAATTGACAGTTATATAAAAACTTGTTAAATTAATTAAAATTGAAAAATTATAGCCATATCACTAAAAAATAAGATTTATTATCACATATATTGATACTCAAAAACTAATATTTGTAACTACTCTTATGATAATAATAGTGTTCTTCCTAAAAGTACAAAAACGAATATTATTGCCGACCCTATTAACATTTTTAGGTTTTGTCTCTTCTCCAACCAATTTGCGTTTTGCACCTTGTGAGCTTCTAGTCCGTGAAGTTTACGGCAAGTATATATATTGCTTATTAAATATGACAAATTACATCTAATTATGTGATTCTTTTATGAAAATAGTTTAATTCTACAGATTAAAGGACAATAGTTAATTAATTAAATCTCTGACTTCAAAAACTCTTCAGATAGAGCCAAATCTTAGATTGCGTGCCGCCAGAGTGAAGAAAAATGAATTTTGAGCCAGCTACACACAAGCTTAGCGCTCTATGACATTAATAATATTCTTTTTCTTTCTTTTTTTTCCCCCTTCTTGTACGTTTTTCTTTTTTGGGGTAGACGATTAAGGTTTACGTTTTGATTGCTTTAAAATCTCTTGATTTTTTATCATTAATTATGTTTATGAGATATCAATTATCTACCTTGATTTTTAGATTAAAAATAAATAAATAAACCTCGGCCATAATTACTTGAAATAAAAAGAAGAAGAAGAAGAAAAAATTAGAATAAAAATCCATCTCTATCCATCAATTTATATAAAAAAAAAAAGAAAATAGAGAAAGAATTAATATCCTTCAATCCATCTAATGTTTTGAACCCATACATGAGGCTGCTGATCTAGTTCGAGTCACTAATGGTATGGGCACATTTTCAATTGAGCTTTTTCTTTATTTAACGCTTGCATGAAGATGAATATGGTTGCTATTAAAAATTGGACTGTTCAAGTACTGGATGATCAAGGGTTTACACCAGTGACTAACAAAAAATGGGAAAAAAGAATTCAAAAAATGACAACAAGATAGCGAGTCATACAACACTAGAGCTAGAGATATAACAAATGAAGACTTTTCGACAAATAGAAACTTGGAAGCAGATATTGAAACTCATCAATTCTATGAATTGCTCAAAAAGCATTGAAATTGTTGTTTTGGGTTCTTGGACAAACTAGCAAAGCTGGGCATTTCAAAGAAAAAATTATACAAACAATCTGAAAAGAAAACGACCTCTTACAAATTTAGGCATAGTAAAGGAAAATGTTTTAATTAAGCTAATATTATGATTTCTCATCAGTTAATTGTTTCTTTCTTATTATGCTTTTTTTTTTTTATAATTGTTTTCTAACTAGTTTTTGCTTTGTTTTTTCTTCTATTTTAGGATTGTACGCAAGACCTTTTTGTTTGATTTTTTAATATTAGTTTGCTTACTTTTAAAAAAACAATTCTAAGAATTTGTGCACTCTCTAATTAGATTTCCAGTATCCACTAATAAAAAATTCAGATAATCAAATTAATACCCCCATTATTAGAGATTCCAGCCTCCCCCTCCCGGGCACAAGGACTATATGGCACCTTTTTTCTAGTTCTGTCCCCTTAAAATTTTTAGTTCAGGATTTTATGTAGAATACTATAAAAAGTTTCATTTACAACCTTAATTTTCACTACAACAAAATGTAGATAATTAAGGGAAGATTCTACGAAGGTTTCATCGAAACCACTGTCAAACGTGGTTTTAAAAAAAAAAAAAAAAGGAAGAAAAAGAAGAAGAAAAGTGATTCAGAGTTTTTTCTAAAAACTGTTATGGTATGTGACTATTTATTATAATTTTCAAAAAAACTCTAAAAATGGTCGTGAAATCCCCATATTTGATAATAATTTTTGAAAACAGTCATAGATATTAATATTTGACGATGGTTTTTCACCGTCATTCTATTTTCAAATTAAAAAATGGGGGGGGGGGGGGGTGCTTTTTCTCACTTATTTTTCTACTCTCACAAATTTTGGAAATTTCCCCTATCTTCTATAATTTTGAACACTCCCTTATTCTACCCCAAAAACTCTCTCTCTCTCTCTCTCTCTCTCTCTCTCTCTCTAAATTGTTATACAATTTCAGCAATAATAATCTACAATCTCATTCATTCTTGTCTTTTGCCCTCGGACATCACTCTCCTAAATCGTGATCATTCATTGAAATAAATTGTTACACATTTTCAGCAATAATAAATCTACAATCTCAATCATTCTTGTCTTTTGCCCTCGAACATCCTGCTAAATCTGCAAGCTTCTCGGCCTTTCGATTTCGATCTTACTTTCGATTCATCTTATAAGATTCAACTTGTAGGTGGACACGTTGATCAATGGATATCTTCTCCTTGCCAACAAAACGGACTTCATCAATTTAGCTTCATTTCTCCATGGATAACATACACTAATTACAAACCAAAAAGATATCGAGGAATTAGAGAACGAGCCAACAGCATGTGCGCACTCTTGCGAAACATACCGAGAGGGCGACAGCAACTCATTACAATCTATAGGAGGCATTGAATGTTGGCAATCATTAATAATCATCCTTTGGGCGGACACGGTCCTTTGGTTGGATCCTCTTGGACATTTTCTTGTTCGAAAATGTACTTTATACATTATTACTTTTAATTGTATTTTTTTTTTTTTCATCATTCATGGCACTCACTGGCTGGAAAATAATGGCGGGATCGGACGTGACAATGAATCTTCAAGGAAGAACCATGTTCGAGGTAATTCACGGTCCACATGAAACAGGAAACATCGGATACAATACATATATATATACATATATATATATTTTTTTTTTCCTGTGCTTGAAAGCATCGTATGAAGTTTTTGAATATTGAATTAGTTGCGCGTATGCGCAGATTATATTAGTTAAATTTTGGAAATTTTGTTAAATATGGACCTTTGAATGACTAAAACACGGGACATATCACCTGTGGCAAAATATTGGACAATTTTTTTAAAATTTTGTTATAGAACAACTTTCCAATGACAGTTTGATGGGTGACTATCGTGGAAAGTTGGCACATTTCATGATTGTTTCATGACAGTTCCTAGGGGAAACAATCATGAAATTTGCCTCACAAATTCAGAAAGGAGTCACACCAATGGCATTTCTCAACAGTTAAAAACCTTCATATGTAACAGTAGTTCCAAGGCTTTTTTTTTTTTTTTTTTCCCCTCATGTTGTCATATCTTTCCAAGACGATTAACAACTGTCATGGTATCCAATACTATTTTTACTAGTTATAAGTTTCACTCTTGTACTAGAAAACTCCCATTTGTTGTCAAGTGAAAAAATCTTGGTGCAGAATTATTACCGCAATTGAACCCAAATGGTCCTTAAGTATCGATGGATATTCATTATAGGACAAAAGATCCGTCACAAGTTTCCAAAACTTGATACATGTCCATTTTTATCTAAGATTTCGATCAAAAAAGGATTTAGAGTGTATTTTCAACATTTTTACTCCGCAGAAGGTTAGAATGTCAAATTTTGATGTTTGAGGAGTATAATGAGACAAGGACCATAGTTTAAGGGAGACTTTTAAATTATTTTCGTCCAATGTTTTTAATGAAATTTGACGCTGGGAGAAAAATGTGACACTTCTATATAAAGTTTAGGAAGGAAATAAAACATTTGAAGTTTATCCAAAAGTTGCAATAATAAGTCCGTAAGTTTGGAAAAAAAAATTACCACTTGTCCTTTACAATGCGCATCGATCCAAAAAAAAAAAAAATCTTAAAGCTAGGACGTTTTCTTTTAATTATTTTTTGGGGACTAAAACATGTTTTTCTCCTATATATATAGGACGTTTTCTGCCATATATATATATATACACACACATATATATTACCTTCATTATAGTACTACATATTCAATATTTTCATGATTACAAATATAATCTAATAATAATTTCATATCTTATTCGAATATAAGATGGAGAGTTTAAAACCCCTCACCCTAAATTCAAAAAAATAAAAAATAAAAAACATATTCGGCACTTTCACGAGTATAATTCATTCGTAATATAGCAAAAAATGTAGGTTACTAGCAAAGCCCTGGGATTTTATATTCTTTCCAACATTATTCGTCTTTTAATGCAGAATTTTTAGTGCATTACTAGTAGCAAATGGGATTATTCTAATGCAAAACCAGCACAAACACCGGCCCTAAGATTCTGGCCAATGGTATTAATCATTTAGTTGTTTTCCATCATGTCCATTTTTTTTTTCCCTTTTTCTCTCTCTCTATTTTTTAAAATCGTTGATGGTACTTGCTAGAAAATGTTTATGTAGAAATAGAATTTGTTATTTGCGAAGCTGACATGTTGTGTACAGTTCCCCCCCCCCCCCCCCCCCCCCCTTTTGGTAGTGATTTAATTAATTGTGGCTGTCCAACCTGGCCACCAAAAAAAATGCACTTCTTTGACGTACATGACTCAGAATTATGCAAGTTGTTGACAATAGCTGTTGCCAAATTAATCTACCATTTGATTAATTATTTTTTTCAATAATATTAATTGAAATGCACACGCAAAATAGACAAATAAAGTAAAATAAAACAAAACGAAACGAAAAAATTAAAATTAAAATTAATTTTTTATTTGAAATTGTCACTTGATGAGTTTAGGACCCACACGAAATAGATAGAGTAAAGCAAAACAAAAAAAATTAAAAATTATTTTTCTAATTTTTTTAATTTTTAAAAATTATTTAAAAAAAAAATACCACGTAACGGGCTCAAGACCTACCACATAGCGGCATGAGAGCCTTGGGAGGCAATGATGAAAAATACTATTTTAGTACCTTTCGTCCTTTTAAATAAAGGGTAATAGATTAATGTTGATTTGTTGTGTGTTTTGTATAGAAAGCATTCACGTAAGATCTTATCAAACTATCAACTAAACAGTTTGATCACAGAAGGTTCGTTGATGTAATTAGCATAAGCATCCTGTTATTTTGGTAACTAAATTGACAGATTATTACTTGAACTTTTTTTTTTTTGGAAGTTTTTGTTTCTAACATTATAATTCACGGTTTTTTTTTAAAAAAATTAATAGAGATAATCACATATCTATCTACATCCCATACTAACTGAAAATATTTAAGAATGTGTTATACTTAGTGGAAAATATTAATCTAGTTTTCAAAGGTTTTTAATAGAATTACATCTTGTACTTTATATTGTGAAGCAATTGATACAAGATTACCTCTATCAAATTTCAAAAATCGTTATTAATTTTGCTAGGATCACAAGTTGCTAATAAAAGTAAAAATAAAAATTTTAGGAGTAACAAATGAAAATTTAAAATTTCAGGAGTGTAAAACATAAAAATTAAAAGTTTATTGACCAAAATGATAGGATGATTGGTGGTTACATACATAGTCTAGCGGTAATTCTACACTTGACTCTATCAAAATGTGTAAAGTTCGAATCTTCCCACTCTAATTTTAAAAATTAAAAATATAAAAAAAATTTTGACAGGATGATTGTAGTTCTTGGACTCTTACCTGGCTAATTATGGGAAACCACATGAATTGCGAGCATATTCCACAAATGTGAATATGTTAAAATCCATTAGGTACAAGGCTTACCCAAGACTATTATTGGATGGTAAGAAAAGATGAACCGGTATTAAAAGGGTTCTAATAATTTTTAAAAAAAAATTCTGAAAAGAGAGTAAGTAGCATTATATATCAAATTCTAGGCAATTAAGTTGGTACCTACTAAAACTCCTGTCACAAAGCCTCCCACTGAATTATGTAACTTGTATTAAAGTATAAATCGCTAACTTCATACAAAATCACTTATCGAGAATAAAAAAATTCATACAAAATCAAGAGTTAGGTACTTTATATATTTATTGAACCATACAAGCTAGAGCAGGAATAGTTCTTGAGTTTAACTTTAAATGGGGTACTACTAAATTGACCAATTGCTCTCGTTTAAAAAAAAAAAAAAAAAACTATAGTCATAATTTTGTTGCTTCTTCTATCGAAATGCAAAAGTTGCACAAAAAATGGATTGTGGGGGAAGTGAGAAACTCAATCCCCAAAAAAAGAGTAATTTAATAACTTGTTGCAAGATTGATAATCTGAGTTTCTTCCTTAGCTTTGAGTGATTGATTTTCTCCTTAGTGTACAATTTCTTGTGCGTGTGTGTGTATTTGTGTTGTTGTCCTCTTTTGTTCTCCAGTCAAATGTTATCTCGAGTTGTCTTCTTAATTCTTGTCCCTAAATGAAGCAAAGTTGGCTCCATTTGTAGTTTGTTCAACTGATAGTGGACGAGTGAGAAAAGAAAATTTCTCTATCCCTGGCACTACTTAAAAAAAATGAACTTTTTGATGCAACATCTTTTTATCACGCTTTTTCTTATCACAATATTGTGATTAAATGTCAGTTTTAGTCACAACCTTATCGTTAATATGTATTTTTTTTTTCTACAAATTTTTTTATGACAAACTTTTAGCCATTGAATTTTTAGTCACACTGTAACTAATAATCTTAGTGTTAAAAGTTTTAGTCACAATAAAAGATTATAATTAAATATATTAGTCATGAACATAAAAATGTTGTGATTAAAAGTGTCATAAAAAATTATTTGGTCCCATTAGATCGAGAAATCACTCCAATCCATTCCACCTCTCTACTTTTCGCACAATCTAGCTCTCTCTTATTGTACTATCCCATAAGTAGTTTTCCCAATTGATTCTTCTGTGCACAAAACTTTTTTGATGTGTCGTATTACCGTGAGCTGCTTCTCGTGCACTTGGTTGCATCATTGTTATGAGTAGCATAGTAACGAGCATCTTTGTTTTTCTTCTTTATCTTTTTGAGAAAATTTACTCGTTTAGTTCTTAATTTTTTTACGAAATTTTGCTTTGGTCTCCATTTTTCTTTTGTAGGTAAAAAGACTCTAAACTCTTTAAAATAATACAATTTAATCCTTTTTAGTAAAAAAAAAAATGTTAAAATTGAAGGAATAGGTGACGTGTACATGTAAGTTGAATCATATAAATTTTTTTCTTAACTACCCTTAAATAATAGATCATGTGTGATTAACGTGATGTTTTATGTTAAATTTTAACCTTTATTAGTAAAAATGACCTTTTGGCACCTTTTTAAAAAATTTAAGGATCTTTTAGCTATAAAAAAATTGTAAATTAAATTATAACTTTGTAAAAAGATTAATGACTAAACAAGCAATTTACTTTTTTTTTTTTTTTTTGTCTTTTGCCTTACCATAATATACCTTTATTCCGGTATATGGGACCAAGTTTTTTTTTTTTTTTTTTTATAATTTTTCCTTTTGCCTTACCGAAATATGCCTTTATTCCGCTATGGGACCAAGTAATAATCCCCTTGTTATGTCATGGATTCACGAATCAGTGGGTAGTCAATACTCATACTAGAAAAGGAATGACTCCTTAATTTAATATTATACCATTGTGCTCTACCCGCGGAACAAAACCACCATTCAGCCTTTTCTTTTAAAATTTTCAAGTTTTTTAAACAAAACCAATTCCACCTGAGCATGTACGTGACGAGTCATGAAGAGAGGGAAGAGGATCCGTTTGTCGGCAAGAGTGGTACTAATTTGGCTTTTCCCCCATAACTTGTTTGTGTCTCTAAACTATCAAAAACAAAGGTACACGAGCAGAGAATTCCAAGATAACACAGAGAAATGAAATGTTGTGGTCATCAAATTCCGACATATATGCCCGTATCACCACGTCATGGCTTCCTCTCTGTCCCATTTTTTGAACTTTGTGCAATGTGTGCAACTTGTTGTAACCCTAGTTTTTTGAACTTTTTATTATAGGTCTTTTGATCTCAATTGATTGGAGTTTTTGATTGATTATATAATGGTGTGATTAAAAGAGTTATTATTTTCCATTGTCAGAATTCGGTTTACATTTTAACCCCTTATGTGCTCTATTAAAATTTGCTAATAAAAACCTATATGTGATTTTGGTTAAGTTTCTTTGTGTTACTTAGGGATTTGTAATACAATAACGTCCTTTTCCCTATATATATATATATAGTTTATTAAATGAAATTGATCAACATGCATCTTACCATCAGTGACAGTGATTACAGGTAATTAGTATGCTAAATCATCTCCTGTGACATAATTTCTGATATAAAATATGTGAAGATGCATTGGATTTTGTATCCATTTGTACGTATATATTCGAGAAAGCTGGCCAGGAAACGAGAGACACTGCTTTTCCTTTTTCAATGTTGGTTTTGGACCAGGCTTTGATAAACTATGCTTGAAATGTTGTATTGCCAAACTATGCTAAAGCCTTTTTGACGTTTTTCTTCTCTCTTTATTAACACATGCATGCTTATATCTGATCACGATCACTGGAAAATTCAAAGGCTGCCGCTGAAGATCCATGGATATGAAACCTCCACTTCTTTGTTGCCACCTTTTTCGCTCATCAATTTCGAGGATTTATGCATGCACTCGTGCACGTACTTCCTTCCTTACTTTGATTTCTGTCAATTCGTACGGGCATGAACTGAGCTATATATGCTGTACACAGTAGTGATTTGTACATATCTCTTGTCACATTTGGCGATTAAGGTCTTCAATAATTGTTGTATAGTGCCTCTTCCTCTAAAATCACGGTTCCTAATTCTGGATATAATAACTTTCCTTTACCTTCCACAGAGATGTTAAAAAAGGACAAAAGGACAAAAAAAAAAAAAGGGAAAATAAGGAAACAAATATGAATTAAATAAAGGTCACGAGTGAGCATTAGTTCAATATATATAAATATATAAATATATATTATATATATAGAATGATTTGACAGTGAAATTGCATGAGGCAATGTGGTTGTTGTTGTCCAATAGTAATTCCACATCTATATATCCCAAAGTTTTTTTTTTTAAATGCAGGAGGTTATATTAGTTTCTCATTAATTAATTAGAGCATCAATAATGCTTAATTAAGTTAACAGTACATGACGAATTAGGTTTTTCTCTTTGGATTTTAATAGTAAGATTTTTAATAATGTGTATCGTAGGCTCTCATTTTAAATATAGTTTCGGCTTATAAACTTTATGACTACAGATTCTAATGGTTGAGGATGGGTTTTACTTATGCCCTATGCACGGGGTGTATTCATGGGTTATTTTTTCGTAACCTCTATAATATTTTTCTTTTATTTTTAATTAATAAATTGAGTTGGTTATAATTAACTTTGTGTGGGAGGAAGTTGTTTTAGGATACCAATCTAATTGGAATGCTTTAGTTATCTTTGATGACAGTCCTCTACTCAGTTCATCAAAAAAAAAAAAAAAAAGGAAAAAAAAAGTTAACAGTACATGAGAAAAATATCTTGCTATGGTAAATACAATAATTGTAATTATTTGCCCCAAAATGTGTGCAAACCCTAGTGGAAAACCTCGCAAATCATGCGCATCCTCAAATAAAGCGTCCCAACAGCACCAACACTCCCCATGCCGCTACACCTCCCTCCCTCCAAGGCCATTCTCCGGAGTAATGCCCATGCTATCGCACCCCAACTTAGCACGAGCCACTCACTTCCCAACCCATGACCACCCTGCAGCATGATCAGCCACCATCATGCAGCTACAGATTACCGAAGCCATTCACGGCCTAACCAACGACCACCCCAACACACACGACCAACAATGTGTTCATCAACCCGACCCACCTCAAGCACTGTTAGCTTCATCCACCAACCATCAAATTTCACGTATTTTGAGCTAAAAGTAAGTATTTTGAAAAATATTAGGGACATCAACTCTAATCCCAATTTTTGAGTACCAATCTATGTAGCATATGAGTTGTTGTTACTTTATTGATAAATATTTAAAAATATTGTCTTATTAATTAATTACATCTACCAATGAAGATATAACATGTAAGTTGGTACTCAAAAAGTTGAGATTCGAATTGGTTTCCCTAACACTGCTCATATATATATAGATATATATATTATTCTTTGATTAGTTTTGAAGCCAAAAGTACGTATATGTAATTTTACTTGAAATATGTGCTAATTTGGTAAGAAATTTGGTCTAATCTATGTATTATGTGTAGCTAAGATAGTAGGGTACTTTCACCATTTAGAAAAAAGTTTAACTATCAAAATGATCTTGTCTGTTAATCATGATTAACAGAATTGATGCCCCCGTAAATTTTTTGAAAACTCAAGTAAAAAATTTCGGTTAATTTAATGTCTTAGTAATTTTGACAAAATCCTAAATTTGGAGCACAACATATAAATTAAATGCTAAATCAGCATTTCGTAATATACTATAGCATGCCAAATATAGCATGGGATATGTGTGTGTGCCTGTGTGCCTGTGTCTGTGTCTGTTCAATGAAGATGGCATATGGCCACAATTAGATACGGATACTATTACCAGGACTCTCCGCGCGCTTCCTCCTCCCATCGATCCAAGAGTACTCCCCTCTGATTTTTCCTTTTTTATTATTTATTTATTATTTTTTTTAACATGATCAATATATTTGATTTCATTTGATTTCTCATTTTTGTTAAAAAAAAAATTTATTAGATTGTTTTATTTTACTAGAAATGTCTTTTTTATCAGGTTACGTGTAATGCACTTGACTTATTCCGCTAAAAATGTAAGAGAACTAGTCGGACAGGGATACAATTAAGGGGTCATTTGGTGTATATACTCCAATTGGAGTTTTAAAATCATTTTTTTTAAATCTTTTTCTTCAAAAATAAATCCAATTTGACTTTTCACATATCGAAATCTCTCTCTTTTTCATTTTTAAAAACTCGAACTTTAAAAATACATAATTTTTTTATTTTAAGTCGAAATGATATGAATTTTTTTAATAAATAAATTACATAAAATATAAGATAAATAAAATAAGATTTATATTTATATCTTTTTTTCTTAATATATTTTAAATTTTTATATTTTTTAATAATTATAATTTATTTTTAATCAAATTTATATTTTCAAAATTTAACTCATTGTCAAGATTAAAACTCCTGTTAGTAGTTCAAATGCCACCTATTTGTCAAGGTTTAGTAAATTAAAAAAAAAAAGGGGGAGGTCCAAATTACCTTCAACTAGAGAGTACATCAACTGTCTGTGTCAATCATTTTTCTTTCTATTGAAAGGTGGAAAAGATACTTGAACTTCTTCATTTTTTTAAAAAAAATTTTATTTATGAGTTTGTTTTGCTCCCTTGGAAAAGCATCTATTGCTAGTCAAATCTTCTCCACCGCCTTTACTGTCAAGTCAGAGAAACGTACTGGCTTTCGATGTCAGAAGTAACGTACTAGTTTCACAATAATTGAAAAGTGTGAGAATGCGGCCAAAGGTGATCCAGCCAAACGACTTTCCCCATTAAGTAGCAAAAAAATAATATACTACAATTTACCCCCCAAAAAAAATATATATACTACTACTAACAACAATAAATTACAAGCATGGATTCAAGCAAAAAGAAAAATTGCTTGTATAAGTTTAGCGCATGTTTGCGTAGGAAGAAGAAAAAAAAAAAAAAACAAGATGGAAAAAAAATAGAAGCTAAAGAAAATTAAAAAGAGATAAAAATTTGGTTTTTCTTTTGTGTTATTTGGTAGCACGGGGAGGAAATAAGTTAAAAGAACATTTTGTTGTTTGGTATTGTAATTGAAAATGGAGGAAACAACTTTTGTTTAATTTTATTAGTTTCGGAAAAGTTTTCTTCCCACTGTTCTCTCCAATTTTGGAGAGATTAAAGCAAAAAAGTCTCGCATGGTTTTTAATCCTTCCTATATTTTTTCCCTCCAAAAATCACTCCAACCAAACAAAATTTTGATTTTCCATCCTAAATTTCCTCCACCTCCTTTCTTAAGTCAACTTTTCATCCCTGCAAAACATAGCATTGGAAACAAAAATAGAAGGAGAGAAAGTGGGACGGAAAGAGAGAACCGAAGAGAGAGATCCAATAATCACTTGTTTGGTTGGAGGAACAAAGAAGGAAGAGGTGAGGGAGAGACATATAATAGTAGTCTTCCTTAATACTTACAATAATGAATCCTCCTATTAATAAGAAGATTCAAGAAACACATCAATTTTTTAACTTCAAAAAACTATTTTAGATTTCAAAAATTTATAAACAAATTTACAATTAGACGCTAGAGTAATTATTTGACAAATAACTAGCTCAACTTTGTCTGTATCTTACCAAACAATAATATTAATGATTTAAATCCTCTCCAATCTTCACATTCCTTATCTCTACCACTCCCTTCATCACTCCTCCCATCCATAGTTCAAACAAACAAAACTGTAATTGTTTCTCAAGCCTGAAGTGTGTTTGGTTGGGGAAAAAGGATGGAAAGGGAGATACGTGTGTTTAGTACACCGGTTTAGAATTTAATTTTTAGATTAGAATTGGTTGATTTTTTTAAAACTAATTAAAATTTTTGTTGACTTTATTTTTAGAATAAATAAATAAATGAATAAAACTGAGTCGAAAATTTTGAGTCCAAATCTGATGTGCATGTTCAAGCTTCCTAATTTGATTTGAGGGAAGTGATGACGGGAATGAGAGATGATAATGATCGTCCACCCCTTATGTAGTCTAATCATTCCAATAATCAAATGATACATCTAATCTATCCAATTCAAATTTTAAAAGGTTATTTTATTTATCCTTAAAATATTATTTTAAGAATACTAATATAGCCATTAAACAAATAATCAACATCTATCCTTTAAGCTGTCCATTTTTTGTATCAACAACTTGAAGGACTTTTTTCCTTTTTTTTTTCTTTTTTTTATGAAAGCTTTATGTGTACCCTTTTAAATTAAATAACTACTAAATTTTTATACTGATCAAGGATCGAATCTAGGACTTACAACTCCTAATCCTTAAACCCCATCCTTTCCTCACTATTGGTATGGCTTAACTTGAATGACTGTTATAATCCTCTCAATCCTCCCTTCAATATTCTCCACCATTTCTACCCTCTTTCCCACCAATCAAATTAAGATAAGGAATCATTCCAAATTTCACCAACAAGCATCTATACTTGAGATTTTCTTCTGAATAATCTATATGTTTCTCTTATTATATATATGTATGATCTTTCAATCGAAATATATATATATATATATATATATATATGATCTCACAAAACTGTATATTTTTCTCTTGTATTATAATATGTCAATTGGGCAAGCTAAGAGCAAGAACTAGACCAAGCTAAAAAGTTATAGGGTTTCAAGTTCTGAACTATTTTTGTCTGACAAAGAAGAACCACAAATAAAATACTTTTGACATTAAATTGTGGACCCTATGGACCCATTGAAATGTGTGTGGCCCCACTCTTAATTCATTTTGATTCTTCACGATTCGTTTGGTACTTTGTATCCATAGAACACTCCAAACATGAAAATAGATGCTTAATTTGTTTTTGTTGCTGTATAAGGGTACATAATTTTCAATTTTCAATATTTAATATTTAATATTTGGCCTAAAAGCCTAAAAATGATAATTTCGACTAGCTAGCTAGTGACCTGTGTTCCTTTTTCAATAAGAAAAAATCGATTTCAGGTGAATGATAAAAGAAAAAAGTGGTTCCATCATGAAAACTAAAAGTTTAGATTTTTTTTTTTTATAGAAAAAAGTGGTTCCATCATGAAAACAAAAGGTTACAATTTTTTTAAAAAATAATAATATCTGCTTGCGCACATCGTTTCAGAAAACGATGGTATGCCTTGTTTTTTGGCTAAAAAAAAAAGTTTATAAAATATTAAAAGAACAGGATTGATCAACAATCAGAATTGTTTATTAGTTAGTCCTTGATTATTAAGGGTTCATAATAAGCTTATTAGGACCGATTATCACTTTAGGGTTAATAGTAAGAATAAGGATTCTAAAGTGAGAAAATCTTAATATGTTTTTCTTTAGTTATATTTACTACCATTTTCTTATTTCGCAAAGTTTTCCTTTGATTGTTTATTTTTATGCTGTGTTCGGAATGTGTGATAAGTGAAAAAGACCAAAAAACAAAAAAAACAAAACAAAAAAAAACAAAACAGGGATTTTATGAAGGAAATTGATAATTTAAAGTTGGTAGGATGGAAATTTGGATGGAAAGGAAAAGTGGGTGGAAGAAGTAGAAGATGAGTTTCAATAATACTTATATTTCTAATAGTGGAAGGATTTTGTTAGGAAAAAGTTTGACATCGATATCAAAGAGTAAAATTACACAATTTTTCTATTTCCCATTAAAATTCCAACAACTGATAGTATTAGAGTAAAATAGAAACTGTACTAATAGTAATTTCAATCATTTGATTTCACTTAGAATACCACATAAGAGAATGTAAATTTTTTTTAGGAAAATTAAGTTGGATGATCTTTTTTAATCACCTAATTTAAATGATGGCTCAACTTTTTTAATTTAGGAAAATGGTCATTTGTTATTTTTTAGATTTGGTCAATCGGTGATTGATTAATGATTAATCAGTGATTGATTAATGATTAATTAGTGATTGATTATGAAAATTGATGATTGACTAATAATGATCAATTAGTGATTGATTATAAAATTTAATGAATTATGTTATGGTTAATTGTTGATTGATCATTTAAGAAAATTGATTAATCATTTTAGAAAAAAAAATAATCTTTTAACTAATTTTTAAAAATTTCGGTCATTTATTAAAAAAACTTCTTAAAAATAGACTTTTTAGCTATAAATCCCCCTTTTCTTTTCCGCATTCTCATACGAAACATCTAAAGATTTTCTTTCTTATCACAGTTTTTCTTTCCTTCCTTATGCTTCAAGATTGCAAGACTCTTTTTTCTTTTGTTTTCTTTTTTTAAATAAAATTTGCTTATTAAAATTATAGGAAATTGTACTCGATTGCTTGTAATGAGATAGATTGTTACTTGTTCGTAATCGTGTTAAAAAAAAAAAAAAAAAATTCCGTAGCAATCCGCTACAAAAACTGTTTATATATCATTGTTGTTATTCATCCAACATATGTGCACGAGTATATTTATTATAAAAAAAATTAATAAAAAAAAAATGTGCATGAGTATGCGTTTATGTGTATAACTGGCTTGCTACTACCCAAACAAAAAAACAAAAAAAAAAAAAAAAAAACTTGCTCATTACTGTATGACAAATGAAACAAGTGATATTAAAAATGACGCCAACATTGTCATTGGAAAAATGACATGTCATTTCTGGTTGACTGGTTCATTCGAGGATGTCATAAAAAGACATGTCGTTTCTTAACAACATGGATTTACATCGCAAGAAAGAGACATAATATTAATGACTAATTATGATATAAGAAATCAGGGCACCAAATCGATCATATGCCCCTAAATTTCCTAATAAATAAATAATCGGTTTTTATATATGCTTATATATAATTAAGTGCACAAAAACCAACAAAAGAGAGAAAAAATTATTAGAAGAATCTTCATAAACTATGAAGGTATGCGACCTACTATTTCTTTTGTCAAAACATTGCGACAACACGTTTGTTGTTGCTAGAAAATGCACTAGGGCAAAAAAATGGCCCCATTGGGAAGTGGCCTAAGTCCAATTACAGTGACGAGATGCAGAAAATGGTATGTATATACACCTAAGTCGACTTGGACAGGACGAGTATGCTTCCCCCACCCCTACCACCTTCTTTTTCTTATTTCCCCATACCCGTCTTATATGAGGCAGGTCGGATTCGGAGAATTTCCATCGGAGGCTTTCTCTTTACCCTACCCATTTACCTCTTAATAACTAAAAACTATTTCTTATAAAGTTATTAAAACTCAAAGCAAATTTCATCAAATTAAATATAAAACATCAACAAATGTATATGAGAAAAATATCACATGATAACAAATCAATATTTAAAAAAAAAATTCCAAACTCCAAAAATACCTAGCCAAAGTCTCAAAATCATTACTTACTTCAACAGTACAAAATCAAATTCTTAAACTTCAATCCAAAAACTAAATAACACAAACTAAAGTCATCAATTTAGAAGATTTTTTTTCCCTTATTTTTAAACTAGTATCTTGTCTACCATATATGTATATAAATCATTTTAAGATAAAGGTGTATATATATATATATATATATATATAGACACACACACATCATACATACATATATATATATATATATTATATGGGTCCTCTCCCGGCCCACCCAGAATCAGGCGTGCCCTATGCTCGCCCCGTCCTAATTTAATACCCCCCATACAAATCCCATTAACGGAGGTTACCCATGGATAAATATGTGGCTACCCTACTCTTCGAGCCTTCATCTAAACACTTCCTTTTCTTAACCTGAATAAACTTTTGCTCAACAAATCCAAACATATCTCAAAAGACATTTGCATAAATAAAAAGAAACATAAAATTTTCAATTATGCTTATTACGAGATTGCTATTTTATTCTACAAACCAGAGTGGTCATATTGAGTAGGCATGATCAGAAAGAGAGAAATAGGAGAGCTACCCACAAAGAGACACTTTTGGCCTTGACCAACGGTCCTAATGATCACCTAAATGGAGATCTGATCCCCACCTGAGTTGAGGATTGGTATGACCCTCAACTTAAAACTAGTCTATCTTAGTTATTGTAACTTGATTACCATACGCATTAAGTAAGTGTGCATAATTATATAACATCAAAAACACCTTGAAAATATTAACATCATATTGTAGATGAGGTTGGATATTACCTTAATCCGGTCTAAATCCCTCTACCTAACTCTCATTACTGGTAAGTCTATTCTTGAGAAATATCTGAATTGAGTGTAAGTTATTGCTTTTTCTTAAAATTCCTTTCCTTATCACAAGGATTATTAAACTTGTTATCGATGAATGATACACCATAAGAACTCCTTTATTCTTACATATCTTAAAAATTAATTAACCATCGTTAACTAATTTCTACCATTAATTAATTTCCCTTTTAATGATTATCCTAAATTAATTAACCACTATTATTGGTTTCCATATGATTAATTATCTTGAATTAATTAATCATTGCTAATTAATTATTAATCACTGTTAATAAATTTCACTATTATTAATTAACGACTGCTAATTAATTTCCTTAGTATTAATTATCTTAGTTAGATTAAGAGCTTATGGGTTGGCAGACCTCATATGGGGTCATGGTGTTTGACTACTAAGTATTGGGCCTATTTGTGTCTATTTTTCCTCAGGCCTGCGGGGACATTACAGAAAAATGCCTCAAAATCATGCTT
Organism: Ficus hispida; assembly: GCA_025413025.1. Lineage (NCBI taxonomy): Eukaryota > Viridiplantae > Streptophyta > Magnoliopsida > Rosales > Moraceae > Ficus > Ficus hispida. Next base: position 4,466,387 of record CM046365.1, read on the forward strand.
TCAGTAGATTTTTGTGGCACAGAAAGGAAAAAAGGGGGGAAAAAAAAAACTCTTGTGAGAAATGTCATAACATGACATTAAAAATGTTTGTTTATTAACTTTTTAAAACTATCAATTATAATTAATAATTGATATTGATTATTCCTCTGATGGGTAACTAGTTGGTTACCGCTAGATAACCGATTGGTTACTTTTATGAGCAGGTTACTGACCAATAACCACCGCCATTAGCAGGTTACCAATTGATCCAACTGGTGCCGACGGATTATCGACTGGTAACCACCATCATTGGGAAGTTACCAGTTGGTTACTTTCACATACGAGTTATTGACCGGTGATCGAACTTTAAAAATGAAAATGATTAGTAACAACCAAATTTTAAAAAGAGGAATAAATTTTCAGTAACAATAAGAAAGTGATTAAATAAAAAGAGTAATATATTCATTAATAGTGACCAAATTTTTAAAATTCTCACATACATTTTTCTTGATATCAAATTTAGCACCAAGTAGCATCTATTTAATTTTAGTATTGAAAAATAAAAAAGCAAAAATTTTACAATCAGCCGTCTTCGACAACTGTAGCAAAAATGCTTTTATTTTAAGGAGAAGTTATTTATGCTTCATAGAGAGAAAAATAGCTGTCAAACCAAGTTTTTCTCTTTAAAAGAAGAAAATTTCCTTTCCTGCAAAGTCCTTTAAGAGTAGTTTTTTTTTTTTTTTTTTTTTAAAGGGAAGTTATTTATGCTTCATTTAGATTGCCCCTTCAATTTTAATATAATATAATGTTCATTTAATTACTCAAAATATTTTATTTAATTACACTTTCATTTAAACAATATAACTTCTCTTTTATTAGTCATCCATTTATTTTTTTATAGTATTTTATCAATCACATTACAAGTTTTATATCACAAATAACCATTATAATTATTGTTTAAATATAAATAATCTAAATATACATTCTATTTAAATACATTAGTTAAAAAGTACATCCAAAAGACATATTAAAACACGTCCATCTGTAGAACATCAAGATTTATCATTATTTCTCTTACCTACCTCTTCAGACAGACTGGCATGAAGATAAGCAACATAGATAAGGTGGTGGAATCACCTATCATTCACTGCTCTTTTTATTTCAAAATAAAAAAGTCTCTTTATCTATTTACAAAAAGAAAAAAGATCTTTTTTTACCTCCTTGCCATTTTGTCGACTCAAAACACAAAAGTGTACTATATCACCGTACTACTTTTGAGCCGTCTTCCATTGAAGCGAAAGTGAAAAAAAAATGTAAAGCGTTAAATAGCCCAGAAAACGGTATCAGAATGAAAATCTCCAAGCAAAGTCACCCTTTTCTTTCCTTTTCTTTTCCTCACCCTTTTCAAGTCACTCAACCGCATGTGAACACTTTTTGCTTCTCCTTTTCATTCTTTTCCACTCTAGAACATTGTTCTTTTCTTCTTCCCTTATTTAAATGGGTTTTGTTTTGTCCTTACTATGTTACACGGTACTAAGAAAGGCATATTAATTAATTCTTCGCACAACAAAGGTATATCTATTTAATCTATTGCGAAAAGGCAATCCCAAAAGATTTTTGTGCTTGTTTACAATGTTGAATTTCGGTATTAATTGAGTGATAAAGAAGGAATTACATAAGGTTCCCTCAGGTGGGTTTTCTCTGTTTCGGCTCATTCTTTATTGGGTTTTGGAATTATGGCTTCTATATTTTGGCCTTTCTGGAGTTTCTGAGAGATGCATTCCTCATGGAACTGGGTTTTAGCAAATGGGCATACGCGTTTTTGCTCTGTTGTTGCCTCATTTTCTATGGAGCATTCTCAGGTGAACCACACAAATTTTGCTTCAGTTTAATTTCTTTGGCTATTTTGTTTGAAAATGTTGTTGCTGTTGTGTTTTTTTTTTTTTTTTTCCTTTTAAATCGTCTTTCATTGTTTGATCCTAGTGGAGGGATTACATGGGGATTCTAAAGTCAGGGGAGTGAACTTGGGAGGTTGGCTTGTCATTGAAGGGTGGATTAAGCCTTCCTTATTTGATGGCATTCCCAATGGTGACATGCTTGTAAGCTGTTTTCCTTTAAAAGTTTTGTTTCTTTTTCCCAGTGTTTTGGAGCTTTCTGGGTGTTTTTTTTTTTTTTTTTTTTTTTGGGGTGTTTATTTTGGACTGATCCTTTTGAGGATACTAAATTTTAGGACGGAGCTGAGGTTCAATTCAAGTCGGTGACATTGCTCAAGTATGTGTCTGCAGAGAATGGGGGAGGCATGGATGTCAAAGTGGACAGAGATTCTGCTTCTTCATGGGAAACATTCAGGGTCTGATCCTCGCTAAATTGTTGTGCTAGTAATCTTCTTTTCACTTTCCATGTTAATGCGGACTCTATCTCCTTGGTTTCAATGCAATGCAGTAAAGTTTTGTTTTGTTTCGTTTCATTTTAGTTCTTTTTGTCTGAAATGAAGTAAAGTATGTTTGAAGCTTCAAACTTTTTGGAGCGTACTACACTTGATGATGAAGTTAATTTGAAAAAGCACTTTCTGATCAAGATTTTAAGCAACTTTATCTATGCAACTTTAAGCAATTTTCTTTTCACTTTCCACGTTAATACGGATTCGATCGCCTTGGTTTCAATGCAATGCAGTAAAGTTTTGTTTTGTTTTGTTTTGTTTTGCTTTAGTTCTTTTTGTCTGAAATGAAGAAAAGTATGTTTGAAGCTTCAAACTTTTTGGAGCACACTACACTTGAAGATGAAGTTAGATATGTAAAAGCGCTTTCTGAATTAAGATTTAAGGCAACTTTATCTATGGATGATAAACTTTGGTTAGAATTTGATTCCAAGGAACAGGAATACTTCCTATTGAAGTCATAGTTTGATTAATATTGACCTTTTTTAGTTAACATGATTGTGAAATGAATATTTTAATACCAAAAGACCCGTGTGGAATGATTATAAGATAATTAGTGGGTTTGCAAGCCCTTGGGTCCCCTCCCCTTGCAAGCCAGTTTTGTAAGGGTGAGTTCTTCATAATGAATACCTGACGAAAGCCAAGGAGCTAGATGCAATTGAAAGAGCACAGGCTTGATTCTGTTTTCTTGACTATAAACAATTATACAAAATTCAAACTAGAGATAGGATTAGCAGTTTCAGTCAAAAGGGACGAGAAGTCTAATCAGGCTGAATCATAATCCAGTTTTATATTAATCACTTGATGAAACAGCATTGTTCAATGTCCTTTACCCTCTTCCTTTCTCTTTTGTGGTTTTGTTATATTTATAGGAGGGCCAGAGAAGTAAACTTTGTTCCTTGTACGTAGAGATTTAGAATGGGCTAATATAGATCATACTGGTTGCGTGCTGAGTTTCTTTTTTTTTTTTTTTTTGCATCAATTGTATACTATTCTATTTGTCTAAGTTTTGTTTATGTCTGTCTGTAGTTATGGAGAATTTCTGCATCAGAGTTTCAGTTCAGGACCTCCCAAGGTCAATTTTTGACATGTAGTGGTCTTGGATGCTCTGTTTCTGCAACTGCGGGATCATCTACATCATCAGAAACATTTGAGATTGAAAGGAATAATGACAGAGTTCACATAAAAACAAACACTGGAGCCTATCTGCAGGTACTATTTTTAAATTTTCTGCTTTTTTTTTTTTTTTAATTTTTTAATTTTTTATTCCAAAAAGATCAGACAAGTATTTATGCCACCAAATCATTATCTAGGAGCATGAGCAACTTTGCGGTTTTTCCACGTCAGTATCTATCCTCCTGAAATTAAAAAAAAAAAATAATTTGTCAACCTTTCCATAAGTGTATGATTGATGTTGTCCTTCTACCTTAAGATATTTGGCTATGGACTTCTAACTGGATTAAACACCGGATTCAATTTTAGTAAAAAACCCAGAAAAACTAAAATTTCAGAATGGTGACATTCATGGGTTAATTTTTACATAAAAACTTATCCGGTTAAGTTGGTTCCTTTGTAGATTATTTTTGGTGGTAATCACATGGCCTTTCAAACAATGTTCTGGCATTTCAAAGCAAACAATAGTTTTCTGAAGTTAGTTCACGGATGTTCCGATGAATGGCAAAACAGAGTATAAAAAGACAATGCATTAGTCTAGCAATTAAAATACACTTAAATTAGTCATGCAATAACGTAATACTGGATAACGGTCCACCAAAATGGCACTTGGTATTTTCTGGTTGATATGATGATCTTTTCCGCATCAGATTGCTAAAGAATTCATTAATAAACGGATTGTATCTTGCACTGTACTTATATAGGCTACAATAGGAGGTCAGCTTACAGCAGACTTTCCAGCGAAGCCTGGGTGGGATGATAATGCAGCCACATTTCAAATGATTATCGTTTCGAATAATTTGCATGGAGATTATCAACTTGCGAATGGTTATGGACACAATGAGGCCAAGCGGGTTCTTAAGGTTAATTCCATGTTTCCATGATACCTCGTTGTTTCCTTCAAGAAATCAGCATACAGCGTTGTGATGCAAACTCTAGTCAACTTCTATTTGTTTTGTTGATAGTTTGGTTCTTGTGAAACTGCAGAAACATCGAAACAGTTTTATCAGGATAAACGATTTTAATTTTCTGTATAGACACGGAATTAATACTGTGAGGATTCCAGTGGGCTGGTGGATTGCTTATGATCCCGATCCTCCCGCTCCATTCATTGGTGGAAGTTTGGAAGCTCTAGATAATGCATTTTCATGGGCACAGTAGGACCTGCCTTCAACTAATCTTTTTAAGATTACCAATTTTAGTATTTGCTTTTCCTTCTCATATACGTAAAACTGGCTCAACAGATTCTACAACATAAGGTGTATAATTGATCTTCATGCTGCTCCTGGCTCCCAAAACGGCATGGAACATAGTGCAAGTAGAGATGGTTTTACAAATTGGCCGGATTCAGATTACATCTCGCAAACCTTGCATGTTATAGATTTTCTAGCCTCAAGGTACGTTCAGACAAGTTTCGGTTTGTGAAAATACTGGCTTTTTGCAGGTTGTATTTATCTTTGGATAAATTTAAATCTAGAGTTCATGATAGTTTGTACTGCACTGAGAATGCATTTTTTCTTTTGTTCGAGCAGCAAATTTAGGTACTTGATTCTTGGCAAATTTTATCATTGAAAGCCATTTTCCTCAGGAGAATGTAATAAATTTGAGTCGTCTCTTTAACTTATAAAGCCATTAATCCCTAAACATGCACATGAATGGAGTTGTTTGGTAATTCTCCGTTTTATGATATGTGTCAAGCTTGAAACTTAAACCGTTCTCAATATCACCTTGTTCTTTCAGGTATGGAAGACATCCTGCCTTGTTGGGAATCGAGCTATTAAATGAACCATCTGCGGCCACTGTCCCATTGGATACTTTAGTTTCATATTACAATCAAGGCTATCAAATTGTTCGGAAACACTCCCCATCAGCTTATGTAATAATTTGCCAAAGAATTGGCAATGCAGATCCAATGGAACTTTATCAGGCTAACATTGGATCGTACAATTTAGTGGTGGATTTGCATTATTACAATCTCTTTGATACTTTCTTTATTAATATGAGTTCTGCGGATAATATACAATTCATATACAACGGTAGGGAAGCTCAACTTCAGGCGCTGAACAGCGCAAATGGCCCACTTGTTTTCATCGGTACATTGATATCCACTTCTTTGCCTTCCATCAACAGAAAACTTACTTCCAAGTGTACTATACTCGAGTTTCAAACTGTCACCTAATGTAATCCTGGATTAGAGCCTTGTTTTCTTCGGGTCCAGGTGATATGAGTTATAATGCTTGAAACATTGATTTTATTTTCAGGGGAGTGGGTGAACGAGTGGAATGTGACAAGCGGTTCTCAGAAAGATTATCAAAACTTTGGGAAGGCTCAGTTAGAGGTTTATGATGCAGCTTCATTTGGATGGGCGTATTGGACACTCAAAAATGACAGAAAGCACTGGGATTTTGAATGGAATATCAGGAACATTTATCTCCAATTCGGTAATTATCCGTGTTTAATTCATTTCATTTTAACTTCAACTCTGGTTCATATGCATAAACGGTGCTAATTTCTCACTGATTTTAGTACACTCCACATTTCCCTTGACCCTTTTTTCTCTGACAGCATATGATTTAACATTTATGCAGGTAAGTCGGCGAACAATCAGAATTTTAAAAGTCTGATATTGTTAGGACTTGCATGTACCTTTTCCTTTCTCCATCAAATGTTGTGACAAATTACACCTAAGAAGCTTAAGACTCATAATTGGAAAGGATTTATCCAAGGGCGCTTTTTGTTCTTGTTTTCTGTTCAATCATATCATTCTTATTGTTTACAATTTTTGAATCTAATAATATTGTCAAATCAGTGAATTTCTACAAGTATTGTGAATCATTCAGTAATAAAGAGAAATTCTTTTTCTAAGCGTAACTCGTTTTCTCATCTGAGTTCATTCTATTTTGCTAAAGCCATCTCTTGTAAAGAAAAATGTAAATGCTCTTTACTATCTGGCCAACAAAGAAATATCCTAGGAAAAGCACGACCAAAAATCCAAAGTATGACAGTGGCAAGGAAACAAACCCCATCACCGCACCAATTGGTGTGAATGGAATTGCGATTCCGACTGCAGAAATCAGAATAGTGGAACAAATCACAGGCCACGAGGCAAATTCTTGAACAAATGGAATCTTCTCTGTACGGATCAAGTGGATGATCAGAGTCTGCAACAGAAGCCCTTCAATGAACCAAGCGGAATGGAAGAATTTTATACCTTCTGTGGTGGAAGCCGGCTGGTAGTAGAACCAGATGAACACAAGGGTGAGAGCATCACAGAGAGTGCACACAGGTCCGTTCCACAAGATGAACATGGGTAAACCTTTTTCGGACCACTTTTGTGGGATCTTCACATAATCTTCTTCCATTTTGTCCCACGGGATTGCAATCTGGCCAACGCTGTACAAGAAGTTCTGAGTGAGGAGCTGCTTAGAAGTCAACGGCTCGTTGCCGAGAACCAAGCTTCCTATCAATAGTGAGATAATACTCCCCAAATTGGCAATCACAGACGTCTTTATGTACTTCATGGTGTTCCCGAAAGTCAAACGGCCATGCTCAACTCCGGCGACAAGAACATTGAGGTCTTTCTCGAGCAAGATAATGTCAGAGAAGTCTTTTGCGACTGATGCTCCCGAGTCAACAGATATGCCTACATTGGCTGCATCAAGAGCAAGCGAGTCATTTACTCCATCCCCCAAAAAGCCAACAATGTGGCCACCAACCGTCTGCAAGGACTGAACAACTCGGAGTTTCTGCGTTGGGGTGAGCCGAGCTAGTACCGTTGCTCTTTTGACAGTCTCATGGAAGGCATCCTGGTTGAGCAGCTCGAGCTCTGGTCCAGTGACAACATGGGTGGTCCTGATGCCAACTTCCTTGCAAACCTTTATAGCAAGAGACAGCGAGTCACCTGTGAGTACTTTTGCTTTTACTCCCTTCTCAGCCAACCTCCACAGAGCTTGCTTTGCTGAGTCTTTAGGAGGGTCATAAAATGTTATGAGGCCAAGGAAAACCATGTCCGATTCTAAAGTCTCATAGTTAAGTCTACTCTGATTTGTTGTTTTCTTCTGCATGGGAAAAATAAATAAAAAATAAAAATTATTTAGCCATATTTTCTGTTCGTTGTGTGATCGATCAATAAAATCATAGGGTAAAATAAAACGGGGTAGAGAAGGAAAGAAAAGATAACAAGACTCACCGTTGTCAGCCTCTTTGTTGCTACTCCAATGACTCTTAATCCCTCATTGCTTATATCTTCACTGATGCTTAAAATTCTCCGATAGTCCTCCGGAGAGAAAGTAGTAATCACACCCTTATCAACATGTTCAACAAAAGAACAAACTCTCATTACTTCTTCAAGTGCTCCTTTAGTCACCATGAACTGGTCTTGGAAGTGTTGGTTTCCATCTTCTCCTACCGCTTCCAAAATCACACATACTCTTCTTCTTATGAAGTCAAATGGAATCTCATCTATCTTCCTCCACTTTGAGGGCTGGAACCTGAACCCATTTGTATACACATGCGCCAAAATAGCGTCGTCCAACGGGTACTTCTGATCCGTTTTGAAATATGAGTTGAGGAAGGCAAAGCGTAACACCTTTTCTTTCGGTAAACCCCAGATGTCAAAATGGTTAACCATGATTGCTTGGTTCATGGTGAGTGTACCTGTCTTGTCTATGCATAGAATATCCCTGTAAAAAAGAAGAAATGGTTATTGAGTTGGAACTTTATAAAACGTAATGTACCCACTAACCACTAAGCCCTTGATTCATTATAGACTATTGAGTTGTGTGGAGCCTCAGAATACCAAACGTTTTTCCTCTGCAACTGCGGTTCGACCAAATTTTCAGTGGTATTTTTAGGCATTCGACACTTGTATTAGTTTCTCCCAACTTTTTCAACTATATATACCGGATTATAAGGCTGTTATTTTCAAGAGAGACAGAGAGAAGAAAGGCGACTCTCAGACAATAGCAAGGCATGAGTTCATTTTGTGCCCTCTTCTTTGATTATAGTAAAACTTTTGCAACAACAAATTAGACATACCCCTCATATTTAGAATAAACTGGTACCAATTTTATTTGTTTTTGCTCTTTGTCAGTTGGGACAAGGGTTCAGTTTCTAACAACACCCTGGCATGGAAGTCTCTCTGTCTTCAAAATTCAGGTTTGATTCAACATCTTTTATTGGGTATGAGTGGTATCAATGACGAGGAAATTTTCGGTCGTGATTGGCTCATGGAGTTGAACCTAAAAGTTTGGGTTCAAACTTTTTTTACTAGTGTTTTCTCTCACAAAATGTTAAAAAAAATAATAATAATGATTTTTGAAACGATACTTTTGGTTCAAACCTATGAACCACAGGCCACCTTAGTGCCTCGGGAACTCTGGACCAAAGCGAGCTTAATTCTAGGCAGGGACAAGTTCTAAGCAATGCCTATTATAGGGTGCACAAAAAACACACAAAATTTGGTAAACGTATACTACAAGTGTACGTGTACTTACATAGATCCCATTTCTCTTATGGCAGTAGAGCTCTTGACTATGCATCGGTCTCTTGCCATTGCAAGCGCTCCTTTTGCTAAACTTGAATTCACTATGAGGGGAAGCATTTGAGGAGTGAGAGCACTGGCGACTGAAATTCCGAAAAGAACACTTTCACTCAGGTTCTGAGCTGAACAGTAAGAAGTAACAACTATGATTGTGACGACTACAAGCATAACGGCAACCAGAACATATGATATGCGGCGGATGCCTATCTCAAAGTCGTCCGGCAGTTTCTTCTTCCCTATGGTTGAGAATATGGTGCTCATGTAAGTCTTGGATCCAGTTGAAACAACTAGACCAGTTCCACTACCTGATATTACATTTGTTCCCTGTAAATATGTGGTAATTAGTGGTTAAAAAACACCGACTAAGTACTGCCGGTCATCGTTTTTGCAATTACCCTTCTATGAACTTATGTATGTAGTCACAGTTTTCTACTTATTGGTGGATTGCTTTTTGGCTAAATACAAGAACAGACGCTATAAACTTCACAAGCAAGCAGAAGGCCGGTAACTGGAAAATTTTACATACCATGAAGCAAATGTTCTTCAAGTCTAACAACGGAGTGCTGGGATCTTCTTTAATATCAGCTGTTTTCTCTGTTGTCCAAGACTCTCCAGTTAACGAGGCCTGACTGTTCGGAAGCAGGATTTCAAAGTTATTTATACACACTTTGGCAAATTAACCGAGAAGTAAATGGCACAAAGAACAATACACATTTCGCAAAACTCGATAGATTTTCAGCACATTTTTTAGAAGTACGCAAACGGTAGCTTCTAGATTATGATTGACACGAAAATCAATAAAACCGATTCTTAAAAGTGAAATCCAAACTGTTGTTGTTAGAAAGAGATGGGGCAACAAAATGGTTGTCAATTCAATACTCATCTACGGAAGAACAAAGTTTTAAGGTGCTATATACCTTACAACAAGGTGTTTAGAAGATATCAATCTGACATCTCCGGGGAATAGATCTCCAGGCTCAAAAATGACTATATCACCAGGAACAACATCTCTTTGATCAACTTGAACTATTAGTTCTGTTTGGATAACTCGACCTGCGCATCTTTGAACTTTGACCGGGCATTGAACGAATTCCGAAAGTTTCTTTGCTGCTTTTGAACTGCTGTATTCCTGGGATGAGCAACGAGTCTCGTAATAACTATGCTAACTAAAAATCGAAATATGTGCGTCTAAGTGACTATATAAACATATTAAGAGAAAATACCTGGTAAAACCTGAGAGAAACACTAATGAAAACCAGAACAAGCATGATGCATCCATTTGGACTGTCACTGGTAAAGTATGAGATCGCAGACAAGACGATCAAAATGATATTGAAGGGATGAAAGAACGCGCTCCACAGAAGATGCCACCACCGCGGGAAAGAATGATCAAGAGGAACATTTGGACCACTTTCCCTTAATCTTCTCTCAGCTTCGGCAAAGCTCAATCCTGCACAGAAGCAATTTGGTTGATGTCCCAATACTATTTGGACGTCGAGAACTATCCTTTGAAAAATTGCAGTCTACTTTCATTTGGGATTTGTGGGTAAAGGCCCTTTTTTCAAGCAGGGTTTTTCATAAATTGCTGAACTTTTGTAAAATAGCAGAATGGACTCTTTTTTTTTTTTTTTTTTTTTTTTTTTTTTTTATTTTTTAATGTCAATCAGTAATTGACTAATTAATCAAAATTAATATGTATTTTTTAATGATTGATTATGTTCAATCGTGATTGACTATGGTCAATAAATGATTACGTCATTTTCCTTAATAAAAAAATGTTGCCATCTATTTTAACAAGTGTTTAAAAATTGTGCATTTATCTCATTTTTCCCTTTCAGTTTTAGAGGATAAGGGAAATCAGGTAAGCATATAAATTCATCAAAACATGCTTAATCCTATGAAATACCCCCATCCACTTCGTCAAACGGGTATATGAATTGAAGTAATAAATTCTTCACAAATTACTGTCTAACATAAAAATTGAAAATCTCATCAAAATCTACTCTCTTACTTTCTATTATTTACTATAAAAGCAAAAGTTTCTGCAATTTTAGTATTATAAAGTACCACAATATAAATATAAATCTCACCTCTTTCAGTGGATTGAACATACTCAAAAACTATGTCCTTCTCTGACTGGGCCAATGCATATAACCATGAGCAAACTTTCTCTTCTGCTTCTGTCCTTGATCCCCCATCAATCTTGTCTGCAAAATTTCCATCGAAAAGAAAAATTTTAAAAATTAAGAGAGAGAGAGAGAGAACTCATCACAATTACATCTCTTGCAAACAAAACATTCAAATCCTACAAAGAATTTAAGAGTACGAAAACTACGAATCTGACAATTATTTGTGGCATACTTCCGGGCATAAGTAGGCGTAAGAGGCGAAACACCGGATTCGCGAGCCCATTTTCTTGAGTTTTAGGTTTGTTGACGAGATTTTCTTTATTTGGGTTCGCAAAAGGAAGCTTAGGTTGGTGGTTGCTGGTGCTGAAAATGGTTGGGAATTTGAGTCTTCCCATTGTGGGAGTAGTAGCTTATGAAATATCCAATTGATAAAATCATGTTCTGAGACGTTGAATGACTGAAAATGCAACCACTAATCATTCTTATCTTTTTGGGGAAGGTTTTCACTTCGAATTACTTGCAGAACTTTGAATAGAAGGTAGACAGACAGACAGACAGACAGAGAGAGAGAGAGAATGGAAGGTAATATGGTCTTTGCCATGACCGTTAAGTGTTGTTTATTTTTTATTTTTCTTTTTTTTTTAAAGGAATTTAACCAGATTTTCTGGAGCCACTCTGTTTGAGTCTTGACTCTGCATCTTCATTCTGTTTCTCTCTCCTCCTCCTCTCTCTCTCTCTCTTTCTCCCTCTCTCTCTAAACTTCAACTACCAAACTTTCAGATGACGGTTAGGTTGGTTAAGTTGTTCAAGTTGTGAAGCGAGGTAGTCCACCTGGTCCAATCAATGTACTTTTAAAAATACTAATTAATGAATAAGCTTTTAAACATAATCTTCATATCACAAACTTACTCCCAAAAAAAATAAATAATAAATAAAAAGGGCTAATTACAGTGATATCCCTCTGTTTTGTCAAAATAACAGACACCCCGCTTCTCCACTCTATTAACTTCTAACTTGTTCATCACTCCGTTTGAAAACTTTTTTTTTTTTTTTTGGCATTATTGAAAAGTCTTTTACAATATTTTCTTTTAGAAAAATTCAAATTGTACTTTTTAAATCTATAATATAAATGGGGGCTTTATATGGGTTAGTTTGTCATTGCTGTATTGTAAAAAATTTCAAAAATCTTTAACGTAACTTTCCTGTGAGTCTAAAATTACTGCAACTAGAAGCAGTTAGGAGTTTGACCATTTTATTTTTTAAGTTGATGTGAATATCAAAAGCAGTATTTTAGACGTTTGATAAACTATGAAATTATTGTGGAGACATAAGACCAAAGTGGACATACCTTAATATTTTAGTATAAATATAATCAATATGTAATAAAATATTTTAATGCATAAGTTTTTCTAGAAAATATAAAGAATACGATAGCAATATTACTTATTCACAAATCTTTTTCATAAACACCGTTTCTAGAAGTAGGTACAAGTTTGATAATTTTTTTTTTTTAAGTTGATGTGAATATCAAAAGTAGAATTTTTGACGTTTGATAACTTACGAAATTATTGTGGAGACATATGACTCAAGTGGTCATACCTTTTTTATTCAATATTTTAGTAAAAATAGTCTTTATATGTAATAAAGTATTTTAATGCATATGTTTTTCTATAAAATATAAACAATTCAATAGCAATATTACTTACCAATAAATCCTTTTCATAAACACCATTTTTCGAATTACAATAACAAAATTCCTAAGAAAAATACAACAATAAAATATGGGATAAATTTATAATTTACTGTATTCACGAAAAAAATTAGTAATTCTTTTTTGAAATGAAAGAATTTGTAATTTTTGAATAAAAGTTAAAAATAATTTGTTTGTTTGTTATAGAGATAAATTAAATAGATAGATTGAAAATTACATCGGGGTATTTGGTGAATGAGTTGAGTTTGAGTTGAGTTGAAATTTTTAAGTTTTAATAGTAATTTTTGTTGACTTTTTCAGATAAGACAAAAAACTTTTTCAAAAAAAGACAAAAAAAAATATAGTTTAACTTGAGTTAACCTGTTGTGCCAAACGGGTTAATAAGGATATTTCAATAAATTTGTACAATGGCAGCAAAGCAACTATATTAAAATAACCCTTACATCCTTCTCAAATTCCAACGCGGGGCAGCAATTTTATAATTTGATGGACAAAAGCAGGGTTTACTAAACACCTCCCACATGCAGTAAATTATTTAAGAATCCAAAAGTAGTCTTAAAAAACGGTTCCCATATGAAATGACGAAAATACCGCAATGAATTTAGCTCTTGATCTAAACAGATACAACTTTGACCCTTTATTATCTTAGGTTAGACTTACAAGGAAAAAAAAAATCCTAGGTCTTTAATCAAAATTTTACTATAATAAAATTATACAACCTAAATAATTCTTAAGACCCGTTTGAAGTTTCTTTTGGATGTTAATTTTGGATTTTTAACAAAATCTACAGCATGTCATAGATGTTTGGTAAATCATATTTTTGCCCAGTAGATTTGAGAAATATGTTCAAACTTTCTTTTACACAGTTACTTATGTTGTCATTGTATAAATATATATAATTATTCTTAACATTAAAAGTTATTTAAAAAAAAGCAGAAAAAAAAAAAAACAACCCAGGAACATGGTTTTGAATGACTTCTTATGAACAAGGTAAGAAAAACCTCTTCGTTTAGTATGGATATAATATATATAACTTGAAAATTAGTAGTTTAAATTTTGTAGATTGATAAAAATTATATACATATATCTCTTAAAGGCGACCTTGAGAAAATAAAAATTTTTGAGAATTGTACTGAAAACACTCAAGTGGGAACTTATTTTAAAATAAGGGAAAAAAAAAAAGAATAAATAGGTATTTCATATACGTATTTAAAAATATTGACTTTAGATGTAAAATAAGAAATAACAAAAAAGTATGAAATAACAATAGTAATAACAAAAATAATATTAAATACGTATTTAAAAATATTGACTTTAGATGTAAAATAAGAAATAACAAAAAGTATGAAATAACAATAACAACAACAACAACAACAACAATAATAATAATACTCAAGAAACGACAATCCGTTTTGTAAAGAGAAAACATTTGTGGTGTAGCGCTAAACTAATAGTAATCAAAACGACAATCCTTAGTCATTAAGGGGAAAAAACGACAACGCAAAGACAGCATTTTGGACGACCTTCGTGTGAGCAGTGCAAGGAAACCACCTCTTTTAGTATAGTTACTGTATGAAAATATTAATGCATCAATTTTAATCTCAACTTTTGTATATTAATCTATATGATATATAAATTATTAGTTTTTTATTTATAAATATTTAAAAAATTATCACATTAATTAATTACATCTACCAATAAAAATATGATACATGAGTTGATAATAAAAAGTTGATATTAAAATTAATGTTATTAGGACTATTCTATATATATGACTAAGTTAATCTCTGAATTCTTTATGAAGGAACCATTTGGTCCTTTTAACCTTTTTATTTATTTATTTATTTATTTATTGAACCCTAAAGTCTAAAAAAAAATGTAAAACCATCTTTTTTTTTTTTTTTTCCAAAGTCCATCTAATTTTTGACATAATAAATAATGTGCATAGCGCATGTACATGATGTTTCAGGTATTTTGGTAGCCAGCTCAGATAGCCGAGCGCGCCCAGCCTCGTACCCAGCCCAATTCGCGTCGACAATGGAAACGGGATCGGTTGGTGATGGCTCCCGCGATGGCGGTGGATTTGTGACGGGTTCGTGACGGCCTCGGCAATGGCAGTGGCTTTCTATTACAGATTGAACATTTCTTTTTTTTTCTTTTCTTTTTTTTTTTTAAATACATTTTGGGTGGTCTAATGCGATCTGTGTAATACAAGAAAGCATGTTTGAGTATTATTGTTTGACCATACAATTGATTGGCCTTGATATTGGCTCCCAGATTGGAGTTTTGAGAATTTTTTGGAGCCTCCGAGAGGTAAACAAAGAAAATAAACTCTCATGAGAAACGAATGTGAAATAAATTTTTTGCTGGAAAGAGAATGCGAAAGAAATTTTGTGTGTGTATGTGTAAGAGGGAGATATATATATATATATATATATTTTTTCTAGAAAGGAGGATTTTATTTTATTTCTCACTTGTAAATTATTTAACTTTTCAATAAAAATACTTTTGAGGGATATTTAGTAATTTTAGTTAAAAAAAAAACTGATGCTTAACAGTTTTCTTCGTTCAGTATTCAACGTCTGTTACAAAAAAGGATGAATTCGCACATTTTTTAAGAGTTTAATGATCGATCGATCAAAAAAAAAAGTTTAGGGATCAAATGACACCCTAATAAATAGTAGTGAAAAAATATGATAATAGGACAATGAACAAATATTAAAATTAATAAACATGAAATTCGTTAGTAACAATATTACATAAATAAATAAGAAACCGAAATTAGAAAATTATTGATGAACACCGAGGTCAGTGTGACACACGGTTTCCTTAAAACAGATTTATCTTCTCACTGTCGGTGCTCAAGGATCAATCAGCGTTTGCTTTCCATGATACAATGGTTTACAAGTGGTAACAACACACCACGTTACAGCTTCCAACAAACTTGAAAAATGTCCGAACTCTATCACACCGAAACAGTACACCTAGACTTAGACAAAGAGAAGAAAGAAATACTCTATATTTTCTTATCCTAGATAGTGGAAGGAAGAACCTTGTTAAATGCACAATAGCATGGCTATTGATTTGCACTTCAGCCAAAACCGTTGGCTGCTTATGGAATTAATTTTCAAATAATTCCCTACATTAAGAGGATGTTACAAAGAGTTACAAAAACAACTTCTTTGTAACTTCAGTTTTTGAGACTCTTACAATTCTTTCTAACTTTTTTCCCCCCTTTTAAATTAAGGCTGAAATAAATAAAGAAAAATATTGTAAAACTAAGCTTGTTTTAAATCGGTAATTTGGTACGAGATTTGTGTTAGTCTGGAAATGCACTCGCACACAAGTCCTTCAGTTTTGTAAAACCAAGCTTGTTTTAAATCAGTAATTTGGTACGAGATTCGTGTCAGTCTGGAAATGCGCTCGCACACAAGTCCTTCAGTTTCGTGATGGATGTGTGAGAGAGCCTCTATGCTTAGTTGGTTACCAATAAACACATGCACAATTTCTTATAAACCAATCGGAGCGTTCATCTCTTTTCCATGTGGGACAAGAGTTTTCCACTTCATTTCTCTAATTTTTCTAATTTCATAGATGTACTTTTAAGAGTCAATTTCTAGTTCATCATTTCATCATTTTTGAGCGTATAAACATTCGACTTCATTCTCTTTGCGGAGAAGAACACGAATCCACCATGAACCGATACAAACAGAAGTGGATCCTACTCAAATTCAAACCTCAAAATGTCCAATAAAATAGTTTTTATAAGTCATTTTCCTACAATAAAAAGTTCAAAGACTAATATAGTAATTTAGCCTCTACACATAAACACACGGTAGTTTTAGGCAGTATCTCTGATTCATATCTGGACGGCAACAACATGACCTTTTCAGACATGCATGCAAACACACAAAAAAGTGAAAACCCAAACAAAGGGGGAGAGACAAGAAACATAAACAGTATTTTTGCAACTTGAAATATCAGCATTTACCCCAAAAAAAAAAAAAAAAAAAGAAATATCAACATGTGAAAAAGACATTTACTGCTGATTCTGCGCCAGATATGCATGCATCGTATTTGAGGTGACATTATTTCGATGTTGATGCGTTGTCATCAAGTTTAATTGACCCTTTCAGGAGACATATAGACGCACTTCACTTGATTTTTTAAGAGATTACGTACAGTTCTTGTGCGCAACAACAGAACTGCCAAAGCCCATTAATTAGTACTTGCTTATTAAACATGGCTCATGATCAGGATTTAACCTTAATTTTAAAATTAAAAAAAAAAAAAAAAAACTATTCTCGATGACAGCTCCTATAAGCCTGTGAAATCCTAACCACAGCGGATAAGATTTTTCGTTCGATTTATATCCCTTTTCTCTCTTCTCTCTCTCTCTGGGTTTTTTTTTTTTTTTTTTAAATTTCTTTTCCTTCCCAATTTTGATACATTTCTTTTAAAAATTCTAATGCAACAACAAGATCGTGGCAATTTGGGGGCTAGTCAGTACCTGACAGTGAGATGGCACACCTTATTCTGTCTAGGGTCCCTTTCCAGCGTTGTCCATATGTCTCTAATATCACACAAAAATAAAAATTAAAAATAAAAATAAAAAAAATAAAAATGAAAAAAATAAAATAAAAATAAAATAAATAAAAAAACGTGAAAAGAGGTAGTGTATTTATCAACCTTACAAAGAGAAAGAGCCAATTTTGTCTAGAGGGGAATAGAAGAGAGAGAAAAGCAAAAGTGTAAAAGATGAATAGTTCGTGTTTGTAATTTGTCTCTGCTAATTCAATTATTTCTTATGCAAATGAATGGATGAATATCCCCGTTTCTGACCATCTTCCATGTAGAATGCAATTAAATTAAGGGGGCCCTTTTTTTTCACGGATGCCCCTTAAAGTTTTGAAGTTTGACAATTTTGTCATGAAACATATTTTGCTTGGCAATGACCCCTTCATTCCGGATGGAGTGGTCTTTATATGCTGCTCTCATGCAGTTCCATTTTATCGGTGCAAAATTTGCAAAACAAAGCACAAATGAGCACATTGCTGAGCAGACACAAGAACATCATAGAACAGAACAAAAGGAATTCAATAAGGATATGACCTTTCTTTGTTCACATCTCTAGAACAAGCAAATTAAAAGGGAGAGAATTAAAAAAAAAAAAAAAAAAAAAAAAAAAAACCCAGTTAGAAGAGCGAGGGCATGATGATGGTGCAGCGAGATATGTATAGGCCTGATCTGACGGGGAAAAATAAAAAATTCATTACAAGGTTAAGATCTCGAGAGGTAGGAAGATCACTCAGACTTCGAGATTCAACAAAAATGGGGTTCATCCATTAGCTCAGCAAAGCCTTAAGCCTCCTTGGCTTTGAAGTCGATCTCTCTAATCGAATCGTTTAAGAGAGAGAGGAAAGGGAGATAGTGAAAGAGAAGTGAATCTCTTTTTTTTTTTTTTTTTTTTATGTTTTAATTTTTTTTATTTCCTTTTTTACTTTCACTTCGAGAGATAGCAAAGGAAAATCTTAGCATGCTCTCATCAAAAGCTCACGTGTGAGAATCATGTGGAGAAATCGTCCAACAAGTTAACTCCATTTCAATTGGACTGGTTGTGCCAAGGATTCCTAATTAATTGAAGGGGGTCAATTGTCAACAAAAAAAAAAATTAAGAACTAAATTATCAAACTCGAAAAATTAAGAGGATATTCTAACAAGGAAGAAAAAAACACAAAGAATCATATGAGGTCTTCAATTGATGAAAGACAAAAACAGAAACGTTCAATAATTCGGATTATGGGCACAAATGATTTAATATATCTAGCAAATTGTTAATTAATGACCAAATTATTGATTAGTGGAAACCCAAAATGTACTTGATCATGGTAAGTGACTCTTCTACTGGCTAAACAAAAAGCTTGAAACCCAGTTTTGGGCCTCTCATGTCATTTTGTGGAAATATTGACGTGGAAAGTTAAAAGGGCAAGGACATGAGTGGAGAAAACCAGGCTAGAAAGCAAAAATCAACTCCATTTCTCTGCTCCCAAATAGTGCTCTTTTTGCTCCAAAGTCCCCTCTAATGTGATAAATATATATATATATATATATATATATATACTAGAAAAGGACAAGCAAATAAAATCTAGGGCTCGTTTGTGTTGGTATGTTTTCAAGACCCTTCTAGTCGTTGTAGGACCCCCACTATTAAATTAAAGATTCTTTGTATAAATTAGTAGTTAAACAGTTGTAAGTTGAAGTGTTGCGGTGCATGGTATCCCCGTGGTCCAATCATTAGCTGATTGGGGCCGGGAATCAGTGGTTTATTCCGTACGGAATTCTCATCTTTGTAATTTAAACATCGTTTTGTTCATATAACAATACACTTGTAACTTTTTATTTAAAAAATTACAATAATATATTGATTTACATGTAATTTATAATCTTGTCACGTAATACTGTTTATATTGATATAAATAATAAATATCACTAAAAAAATATAATATTTAAATTATTGGTACAACATAATACAAACGACATATATTATTTTATTTCATCTTTTTGGAGGCAGAAAACAATCTTCTTCATTATCAGACATAAAGGGCAATTCCATTATATGGAGATAACTTTCCCCCACAACGCTTTTTGGCCATATATTTTAAATATTTTCCAACCGAAACACAAATAAGTGCACATGTTCGTTGGAAGCGTTTGCATTTCATCATTCAAAAAGAAAAGCATGCAATTTCTATGGTAGTCTCTTTTTCCTTTTTATTTTTATTTTTATATTTCTCCACAAATTTGCCGATGTGACATTGGCCACACATATATATATATAGATATTCATATATTTATATATATATATATATATATATATATGTGCGTGCGCGCAATTTGAAGCTAAATTTGATCATGAATAGACATGATTCACAAGCACCATTAGCGAACAAATAAATAATTACTGTTCTAACTTCCACCGTGGGGATAACTTATTATTTTGCGTATACATATCTACACAAGACAGGTAGACAAGATAGTAGGCCTTTGTTTTTTTGGGTCTGATGGCACTCTCTGAAGAAAAACAACATGAATTATTAAGAGTCTTTTTCAGTGGCCCAAAAAAAAAAAAAAAAAGATTAGATAGATGATGTTATTAAGGAAAGAAAAACTAATGTATGCAAAAAAATAATAATAAAAAGGAAAGAAACACTAAAAAAAAAAATTATGAAAAGTCCAAATGCCCTAAAAATTAAAACTCGTTAATATTCTAGTGTTTCAAATCGTTCTACTACTATTGATTTTCAATGATTGGAACTCTTGACAAAATTAATGGTGATCTCTGATTTGATTTATGCTCTGTTATTTTTTCATAAAGAGAGATTTTAGAAGGGGACACTCCACCATAAGACTACTTGGATTTAATCAAACATATTAGACCGATCATTATGGTATAATTTTTTTTAGATTAAAATCATCTCATTTAATTCATAAGTGTTATCTGATATAAGTCATAAGGTGCATATATCAAAAGTTTATAATAAAAATATCATCCAGTGAGATTCTCCTTCAGTTAAAAAAAGATAAAAATAATTATTCCGTTTGATTTCACTACTACAAAATATGGATACCACGACGGTTTTTAACCGTCGTTGTAACATTTTCACGACGGTTTTTTAACCGTCGTGGAATCCAGGGTCGTGGAATCTTTTCAGATTCTACGACGGTTTTTTAACCGTCGTCGAAGGTAACAATGAAAAAAAAAATTTGCGAATTCGTTTCATTTCTTCAAACATATTTAAATCACAAAAGCGTCATTTTTTCCCGGAAAAGTCCCAAATTCATGCCTTACCCAACCAATTTAATTCAATCTAAAATACAACCACAATGAACAATCACCGATAATGTAGGGCATGGATTTTAGCCATTTCGGACGGAATATTCCCAACTCAACCACCTACAAAATCAACATTTTGGATTTTAGCTGGAAAATTCACAATCAACAAAATCAATATTTTGGACAAAAATTTCCCAAATTTGTTCATTACCCAAGCAATATACACTACAACTTACCGGCTTGTCGAGTGTGGGTACGGGCGGAGTGCGGCGAGAGAGAAAGGGAAAGTTGTGTTAGTTCCTTGGTAGACCCGTCAGAGAATGGAGGAGGCCGCGTGAGTGGTGGAGGAGGCCGTCGGAGAATGGAGCCAAGAGAAAATTTTGAGAGGTGAGAAAGAGAGAGGAGGCGCGGTGAGATAAAGAGAGTTTTTTTGGAGATTTTAAGTAAGGAGGGAGCGGAGAGAGAGCGCACCGAAAAAATACAAAAAAACCGTCGTGGAAGGACGAGCTTCCACGACGGTTAACAAAAAACCGTCGTGGAAGCACCGGGATTCCACGGCGGTTTTTAAAAACCGTCGTGGAAGCCCCATGCTTCCACGACGGTTTTTGTTAACCGTCGTGGAAGAGCCGGGCTTCCACGACGGTTTTTAAAAACTGTTGTGGAAGCGTGGGCTTCCACGACGGTTAACAAAAACCGTCATGGAAGCTCGTCCTTCCACGACGGTTTTTTTGTTGTTTTTCGACTCCGTGTTTTTCCGAATTTACGACGACGGTTTTTTTTAAAACCGTCGTTGAATTTCCGTCGTGGTATTCATATTTTGTAGTAGTGTTTATAGAGTTAAACAGAAAATTTAGATATGTATAAAAGAAAACACTAAAAAAAAATTTTTTTTTTTTAAAAATCAATTAAATCTAACTTTATTCAAACATCAACTTATTTTTTCTTGTCGTTTAAGATTTCCTTTTGGTAGTCTAATATTTTCCGTAAGACACAAATTAAAGCCATTGATTTTTTGTGAAGCGGATCTCAAATCACGATACCCGTTCGCCAACAAAAAAGTACCGGGATCATATGATCAACAAACGCTTCATTCACATACTATATAAAGCATACAACCCATCTCCATTTTCTCTGCAACCACCAAAAAAAAAAAAAAAAAAAAAAAAAAAAAAAAAAACAATATCAAAGCCATGGCTTATCCAACAATAGGTGCGACCACCATATCAAGTGGCGTCACCGTGGTGGACTGCCAAAAACAAGTCCGGTCATGGCGTCTTCTCCGGTCGCTGGTCGAACTCCTAATCCCATGTTGCAATGGAACCTTCATAGAAGACCATGACCAAGCTCATCAATATTGTCACCAAACCAAACAACAGCAAAACTTCTTCCAAACCTATTTTAACTACTATCCCCAACCTTGTAATGTTATCACCGGAACGATTTTCGGATACCGAAGAGGAAAAGTCAGCTTCTGCATACAAACCACCTCTAATACTTCCAACAACCCTATTCTCCTCCTTGAACTCGCCGTCTCAACACAGACTCTGGCCCGCGAAATGCGCTGCGGGTTTCTCCGATTAGCCCTTGAGAGTAACGTTCCCGTTTCGAGTACTTGTTCGACGGGCGGGAGTTTGGAGCTTTTGTCGACGCCGGTTTGGACGATGTACTGTAACGGCCGGAGAGTTGGTTACGCCGTTAAGAGACGGCCGTCGGAGGCTGACTTGGAGGCTCTGAGGCTGATGGGCCCGGTTGTCACCGGAGCCGGTGTTATTAACGGGAAGGAGCTTAACCGGCCGGACGATGATGATGAACTCTTGTATCTCCGAGCAAAGTTTGAGAGGGTTTGTGGATCGGCAAATTCGGAATCTTTCCATTTGATTGACCCGGATAAGTGCATTGGTCAGGAGCTCAGTGTGTTCTTTTACCGTTCGCGGTGATCGGTCATCAGTCGACGACGGCTGATGCCTTTTCTATAATTCGCTATTGGAGATTTGACGGCCATGGATATATATATATATATATCTATATCTATACATGTGTGTGTATGTATATGTATATATATATATATATCTCACGATCATTTGTACGTTTTTTTCCTTTAATTTGCTACTAAACTATATATGTTTAAACCCTGTGTCTCCCTTTTTTTGAGCTATGCTTTCAAGCAAGCTTTATGTTGAGGGTTAAACGGCGTTTTTACAGGTCTTGTTTTGGAGATAAATCACGAACGTTTGGGGTATTAATATTGTAATTAACCACACCTGTGGCTGTCAAGAATTAATCAAAGTTATCAGAGTATCTCTATTAAATTTGTACCGCATAATAACATTTTTCATGAATGATATTCTGTTTGCTTGTGAGTACTTGAATAGCATTACTTTACATTCTTTTCTTCACTCTTCAAATGTCAGTTAAAAAATTTCTTATACTGAGAAATGAATTAATCGTTTGTCTAAGGTTCTATTCAGCTAAATATATAGTCCGTTCGATGAATGAGTTTGAGTTGAAAATTTTTATTGACTTTTCAAAAAAGACAAAAACTTTTTCAGAAAAACACAAAAACTGATAAAAATATAATTTGAACTCTAACATCAAACGAAGTCATAAACTTTTGAAAAAAAATAATAATAAAAATAAGCGTGCGTTTCGAAACTACATACATTCACCACATGGTATTCAAATGTAATATAAGACAGTACATTATGTGCTTGGATTTTTTTTCTTACATTGTAATTAAATATTATTTGTGTTATAGTTGTTGGTAAGAGAGGGAGAAAGAGAGTACAGTACATTATGTGTTTGGATTTATTTTTTTCTTACATTGTAATTAAATATAATTTGTGTTATAGTTGTTGGTAAGAGAGAGAAAAAGAGAGTATGTGATGTGATTGGTAAGAGTAAATAAAAAAAGATAAATGAATGAATATTAATTATATTAGGTTTATTGTTCAAAGGTATTTATATTATATTTATATAAAATATGTTGCGTACCCAAATAAAAATTGCATTGTCTTAGGATGTAATCTAGAAAGTAGTGTGTTTCCAAAACGCATTACAAATTTCAGTAACTTTTTGAAATAAATATATTTATTGTTTGGTTTCATCATTTTTTTTTAATATATATAATGACGAGAGTCATGAACAATTAAATTTATCTTAAACATTGAAACGAAGAACATCTTAGCATGACTATTATATGTAGATATGTTTTTGGTATAACCTGATCACAATATAAATAACATATTTAAACTAATTAAGCAGCTGAAAAATTCCCAACTTTTTCGAGATTTTGACTTAATAACTAGCTGATAGACACAAACTACCTAATTCTGTATCTTATTTCATCTCCAATGTATATTGCATGTACCTGTGTTTTGTCTTAGAAAGAAGGAAGTTGAAATATCCCCATCTTTATCAGAGCAGTACTTCATTTCCACCATTATTATGTCAACATAAAAAATAAATAAATAAAAAATAAAAACCCAATGCTTTCACAACACCACGTTATATCTTTAGTCAATTTTGTAATTTTGAAATTTTTTGTATTTATTTTCATTTTTTGGTCTTTACTTACAATACTATGTACGAATTAATTAAAAATATATTAGAGAAGGGGCGTGGAATTTATTTATTATTATTATTTATTTATTTTTTATATAGATAATTTACCTGGAAAGAATATTATCTAAATTAGTGCACGGTGGTGTGGGGCTTATTCAAAATGGGTATGCAGTTGCATGAGCTGTTGCTGATTCCCTTTGTCGTTGCGTTAAGAAATATGTAGCTGCGGACGTGTGTCTTATTCTCTTAGGCTCGTCTAAAGTGGACCTATAATTCGTATTTCAGACAGAGCTTTCTTAATATTCATCATTATGTATGATTTCCACTTAATGAGGCTTTCCTATATTACTATATCAAGGTATATATATTTTTTACTCAAAGAAAAACTGCTTAATTATAAATAGTAATATTAACAAGAAAAGGACGTTACGTACGATCCCTTGAGATGAGGCGTTTGTCATCCTTTGGTTAGGCTTTCATGCAATGATCGATGTTGTCTTTTTCAATATGGAAAAGAAATGGTGAATGGCTTGGAGCATGAATTATTTGCCGTTGAACAATATACATATTGATACAGAACTATAACGTGATTACATAATTTTGAGAATAATAAAGTTTTGGAAAGAGAGACGTAATAGAATTTTTCAGAAAATAATCATAATAAATAGTAGGTTTTTTAAAAAATTTAAAGGAAATGATAGTAAATAACAAATTTATTAAAGGGTAGTTTAACAGAGTTTTTCTTAAAAAAAAAAATAAATAAATAAACACAGTAAGTTAATTAAGTAAATCACATGTTTTTAAGACTTTAAATAACATATTTAATGGTAAATAAATTATTCACTAATAAATAAGTATATTTCCTAGATAAATAATTTATTTACTTTTAACCAAAAAAAAAAACGTAATTTTAGCAAATAAGATATTTACTTCTACAATTTCATATATATGTTGTTTACTTCTTTTAGTTCTGTATAATATGCTATCAATTTTTTCTCTTAGAAAATTACCTAAATAGTCACATTTTTTTTAATCTATTGATCAATATGACACAATTAATTCTTTATTCTTGACCAATATAACACAAATTATAGTTGACTTTAGTTTAATTTTAGGTCATATTAGTTTAATTTTAATTTTTAATACCATATCGGTGCTCTGGTCTTTAAATTTGGATGATTTAGATGCTTTCTCCTTGAGATAATTTTCTCCAACATTCTTTGTGGCCCATTTATCTTCTCCTCTCATAAAGGTCCATTTGGTATACAGGATAAGATTACATTGGATAGATAACATAAAGGGTTGGATTGGAATGTATAAGCTCTTACCAAGGGATTGGATTGGATATGATTGAATTTTATCTAAAACTATCCTATGATTGGTTAGGATTGAAATCTTAGAAATTGTCATATTAGATAAGTGACTTGTGGAGAACACTTGAGAGAAAGGAGATGAGATTTTCTAATCCCCTCCTCTTGCAGAGGATAATTGAATCCCCTTCCAAGAGGAATAAATTAGGGACTGAACAAGCTCTTATCAAGTCCAGTCTTTTAAAATTTCTCACCAAACACATGATTAAAATTCAGTCCAGTCCTATCGTCTTTAATCCTGTACACCAAACAATGTATTACACGGACATAAGACCCATGCATTCTTGAGCACCAGCGATGCTGAACCCTGAAGGGCAAAAACCAAGCACCACTCATGCAATCACTTAACAAGGCCCAACGGGCACTTCTGGTTATAAGCCCAATGAAAATAGGTGCTATCCCTTGTGTTCAGGTCAAACGCAAAGGCAACCTCTGTCACCTGGTGCAGCCCCCGGTCTTTTTAAAAAGCAACCGCGTATTTATAGAGCGATTCTGATTATCGCTATATCAAATCATAAACTGTTATTATTATTATCATTTTATCCCATAATGAAATTACGTTAAAATCTAGTAGAAAGACATCTTTATATAACTCATATTTGCTATAAATAAATATTATATTTTTAAAGAAATAATGAACTATTATTATTATCATTTTATCCCATAATGAAATTACGTTAAAATCTTTAGAAATACACCTTTATATTACTCATACTAACTATAAATAAATATTATATTTTTAAAGAAATAAGAAAACACGTCGCACTGTAAATAAAATATCTTTTCTTTCAGATGAATAAGAAAAAATATATGCGCCTTTGATTATCACTAATTCCACTTTTATGAATCTTAAACTCTGTTAGCATACTCCTCCTCAAAAAAACAAAACAAAACAAAAATCTCTTGAAGAGTCAATCTATATTATAGCAATTTTCATACCCATATTATCGAATATTTTATGGACATACTTTGAATTTTGATATGTGGAGATTGATGAACCTCTGAATTTTGTATGGGATCGAGACTTTATTATTAATGTTCAACGAAAGCGTCAAACATTATGAAGCTTTTTTTACAATATATATATGTGTGTGTCTATATATATATATATATATATACATTTTAAGAAGAAGATTGAAGAAAAAGTAGAAGAAAATTATCAACAAGGAAAAGGTATGTTACGACTTACGAGTATTTGGTTTTAAAAAATGTATGTCTATCTTACTTATTTTGTTTAGAAAAAAAAATTTAAAACAGCAGAAGCTTTTTTTTTTTCCCTAATTAGATTTGTTATAGTTTTTTTTAATATATATATAAATCATATCAAAATCAAAATTAGAATGGGTGTATAAGAAATTAGGTATTAAAAAAAGTACATATAAAAAATAGATTTATTCAATCATTATTAAAAAAAAAACATAATTTTGTGGGATATTTATAAATTTAGTCGGTGCAGATATATCTACTCAAATTATAATACTCAAAATTCCAAGAATATGTATACACCTATAGTTAATAATGAAGAAATCATCCCATGTTTAAGATTCGTCTTCATCATAAAATTACATAAAATTCTTATATTGTTTTTGTCTTATATATAGAGATTCTAGGGAAATAAAATAAAGCTATATATACGGTGTTGATGGCCAGATCAGTCCGACCATACGGTCACCGTCGGGAAGGATCGCTTTGCCTGCTGGAAGGCGCATCTGGAAACTCCTCTGAGCGGGGAAGCTCCCAACCGCCGATCACCCCGATGGTTCTTAGATTTCTTTCTCCATCCATGACAGTCACGCTTTCAGCTTCATCCCGAGCAGCCGGGAAGGCGACCACTCCATTAACTCCCCTTCGACTTCCGGCAGCGCGACAGGGGAAACCAGCTCCGGCACACGTAGTGTCATCATTTCACGATTGCCTGCGCCGCCTTACCTACCACTGACACCAGTCACATCACCACCTGTCGCTACCTACCCTGACAATTGCAGTGACGGGACGGTTACCTACTATGCTGTACCATGTCAGGAGCAGGTAGCCCCAGCTGGTTAGACCCCCAACTCAAGCTAGCCTACGAGGTAGCTAGGCGCTAGAGGTCGCGACGGCCGTCCCATCCAGGTCGACCCGAGCGCCCAAACCTGCAAAACACTATAATAGGAAAAACTCCTATTTCAGGTATGGTCATTTTACCTTGCCAAGCTCTGCCTCTCCTTTCGCTCACCAGTCTCCAACTGACTTAAGTATCGGAGTGCCCGTGGCAGACACCACACGGTGTCCCCATCATTCCGAGTGCTTCTCCTTTTGCAGGTGATCGACGGCGAAGCGACTGGCCGGTTCTAACCCGACTACCCTACCACCTTGGGTGTTGTTGCCGGAACCATTTTTGGCATCAACATACGGTGCGATCGTTGATAATTAAGATCACAAGTACTGTAATCATCTCAAGTAATAAAGTGTCAAAAAGTGTTTATCTCACGAGAATTGCCCTTAATTCTTCTTAATTACAGAAAGCCAAGTTAGCCCTAAAGAATATTTGGAGAAAAAAAAAAGGGAAAAGAAACTATGCATTTCAGGGACTGCAATTATAAAAACAAGGCACTGCAGCTGATAATGGACACATAATCATGCCCAAAATCTGTCAAAATTCTCTCACAAACCCTGAGATACTTTCTCCTCCATTGTTCATATTAAGCTTTCTGAAGATCCTTTGTATTCGTAAAATATCTCTATACAGTGAAAACCCTAGCACACACAGAGGATGTAACCAAACCAATTACGCGAGCCTTTGTAAATCTCATCTTCATTATTATTAATATATATATACATATATATATTTGCATTTTATTACTTGTTCATCGCTATATTAATTCTAGGCAAACATTGTTGTTCCTCCTACACATTTGCGTGAAATCTTTCTTCAGCTAGCCCTCCTGATCTAATAAGAAGATGTCTGACCTACCTTGAACCCTTTACCATGTCAAGATGCACTTTAATATTATTGTAGCGCACAATTATCCACTTAAAAGGTTTATCTCACTATGCTCGCCTCACTTCACATTGGTTGGCTATCAGGTTTTATTGCTAATAAATAAGATATCTAAGTTTTTTCTAATTAAGTGAATATTCTAACGTGTACCTCTGTCAATTACTGAAAATTAGAATATGTTAGCCTTTAATCTTATGTTTTGCACTGATAATAGAAGCTTTTTTTTTTTTTTTTTTTTTAAACAACGGCAGATATACACCAATCGATGTCTAAGACAATCATCTGTCCCTAAACAAATTGATTGTAGAGTTTGCATTCTTCAATCATATATGGCATATTTTATGCTAAGATTTTGTTTGGCACCATAGTTTAAAAGGCCTTTTTAGAAAAGATCTAATTCAAATAAAAAAAATGCATTTTTGTTCGAAATCTCTACACTAGATTCACTTTTTGTTTCTTCTTAATACAGTCTAAAAATATTCTCAATTTGAATTTGACATTAAAAAAAAAAAAAAAAAAAGCTTCTTTTCAAATTATGGTGTCAAACATACAGTAAATTTTTAGAGCTTGTTTTTGGGGAAAATGATTGTAAAATTACGTGTTATAGCACTATTACATTATGATTAACTAGTATAAAAACATTCAAGCCCACAATAATAATGCTAAATTGTCATGATCTCATCACCGATATTTTAGGATAATGTAGAAATTGACATATCTGAGAGGTAGCCTTCCAAGTTGCGACTTTATTTATTTATTTATTTGTTTTTATTTTTGTCTAATAACGAGCATAATTAATGCCAACCCCCACCCAGCCATAAATTCGTCCTCGTCATCATTTACTTCATCCAAACCATCTTCAAGGACACACTAGAGAATTTTCAACGGCGCAGGTTTAAAAAAGACCAAAGTGGAACAAATTGGCTGCTTCTTTTTTATTTATTATTTTTTATTTTTTCTGGAAAGCTGGCTACTAATTCCCTGGATTCACAAGCAGCACCCAAAAGGGAATTTATTAAAAACAAAAAAAACGAAACAAAGTAAATCCAAACGTAATTGAATGTTTCAGATAGTTGTTGGACGGCAAGTTTATAATAAATGTTGTTCAAAATCTATACTAGAAAAAATATTTAAAGTTAACAGTTTATAGGGGTGATACTTCTCTTAAACTATAGGAAGAAATTAGTTTTTAATCGCACGACTAATTCTATGAGTGTCTACATCAAAATCTAAAAAGCATGAAAAAAAAATTACCGAGTTATACAAATCTAACAATTAAAATAATAGTTATTATTAATTATATAAAACAAGAAATCAGTTAGTAAAAACTCCATATTTTTCAGTTAATATTTACTATCTGAAACTTTATAATATAAAGATTTTAGAAAGAACGTGGCATGCCATCAGAAATACTGTTTTGATTTACCTTTTTTTTTTTTTTTTTTTTTTTGTACTATGATTGACATTG
This sequence comes from Ficus hispida, assembly GCA_025413025.1. NCBI lineage: Eukaryota > Viridiplantae > Streptophyta > Magnoliopsida > Rosales > Moraceae > Ficus > Ficus hispida. The sequence continues at coordinate 4,496,571 of CM046365.1, forward strand.
TTTGTGATTTTATATATATATATATATATAGTATTATTGACCTAAAATTCAAGAGGTTTTATACTCGGTTGTCCCTAAACTTATAGGTAATAGTTTTGTTATACTCCAAATTTATACGACGGTGACAGGCTCACGATGGAACGATGGTGGCGACGGCCTCGCTAGGGAGGCGCCGGATCTAGGCTCTGTTTCTGGCGGCTCCCCCTTTCTCTACTTATTCTCTGCATTAATTTTCTAGGGTTGTAGGACAGGTTGGTGTTGCCGGAGATGTGGGAGAAGATGGATGAGTTTTTTTTTTTAATTAATTCATTTTTTTAATGTTTTAACTTAAAATTTTTAGGTTAGTTTAGTAAATTCATTGAAATATAAGGCTCACCGTTAAAAATTTATCTTCCGTTAGCAAAAAAAACTGTTTTGTGCCCATTTTAAAAGTTAAGGAGCATTTGATAAAAAAAAAAATTTTGAGTTTGAAATATTTGCATTAAGTTTGCATTAGATGTGAATTTTTTTGTTAGAAATAAGGTTTTTCATCTTCATATATGGCATACGTAGTCTTTCCGTAAAGTAATTTAACAGAAAGTTAACAACATGTAACAATTTATAAAGTTCGGGAAAATTGTTAGAATTAGAAATATTTGCATCTCATCACCAAAAGGTGATAACTTTAGAGGACATCCATACTAAATACTTTAAACTTATCACATCCTTACAATTTATCGTTTTAACTTTTAATTGTAACAATTGCCCATTTAATACAAAAATGTATAGCAAAACACTCCTAACTAAGAACCATATCAATTTTGTTGGTGGAAATTGACATGTGACTTGCATTTTTAGGAATTCTGCTTTAAAAAAGATATATTCAATATGGATATGAATTTTCTTACATAAATTTTTTTTTTTTGGCAAATACAATAAATTATATTTATTTTTTTCACTTGTCAATTTGTTCCCACTTTCATATGGTTAATTGTTCAACCAGCAATTCAAAACACCAAGATTATCAATTACTATACCTTAAATTATGCATAAATGGTATTTACATGTGGAAAGATATAATTGTAAGGCAATAGTATAAATTTATAATCGGCAAGTTATGGAAAAAGGATTAACATTTTTTTCTTGACAAGATTGTAAGGGTGCTTATATCTAAATGGGGAAATGACTTAGTTTGACTATCGAAACTAGGCCTTAAGGTAGAAAAATTGATATAAAGTAGTAGATATATTATTGGACTTAAAGTATGATTGATTTAATGATTAGTTATGTTTAAATAAATCATTCATTTGAATAATTATTTATGTAACCTTCTTGATTCTGAAGTGGATACATGACTTCATATTATGAATTTTGTCTTTTGATGATTTACAAAATATGGAATTTTGATGACCAAAAATTCTCAAATCAATACCGGCATGTTGGAGACATGACTTATAAATAATCAATATGACTTAAAAATGACAATAGAACTTACCGAAATAAAATCCATAACTCTTTTAGGAAGAGCAAATAATATGCTCTTAAAAGTACTATTCCGGATTAGAAATAACAAAGGAGTACTTGATCATTAGATTATATGGGTAACTGCAAATATTCAATTTATATGGATTGACAAATGAGGTTTTTCCAATAATAAAATAATGAAAATTTAAGATATAATCAAGATATTAAAACGGAGCTTATCATCAAGTGATTATATGCATATCCTATGGGGATGTTACATAAAATGAGATGTCAAGGACAAAATCTATTAGTGCTTTTATAATAATACCATATAAATAATTATTAGTTCAACTTCGGGTTTTAGTGTAGCGTGAAGGTATTAATTAAATATATAACTAATTTAATTTAATTTATCTATTTATTATCGTAGCTTGTATTATGTTAATCGAGTCCATTTGCTAACTCATCAACAAGATTACCCGTTTGGGGTATACTTGCGCCCACAAGTCCCGGGAAGGGATTTGGGCACGAAGCAATCCTTCCGGATTTCTGCGGTAAATTAATAATTGTTGGAAAAAGATATTAGTTCTGGAAAAAAAAAAAAAAAAATGTTCTAATGTCAAGACTGCTTTAGTGCATTATAGAGGGAGGCTTCTCAGTTGTGCTATGATTAATTATTCATGCACAGTTGTGATTAGAAGGAGAGAACTGGTATTGAAGAACCATTGAATACGCCTCGTCCTTATGAGTTGATAGATACTTGTTCTCCTCGCTAAATGCTTGATTTCGATCATCACTTCACGTTAGTCTGGATATATGGACAATTCACTTCGTAGGGATTCATATATCACTAAGGACATTCACCTCCCCAAGATTATTTGACATGTAACCTCTATCCTATAATCAATTTTTCTTCAGGAAAAATATATATTGAATACGTTCGGCCCATTTGGAGTCCTTTTTGGAAACATTTTTCCAAAAGTTTTTTTTCCTTTACCTCCATGTTCACTTTTTCAAACTTTCAAAAACTCAAAATTTAAAAATCTATATAATTATCATTTTAAGTCAAATAAAATAATTTTTTTTAATTATATAAATTTCAAAATAAACGAAACAAAATCCATATTACTAATTTTTTTTAGACACATTTCAAGTTTTTACCCTTTTCACTACAAATAGTTCTTTTCACTAAATGCATATTTCAAAACTCAAGTCATCTCAACTTAAAACACCACTCCAAATGTCCCCCCAAACGAGTACTACACTTTTTAAATTCAAGCGAATTATCAAAATTTAAAAATTTGGTAGATAAATTAGAATATATGTGAGAAGTTTAGGAGTAATAGTGCAAAAAGCCTATTAAAAGTAAACAACAATTTCTATTAAAAAAAAAGAGTAATTGGTTAACACATGAACTCAAGATCCGGAACCCCTCTCCCCCCTGCATGCCGGCCGCCGAACCTAGCCCTTTCGCCTTCTCCATCGCTGATGGCCCCCTCCCTGCAACAAACTCCCCCAGTCGACAATCGCCTCCCTGCCAATCATTGAACCCAACCCTAAAACCCAGTTCCTCCTCCTCCTCCTTCCTCAATCCCCCTTACCCCCCATCTCCACAAACTCAATATAAAGCCCCCCTAGTTGGTCCCCAAAACGCCCCCTCCAAGTAGTCCCCAAAAGCCCCCAACTACTAAGTGCATCTCTAATGCAATGTTAAATTAATGTGCTAACGGTAAATTTTGGTATTTGGATAAAAAAAAGTGATCTTCAATATTGTGTTATCTTTCATGTTAAATTTGTTATATGCTAAACTTTATAGTTAATTTACCACAAGGTATAAACAATGCTAATTTACACTTTTGATTCTTATTGATTATTATCTCATGTAATTATTACAATATTTTTATTTTTCATTTATTTAAATACTAAAATTTATTTTTATAACTTTCAAAATATAATAATAATGATAAAAATAAAAATAAATTAGAAATAATATAATGCATTATAACATAAAATAAGATATTATTATTATTTTTCATATAATTTTGTAAGAAATATAGCATTGGCTACATAATGCATTGGAATAATAACAGTAGTAGGGCCACAATTTAGTCCGGATTAATAATTAAGCAATACCAATGAGTAATCACTACATTTAGGATAGCAGTTGGTTAATCCCTTAAAATATATATATATATATATATATATATATCTAAACATTAGTCCCTCTGAATACGATTTGTGGACAAAAGTTCTGACGTCGAGGTTCTCAACAAAAACAAAAGCCAAACCCAAAAGAGAGAGATGAGAACCGTTTTTGCTTTTCTTGCCTTTCCGTTCTGCCCTCCGTCACTGACAAACCTTCCATTCATGCCGATTTCCGTCGGCGCTCGCCCATTAATTTAGAGGACATTTCTTCGCATGTTTACCTATCTCATTTTAAAATTAAAATAAACATAACATTTATTTTGACTTAAAAACTCATAATTTTTTAGAATCAATCTTTTCATTCATTTACATTTAAAACCTATGTTAAACAAAAATACATTTTAAGTTTTAAAAATTCAATAAATTTTTTATTTTATCTCTTATTAAAATAAATAAAAATTTCAATATGTTCATAAATGATAGAGGAATAAACCTTTATCAATTCAATATCATATTTAAATATAATATAATTTTATTAGATTTAGATTTGTTAAAAAAACTAATATTTAAATGACATTTTCTAATGTTTTAGACAGCATCTTAGAAAATTCACATTTTTGGAATTACAAAAAAAAAAAAAAAAAAAAAGACAAATGCTATAAAAAAAAAGACTCCTCATTTTAGAAAGCCAAAATTGTTTATTTTAAAAGCAAACAAGGGTAATATTCATATCTGGGCCTCACTTTCTTCCGTCCCTACCACTATCAGGATAGCATCAGATTCTTCTGGACCCCACCCCCCCCCCCCCTCTCTCTCTCTCTCTCTCTCTCACATCGCTTTCTCTCTCTAACTGCTTTAACCCCCACCAATCTTTTGTTTTTCTTCTTAATAGTAAATTATCGCTAACTTAAAATATGCTAATCTTGTTAATCAATTCCCACTCTCTTTCGTGTCAACGACTTATTATTCAGCACAGTACTGCCATCGCTCACATCATCATTTCCACTATTCCTTGCGCTCCAAGCCAATCCCAACCGCCTGTTACGCTCCATCCGCCACGTGGCACATTTGCTGACGTCATCATCTTGAAACCCCAAACAACATACGCCTCTGCTTAAAGTATTTTTGTCTCAATTCCCGCTCCTGACAAACTCCCTCTTGTCTGTCTGTCTAAGATTCCCTTAGCCGGCGGCGAGATTTCTTACTCCTTGGAATGAAACGGCGGACGAATAATCTAGACCGTCCGATAATTTTCAACACTATTCGGTGGCGATGCCCAATGACGCCACGTGGAGTAAAGTGGGTCCACAACGGGTTTTTGATCGCTGTACTGTCGGCGGTGCAGTTCCATGGCGTCTGTGCGCAGCCAGGCAACGAATTGCAGAACAACTCGTACGGTTACCTTGCGAACTTCAACTCGTCAATGGCGATCGTCGTCGTCTTCCTCGTCTGCGCCTTCTTCCTCATGGGATTCTTCTCCGTCTACCTCCGCCGCTGCGCCGACGCTCACGCCGCCGCCGGATCCGGCGCTCCGGCCACCTCGAGAGCCATTCATCCCCGGCGGGGCCTAGATCCGGCGGTGATAGAGACTTTCCCAATCCTCGTCTTCTCCGCCGTGAAGAGCCTCAAGTTCGGGAAAGGCTCGCTCGAGTGCGCCGTGTGCCTGAGCGAGTTCGAGGACAGCGAAACGCTACGTTTGTTGCCGAAATGTAGTCACGTTTTCCATCCCGACTGTATCGACGCCTGGCTGGCTTCTCATGTCACCTGTCCGGTTTGCCGATCGAAGCTTTCGCCTGAATCGAGCGAAACGACGGCGGTGTCTTGTACACAACTGAACGAGGAGGAGACGAATGTTCGAGAAGGTTCTTTTGCGCCTCATGATCAATCGAGCGAATTCGTGGATCCTGATGACGCGGTGGTGATCAACGTCGATGAGATTCAGTTAAATCGTCCGGCGAGGACGAGAATCGTGGCGAGGTTACCAAGGTCACACTCGACGGGTCACTCACTGGTTCGACTCGGGGAGTGTACGGAAAGGTTCACGCTGAGGTTACCGGAGGAGGTGAGGAAGCAACTGACGACGAGCGGGAATCTGAAGCGGTGCTCCAGTTACGACGTCGTTTTGCCAACGGTAGGGAGTTCTAGGAACGGGAAGACCGGCTCGGACCGGCAAACCGTGCGGTCCGAGCCGTCACCGTGGGTGTTCTCGGTGACACCGCCATTTTTCTCGAGGGGTAACTGTTCCGTTGAGTCACCAAAGGGTGGCGGTTATGGGCTCGTGAAATTGAAGGAGGGTTTGGTAAAACGTCGTTGAGGTCTGTTAGCGTGCCGTTTGATTGTAGAAATGTGAAGGGTGAGAAAGTTTTGCTTTAGTTCGGCCAATTTTTACTTATTGTAAATGATAATCTTTTTTCTAACTTTATTAGGAACTTTTTTTTTTTTTTTTTTGGGGTCAAATTTGCACAGATTTGTGAACTTATAATTCCGAGTTTATAGATATATATATATATATATTGTAATTCAGCTACTCTTTCTTTTCTTCGGTCTTTTTCTCCCCTATCATTCGGCCATTTAAGAGGTAGCTTTTTTAAGATGCTAGTATAATTTAATTTTATCAACGACTATGAACGACATTTCGTTCTTCAATAAAACAGCAGAATTCAAATTTGGTTGGGTTAGGACGGACAAAGACTTCTACGTTGTCGTTTCTTCTGCAAAACGACGTGTCTTTGTGAAACAATGGACATTTTATTTTAATTTAAACGACTGTAAAGTGTAAACTTTTGGATTAGGGAGTAGAGACATATATAGGTCAATGTACAAATGAAAAGCCATTTTCATAAATATTGTTGGCATTATTATGTGAAAACTAATCAGGTAGAGTTTTATAGATTGATGATGATATTTTTCTTATTGTTTATGTGCAAGAAGACTTTTTTTTTTTTTTTTATATGTAAGATCAAGACTTTTTTTTTTTTTTTATGTAAGATCAAAGACGTGAAATACAATTAAAGTCGTTTTTCTTTCCATCTTATTAATGTTTTTCATTCTTAAAAGGATTGTGGCAAAATTATTTAAGCAGGAAAAGTTTGATTTTTTTTTTTTTTGACATGGACAAATTAGAATTAAAAAGTATTTCAAATGTATAATTAAATATTTAATTTTAGGAAATTAAAGGTAAAAATGAAAAAAGTTGGAAAAGAAAAGTAAAATATAAAAATATAAAAAAAGAGAAAGTAAGAATAAAAATATTTCAAATATATATACAGAAGTATGATTTTATGGAAAAGAAAAAAGGTAAAAGTGAAAAAGTTTAAAAATAGGAGAAAAATGGGCTAAAAAATATGAGAAAGAGAAAAAAGTTTTAAAAATATATCATTTAGAGAAAAATAAAAATAATAAAAAGTAAGAAAAAGAAAAAAAAAAAAAAGGGAAATGGGGAAAGAGTAATCAACTAGGGAAAAAATAATTAAAAAAATAAAAAGCAAAGCAAAAAAGAAATACAGAAGACTAATATTTTTTTTAGGATAAATTGTTCATTTGTTCTTAAAATTTTAACATTATGTAATTTTGATTGTTGAATTTTTTTTATATAGTTGGAATACTCCTAAACTTTTTAAATGTTTTATAATTTTCATTTCCGTTAATTTTTGAACGAAATCTATTATAATTTGATCAAAAAGTAAGCTAACTTCGGATTCTGTCAAAAAATTAACGAAAAAAACTACTGTAATAACGTTTTTAATGATTTATGATCATTCTAGCTACGAAAGAGAATATCATAAACTATTAAAATGTTGTTATATTAGTCATTTTTGTTAATTTTAAACGCAATCTATCAGTAATTTGGTCAACAAATAATATTAACTAACGGATTTCATCCAAAAATTAACGTTAAGAACTATTGTAGGCATTTCAGTTATGAAAAAAAATTCAGAACTAAAATTATATAAAGTTAAAAATTCAAGACAAATCTAGCAATTTACCTTTTTATTTTATTTTATTTTATATTCTTTTTCATTGGTAGGACTCTGAACAAGAATAAGATTTGTATGCCACTTCAACCACTGAACCACCTTAATTGATAACACAATTCTGGCAAAATAATATTAAAAAAAGGAAGGGACTCGGGAGAAAGATATATATTTTTTATTTTATTTATTTATTTTTTTTTAGAAAACATAAAATGACAATCCAACAAAACTATTTTGGACGATCTCCAAACAAATAGGGTAAGGAAAACTGATCTTTCTAGTATAGTTTGGAAACCATATACTATCTCTAAGATGATAATAACCTTTAGACAGAGTGACGACTTGTCGTTTTGAACAGGGTAGAAACCTTGTCTTTCAAACATTAATTAAAGAAAAGGTTTTGATTGTAAACTTTATTTATTTTTTGGGTAAGACCATGGTTCGTAGAGTCTCATTTATATATCATATTGGTAAAGTTTATTTTTAAACTGTTTAGATGTGATTGAATAGTTGAAATATTGTTTATGCATTATAATTATCATGCACATTATTTCATTATAGTATGGACTAATTAATAAATTAAACAAATAATAAAAAAAGAAATTAAAAAAAAAAACCAGACCTTCACCGATGAAATATTTTTTTTAGAGGGGTAGAGAGGAGCTCCTCACCGGCGGCTTGATGTCGGTGGGGTAGGGGCTTGTCATCGTCGTCGATACATCACAGGGGTCGATCGTAGGTTGTCACTTGGGATCGTCAGGCTTGTGGGTGGGTGGTCCATCGCCTGGGTCGCGAGCCTTATCTTCACGGGAAGGGGGGGCCTAGGTTGCGGGATGGTTGGATCTGGTCGGCTAGGGATGCGGGGTTGGGGGGGGGGGGGGGGGGGGGAAGGGGCGTAGCTCATATCTGGTTTGGGGGAGGGAGAGCCTTCGTCGGCATCAAAAGGGGGTGCAAATCTGGTTGGGAGAGGAAGGGGTTTTTGTCAGCGTCAAGGAAAGGGCGCTCATCACTGGCATCAGGGGGAAGGAAGGGGGTCTTTGTCAGCTTCAGGAGGAGGGGTGCTCGTCACCGGTGTGGGAAGGTCCATTGGTGGACGGTCACCGGCTAATTTTTTTTAGTTTCTCTGGATTTTTTTTAATTTCTATTTTTTAATTATTTTTTATATATAATACTATTATGTAATGTCTATTATAGTTATTATGCACAAATAACATTCAGCTGTTCGATTACATCATAACGGTTTAAAATAAGCTCTATCAATAGAGTAAATAAATGAGACTCTACGACAAACCTGCCCTTTTTTTTAGTACATATCACAGCATGTGCTACGATTTTCTTCAATCCTCTTTTTTAAAAGAACAAAAATGTTTCAGATAGTCAAATTTGATTACAGTTATGTTGAAAATGTTTCTATTAAATAATATATTTGACTTTTCTTTTTCCTCATCCATTATTGTATACATGCATGGATATGTACGTACTTTTGCTAAAAATGTATGAATAAATGTATATTTTTTTTATTTATTACTTCCATACATACATGTGGGAATGGATTTTAAAAGATAATAAAGTGACGCCATTTTGAATTAAGAAATGGCAAGTCGAGAAATGACGACATTCAGACAAAAAGAATGATCAGAATCTAAAACAAAAGGTAAAATTGCAAACCAGGTACAGGATAAAAAAAACCTGATGTATTTATACTATCTTTTAATACACAGATGTAGGTCAAAGTTAAGGCATCAAAATTATACTTAGTACTATAAATAGGAGTTGAAATTAAATATGAGATTTGGACGCTTTTGACTGACTTGATTGCCGTTTGCATTTATTTTGGTAACGTGCCATCTAGGATAGTGAGTGTCGCCTGCTAAGAACTAACTTTTTCACGCATCGTATAGTTTTAGAATTTAATTATCTTGAAATTACATGCTTATTTTCATTGAAGTATTAAATGAAATAAAATAAACCCTAAAGCAAAATATTTGACTGGGAGAATACATCCGATTCTTGTAGGATCCACGGTCTCGGTCGTTGAACTAGAAGGGCATATTTGGCAACTAATCTCCCAAAGGACCATATTATGGCAGCCTAATCGTTCTCCCAGAAGGATGATTTCTTTATAAAATATTAGTCAAATTGTGAAAGCCAAAATTGGCAATTTATGGATGATGTTTTTAAATATGAAACGATGGTTATACACTCAACAGAAATCTTTCACATTCTTCACAAAGGAAGCTCTGTTGATGTGAGAACGACGTGGACCAAACATTGTTAGTTGATATTCAACTCGATATGAGATATTTGTTAAATAAAAGATAAAGTAATTGGCCTCAATGGTCTATGAACTCTTTACGAGTTGACACTTTGGTCCTTTTTTTTTTTTTTTTGCCGTACTAACCCTAACTTTGTAAAAATGTGATGGTTTGGTCATTTTCGTCTGGTTCTGTTAAAAAACTTATGAAATGATCACGTAAAAAAACGTTTTGTCTTTTTGAAGGAAAACACACTAAAAAGATGAAAACACCCTAATTTTTATTTTTAAAAAAGAGAGAATCCTCTTTCTCTCTCCCCTCCCCTCCTTCCCTCCCACCCCCAAGATCGGACGCTGACGTTGGAGCCGGAGCCAGAGCCGAGGGCCGTCTCTCCCCCCCTCCCCCTCTCCCCCTCGCGCAATCCCCTTGACCTAATATGATCTAGGTTTTGCCCCCACCCCCTTCAGCACCACGATTTCACCACCCCCCCAGTCCAGCGATTTGGGTTTCGGACCCCCGGCCGATCTGAGTTTTGGCCTGTTGTCCACCTCCTTCTCTCCCTTACCTTCTCCATCCCTACGCGCGCTAGCCGATCTGGATTTCGGACCTCAAGCGTGATCTGAGTTCTGGCTCCCCTCATCCCCCTTCGAGCCACCATCTCCCTCCCTCCCTCCTCCCCACTGTGTGTTTTGCCCCTCACCTTCTTCTTCATCGTGGTCCCCGCCCTATGGATATGATTTTCAGAAATGGAGAGAGAAAGAGGAAGTAGAGAGAAATTTATTTATTTTATTTATTTTGTTAAATTACTAAAACACCCTCACAAAAGATCACATGCATTGCACATAACTATTTCTATTAAAATTAAATAGTTTAGATGGAAATGACTAAAATCACCAAAAATTAAGAGTTCACGATTATCTTGGCATAAAAATAATAATAGAAAAAAAGAACAATAACCAAACCATCATCTTTGAAAGAGTTCAGGAATTATGTGAGACAATTACTCTATGAGATATTCACGGAGTCGAGTTAATCGGGAGCCCACTATTTCTAATTCGATATAAAATAAGTTGACCATAGTAACTTCAACAACTAGAAACACGTAATGCTACAGATTATGTATAATCGACATAAGGTCAAGTTTTATTTTACGTTCTCAATTAGAATATCATCGGTTACCCACATAATCAAATCATTGAGTGTTCTAATGTTTTTTTCATGTCTCAAATAATTCTTTAAAAGGATTAGATGGTCACATATAAATGATTATCAAAGTGAATTAATGATGTATTTATACAGAATCGTCAATTAAATTAATTACATTTTAGGTCAAGTCCAATACATATCCATCACGACATATATCAATGTTTCTACCTGTGTGTCACTGTTCCAACTGTCAACATAATTTTACATATTAATAGTCTTTGTGTTTTTGTTTGCTTGTGCAACCATCCTTATGGTAATTTAGCATGTGTTTGGTATTAAGATTTGGATTTAAAATTTAGGATCGAATTAATTGTATGTTTGATAGGCATATGAATTGCTGGAGTTAAAAAGTATAAAAACTTAATATGTGTTCGGAAAAAAAAAATATCGATATGGAGCTTATTTGTTCGTCTCGAAATTCTATGCAATTTAAAAAAAAAAATCATCTATTTGGACTTGTAATGCAAAATTTGAGTTACAAAACTATAATAGTAATTTGAATAGTGAAATTGAGGTTCACTGTTTGGGGGAAAAAAAAAACAAAAATAAAAATTGGATTATAATTTATTATTCAACCCTTAGTATGGTTGCATGGAATAATCCTTTTGTTGAGTCAAAAACGTCATAGTACATAAAATGGACTTGTTGCAAGATAAAACTTCTAACATTGGTCTTATGTCTTTTCGCTATTGCGTCTACTTCATTAACCACATGCCTACTCGATCGTACTCTAGACATGTTGTCTCCCTTTAAAAATCTTTGATTATCGTCTAAATTACTCATCCGTGTCTTTGAGCATCTTTGCTATCATTAGCTTCAACCAATACTCGTCTTACAAAATAGATCCTTGCTCCAAGCCTTGTACACGTTCCTTTTATTTTTGAATAATTACGAATAATGCAGCCGTATAAAACTTTACAAAAAGTTTTTCTAAAACAATTAGTAATTGTTATATATAGTAACCATTTATTAATATAAATCGTCTATTCCTTTTCGGCGATAACAATCCGTTGTGTCCTTCGTTTGTTACAATCACGAATATCCTAACTAAACGACAACCTTCTCGACCTTTTGATTTTTCTTGTTTGTTCACCCTTCTAAGTTTCAACCGATGGATGTATGAGCACTATGGAAAATCTCGGATGTTAATTTTCCTTAATATCAATCTCTATTGGTTATGGTTTTTCTTTCTCTAATGCTATGTTTGATATGAGTGAAAAGTGGAAGGAAAGAAAACGTATATGAGATTTTAGGATGAAAATTGATAATTTGAAGTGTTATAGGATAGAATTTTGGATGCAAAAGAACAGTAAGTGGAAGAATTATAAGGTGGGTCTTACCAAATTTTATCTTCACAAATGTGTAAGGATTTTGTGAGGGAAAAATTTAACACCAATATAAATAAGTTTGATTACACAATTCTCCTTGTCCTTCAAAATCCGGACAAAAATATTATTGATATAGTGTTTGGGTAAAATAATATTTTTCTAATAATAAGTTTCCATCCATTTGGTTTCACTTACAATACTAATAAAGAGAAAGTAAAATCATTTTCTTTATATATTTTCAAAATATTTTCCTCCCTTCCTATTTTCTTTTCATCATAGATTTTGTTGACAGTCAAAATCCACCTAACAATGCTGGAGTTGAAATGTTTTTCGTGAACCTAAATTACAGCAATAAAGTTAAGTATCGAAAGCGTAGAAAAAGTAACAAATACCAGAAATTTTGTAGAGTTTCCCCTTCTATTCAAAGGGTAGTCCTATTTGGAGCCGAGGAGTCATGATTTCACTATTTTCAAAGAAAATTACACAGTATAGTTTTTTGGGTACAAATGTGGTTCTTGGCCCTCCCTGGGGCTTCAAGAACTCTATATATATATATTTACATTAAAAATATTAAATAAAAACAAAAAGTCCTCAGTTGATTCCATATGTTGTGGCAGTTAACTCCGATCCACCGGCTACTGTTCTAATTTCCTTAACCATTACCGCATCCTTTTTTTCATGGGTCTTAGCCGGAACCCATAACTATTTCTGATTTTCTCGGCATCATTTTAAATTAGACCGTGCTCACTTTCTTGGGATAAGGTGCAGAAAGATTCGGTGCCTTGTCAACAGTACCTATTCGGTACCTTCCACGATCTTTGCATTTCTCAGCTCGTTTGATTGAACGGGTCTCAACGGCCTTTTATGATGCCACATGATGGGTTTCCTGATAATACCTATTCGGCACCCCTGACGGTATTTATATTTCTCGGCCACATTATTATTGAAGTTGGCACCTTTATTGGTTCAAATCGGCACCCTTTTATCTCAATGACACATGACACTTAATGCATGCTTGTAAGAATTTTATTAAGAGAAATCTCCTTGTTTCATTTTTGGAGCCGAGAACGTTAACTCAGCACCCCATCAACAGTTTTCATATCCTTCCTATTTTCTTGCATTTTTATTTTCTTTCCTAAGTATAAAGGTGAGAGAACTAAAAACCTTAGATGAAGGTAAAAAAAGATCTACTCTAATAGTGACATGTAAGGACATATTTTGCTACAGCTGATATTCGCCCACTAAATATAATACAAGAGCCCTATAGATATTTTATCCTGATATATTGTGAATGCCATTTCTAGGCTCTAGCTTTACAAAAGTGAATCAATCTTGATGTCAAGGTCTCCCACGCAAACAACATAAAAGTAGAGCAACTTTTGGACTTTTGGAAGCGGATACCAATCACATGTTTTGTTGTTTATTTAATTTTGTATTGGTATATGTTGAAATTGACAACCATGATGCAAACATGTAGTTAGCATATACTATGCAGCAGTGCTGGATTTTTTTTTTTTTTTTTTAATTTCCATCTTACTTTGTGATTCCCATAGGTTCTTTTTTTTTTTTTTTGCCCTCAAAATGGTACAGCCTACAATTGTTTTGTTGCTACAAAATAATAATAATTATAAACATATATTAAAGTAAAGGTGATTTTTACTATTCTTTATACAGTAATAAACAGTATTTTTGCTCTTTTTCCTTTGTTTTCACCGGTTTAACTACAATATCACACAGTCTCTTATATTAACTTTTCTACAGTAATGAACAGTATTTGTACAGTAATTTACAGTATTGCTACAGTACTTACAACAGTAATGAATAGTCTACTTTTTTTATATTAAAATTCTGATTTTGCCCCTATCACATGTATTGATTTGGCTGATCTGCAGTGAAAGGATGGTTTTGTGCTCACATATATTACTGTTTTATCTACAGTGCAGAGTCTTTTTTGCCCCTCTGATTTAATTGTTTTTCTTTCATCTACAGTAAGCTGACATTTTTATCCCTATTATGCAGAAATTGTCGGTTGTCCACAAAGTACAATTATTGTTTTATAACTCTTTTTAGTTGGTTTTCTTTTTCCTACAGTGTATTACCGGTTTTACCCCTATTTAGAGTTTGTTTTTTTTTCTTAATATTGTTTTTGCCATTTTTTTTGGACGTTAAATTTTAGACATTAGATTCTGATCTATTGTTGCATTGTGTTTTTGCTCACTTTACTTTTTTTTTTTAATTTTTAAACGATTTTTTATTTTAATTTTTTTATCTTTATTTCGGATTTTTTTTTCTGGGTTTTTTTGTGTCTTTTTTGTTTTTTTTTTTTAAAGACTTTTTTTTAAGGATTCTGCATACAATTTTTTTTGTGTCTTTTTTGTTTGTTTTATTTTATATTTTATATTTTTACGTTTTTTTATGTATATAACCTGAAAATTTTTTTTTTGGTTTTTTTTAAAACAATAAAAAAGGAAAATATGAGATATGTATTTTATTTTGTTATAAATTTTTTTGTTAAGGTTAGTTTTTTCCGGTTCTTTTGAGTCTAAAGATTTTTTTTTTTTTGGTTTTCTGTCTTATTTTTGGTTTTTAATTTTTGTTTTAATTTTTTTCTTTAAATGAGTATGACTATAGAATTTTTGTTTTTGTTTTTGTTTTTGTTTTTGTTTTCGTTTTTCTTATTGCTAATACTATAGTCATTTTGATTTTGCATATTTACTATTGGGAGAGATTTTGACAAGAATTATACTTATTATAATTATAATATTTATCTTAACTAATTTTTTTTATTATATAATACTCAATTTTTTTCTTCCTTCCCCGTGCAATGCACGTGTATTAAACTCATAATTAATAAAGGGAAACAACCGAAAAACAAATAAAAACTTGTGTGTATTATTGTTGGTCTGCTTCGCATATGAGTTTGGATTATAGTTTTTTTTTTTTCTTTATAACTATGTTAAGAAATTTCGTTTCCATTATATTTATATAAAAGAGGTATTGTACACTATAAAAAAAAATTAAGATATGATATCTTAAATTTTCAGTTTCATTAATTATTCTTTAATAATATTACGATGAGTTATTAGTTTTCAAGACAGAAAAATGATTCCATACTAAAAAAAATCAAGAGTTTTCTCTCTCTCTCTCTCTCTCTCTCTCTTTTTGGCTTTTATTTTTTTTCTTTTTTGAACTCGGAATTAGATGGTAGAAGTCCAAGCTAGAATCCGACAGAGGCAATAAATCTCAGCACTTTTCCTGTATTGCATAAAAATCTTCTTAGGACCACTAATACGCGCTCTAATAGGCTTTTGAAAAAGTCGAGGCACGTTTACACGAGCGTGAAACATTTTTAGGATAAAAACCGTGCAATCAACTGATGTAATATTTTAATGATCATTGGTTGGTTACACCATCAATTTGTCAAAATCTTAAAGGTTTATTTATTTTGGGGCCCCATTTACGTAATATAGATAAACACACCTTGAAAGAAATTGCAGTGCCTCAACTTTGACAATGGTAGATAAAGAAATATGATATACCTTGAACAGAAGGATAATATATAACTTACTTGAAGTTCACCGATTGCTTATGAAACTTTTAAATTGATGGTAGTTAATAAATTTTATTAATTAAAAAAAAAAGATGAAAACTAAAATAAAAAAATAAAATTTAATTAGAATTGAATTTAAATATCAAAATAAAGTCATAAATCATCACCGAGGATCTAGAATCCAGGGGACTTTCGTCAATAAAAGTCCCTAAACATTTTTTTTTTCTCGCCATGAAAAAAATATATATATACATAAATAGAGGGGTGAAGAGAAATTAAATTATGGGTCATCGGAGGAGAATGAAGCTGAGAGAGCTGGTCGGCGCAATCAAGGACAAGGCGTCGCAGGGCAAAGCCGCAATTCTCTCAAGGCAGAACACGCTCTACCTGCTACGCGCCACCACGCACAACCCCCACACGCCGCCCAACCCAAAGCACCTGGCGGCAGTTCTCTCCCTCGGACGATCCTCACGCGCCGCCGCCTCCTCGGCCGTGGAGGCTCTCATGGACCGCCTCCAGTCCACCGGCGACGCCTGCGTGGCGCTCAAGTGCCTCTTCGCCGCCCACCACGTGGCAAAACGCGGCGGCTTCATCCTCCAGGACCAGCTCTCCGTGTTCCCCACGTTTGGCGGCCGGAACTACCTTAACCTCTCCAAATTCCGCGACTGCTCCAGTCACGTGACCTGGCATCTGTCCACGTGGGTCCGCTGGTACGGTGAGTACGTGGAGAGCCTCCTCTTCGCGTCCCGAGTTCTCGGCTTCTTTCTCGGGTCCGAGAAATTAAACGGAGATTTTGGGTCCGAGCGAGTCGTGGCGATTTCTAACGCCGAGTTGATTCGCGAGACCGAGTCGTTGGTGGGTTTGGTAGAGCAGATTTGCAAACAGCCCGAGATTTTGGTGGCGAGTGGTAATAAGTTGGTGGCCGAGATTGTGGACTTGGTGGGTGAGGACTGTTTATCGGCCATAAATGAAGTTTCCGTCAGACTCACTGAGTTCGGGGAGAGGATGAGTTGTCTGAGTTTCGTGGACTCGGTCGAGTTGGTGTGCGCGTTGAAGAGAGTTGAGGATTGCAAAGAGAGGCTTGAGCTATTGTATTTGACAAAAAAGGGCGTCAATGAGAGCTTTTGGAGTGTAGTTCGTGAGATTAAGGAGAGAGTTGGGAGAGAGAGAGATGCCCAAGAGGGAAAAAAGTGGGCAAATCTTAGGACGGACAAAGGGTCCGAGTCGGCCCGGTTTGAGGAGCGAGTTGTGAGGGCTGGAGACTCGGTCCGATTCGGCTCAGGAAGATTGACGGTGAGTTACACGTTGTCTACTTTACCCATTTTAGAGTCGATGAAATAGTGTGCTAGAAAAATATTATGTATGTATGTAAAAAAGTGTCTCCATAAATCTTTACTGTTATAACTCGAAGTCTTGATTTTCGAGTTCTTTGTGGCTCCCAATTATTGCAAGTCCATGTTACTAGTAAAAATTTTTGCAAGATTGGTATGAACAAAATTTGTAATCGGTATTTCTTTCCGTTCTCTTCTCCAATACAGACAATTCCATTTATATTTAAAAAAAAAAAAAAGCTGACTTGGGAAAAAATGGAAAAGAAAAGAGAGAGAAAAAAAAAAGTTGCAGATTGTTTATTTGTTTGTATCGACATATTAATATTTGTTCCAATCATGTACCAGAACTCTTGAAAAAGTTAAATGTACAAATTTGAAGAACATAATGTCCAAGTTTAGACAGAACTTCTCTGTATTTCATAGTTTCTTCTAATCTTCATGACTTTGTATTTTATTTTTCCCTTAATGAGGTGCTGATTAATATAAAAATAGAGACAACCAATAGCATGCGCCAAGCAATATACTAAGGTGTGAATTCTTATGTTCACATTGGGATTTCGTGATCAAATTAACTTTTATTTTTCTTTATTCTTAACATAAGCTTTTATATAATTAATCACCCTTCTGCTTGTGCAGAGTCAATTGCTCGACGGATCAAGATTCAAAAAAATATATACATTTCAATAGAAGGATCTAATTGATATTTTTTTTTATTAGACTATTGAGTCAATTTATTCTCCCAACAATGCCAACTTTAAAAATCCACTTGAATCTATTGAGGGCACAAATAAAAAAAAATTAGTAAACTAACATAATATTAAAATTCACAATAAAAATTCTATTGCATCTTATTTCAAAAAAAAAAAAATCTAATGCATCTTCAATTAATTCAGTAATAGCCTTCTCCTTCCAACCAAAATGGCACCACAAACAATTAATTGCTAAAGATGAACAAATTATTCTTATCAAGCCTCCAAAAACCTCAAGCTTTTTGCCCCTTGGGATCTAATGCTTTGTTTGGAGTTTACGGATGAGCTTGGTAAACAAGTTTAAACTTACATTTTTCATCTCAATTTTTGTCTTTTTCTGAAAAGTCAACAAAAATTATAACTAATTTTTAAAAAGTCAACTAACTCAAACTTAAAAATCTTAACTCAAACTCATTCACCAAACACCCTCTAAAGTTTAATTCTAACTAAACTGTATTTTTTTATTTCAATTTTTTTTTTTTTTTGAAAAGTTAACAAAAATTATAACTAGTTTTTAAAAAGTCAACCAACTCCAACTTAAAAATTCATCTTCAATAACTTACCAAACAGAGGTCAAGTCTAAATAAACCTAAGTGGTCTATTTATAGTTGTGGTTGGAAGCCGTAGGTGATAATTGATATCTCTTCTTTCCTATTTTGAATAATCTTGTCACTAAGTTTCCCTTTTCCAAATAAATAATGCCACTAAGCTATTATCTATTATACCACTCAATTATTATGCAAATACAATTTTTCATAAATAAGTAAAATAATTCAACCAAAAATATAAATAAAGTCCTTTTCCGTTTACATGCGCTATAGTATTTAATAGATTAGACCTGTCAATCTGGTTAACCGAACGTGTACTACTAATTGATCGGACATGGCTTGATCATAAAATTTTGTACAACCCTCTCATTTACCAGACCTAATATAGAAATAGCTCAATTTCAAAGAGAGTTTATGAGCTAGCAAAGGAATATGGTAGGACGTATTTTATCAGACATTAATAATTTATAGCCAAATTAACCTAGTGTTGATTTTCTACTTAATTATTAATTCCAATATTGTTACTCAAGTAAAAACCTGAAGCTGCACTTTTAAATTATATACTACATATTTACGAAAGATCCAAATATTGTTTGTCCATGCTACATCATTATTGGAACATCCCCATAAGTTATCCATGATAAGTTAAAGTTATGTTCTGTTATACCTTTCAATTATTTTAACTTAAAGTCTAATCATTCACCGTTGTAATAGCCATATGTACAAATCCATATAAATACAAATCACTCGATCAGCAAATGACTAAATGATCAAGATCTCTTATGCTTTCCAAGTTCCGAATGACTCTTAAGTGGATAATATAAACTCTTCGTAGAGGAACTATGAATTTCATATCTATGAACCATGCTCCATCATTTGCAAGAGTCATGTCCTCAAAATATTGGTATGCCAACTTGCAGTCATTGTGGTTTCACCTTTAGTATAACAAAAGGACACAAGTAATAAGATGAAATCATGGGATCATGTAAGTACTAAGATGGATTACATAGTATGATTAATAATGCTAATTGATTAAGTAAACAAAATAATAATTAATGAAATCAATTCAGCCTAACGTAGATAATTAATCAAATCAATTGGATGTAGATCCATTTAAGTATTGACATGAATAAAGCATCATCTTTGTTCTATCAACTGTGCATGTGTTTAGAATTTCTCATTGACATTATTTCTTTCACAGACAAACACCTCATATATATATATATATATATATCCAATTAAAGATTTTGTTAAATACAATCAACATATATATATATATGACTATAAATAGTTAATCTATTGAATAAAATAAACAATATAGATAAATACAACTAATGCATTCTATCTTAGTGCGCAGATCCAAACATCGCGATCCATAGATCTGATGAAAATCTATCAGAATCAAGTACGATGTCAGAATGCGCCTCTCTCCTCTCCACGATGGCACGACAGTCACACCTCTCTTTTTTTTTTCCACGACGGCCGTCGCCCTCTCTCTTCTTTTTCTCTCTCTTCTATCTCCACGACTCTCTTTTTTCCCTGGCTAATGATTCCTCAGCCCGAACTTCGCTTACACTGGCTTCTCCAATGATGACGTACCTGTCATCAACACCTGATTTGTTGTTTGTGTCGATTTAATACGTTGTTTTGTTATCATTTTTTTTCCCCCGTTTATGTTTTTTCCTTGATTTTTGGTTTCGTCATGTGAAAATGGCGGAAATTTTTATTTTTGTTTGATAGAATTTGCATTATTTATTTCTGAATTGATCAATGTATTTTTGCTTTCTTTTTGGTCTCTCTCTTTTTTCTTTTTTTCTCTTCCTTTTAAGAGTTTGGTGATCTTAGAGATGTAAGATTATTATTGTTACTCTCTCATATTCCTGTGGATTATGATAATTATTTCGCTAATACATAAAAAATTGGCCGGTAAAATATAAAAGATAATTTGAGCAATAATTATTTTCGATAAAATAAGAAAATAATCCGGAAAAATATAAAAGATGATATGATATTATAGAGCAGAAAATAAGTGATTAATGTCTATCTGATTAATGTCTAATGACTGGAGAGCTGGATAAGGTCGTCCAACTTTGTAATGAAAATAAAAAGTAATATAGTAGATTACCAAAAATAGTATACCAGATCACTGTACAACGACCGGACCGACATTAACAATCACAAACTGGCGTGAGCCACGTTGATTATAAAGACATCTAGTAGATCTAGTAGTTTATCGGTGGTAATTTACCCTATTACCTTTTTCACTGGCTGATAAACGCACAGAAAAATGCATTTTTTATGTCATCTATTGACTAATTTAATTTGATACTTCTATCATTTTAATTCCAAATATTTTTATTTTGAAAAGGTTGAATATTGATTTATTTTATTTAATAATCTATTTATTTTGTATTTTTTTTAAAGGCTGTGATATAACCTCTCCCAGAGACCCTATCAGTAGAGCTCTTTTTTTAACCGTTCGATTTTAATCGAACGGTTGATATTTCATTGTTATCATAGACCTTACCTCATATAAACTTTCCCACCCCAAGTCTTCTCCGCAGCCGGCGACCGACGCCGGCGACCCACCCCGACGCCGGTAACCCACCCCAACGCCGGCGACCCACCCCAACGCTGGCGACTCATCCCGACGCTGGCGACCCACTTCCGGCATTTTTTCAGACCGCCGGCGATCCAATTTCTCTCTCTTCTCCTTTCTCTCTCTTCTCTTCTCTCTCTCTTCCCTTTCTCTCTCTTTCTCGCGATTTCGCGATCTCGCGAAATCGTGAAATCGCGAGAAAGAGAGAGAGGGGGGCCACAACCTCTCCCTTTTTTTGTGTGGTTTTTTAGCCTTTATTTTTCCCTTTTCTTTTCTATTTCCTCTTTTTTTTTTTTTTTTTTTTTACTTTTTCTTTCCTCTCAGTTCTTTCTTCCACTTCTCTTCGCCAAGTCTGCCTCTACCTTCCACGTGTCGCCTCCGGAGTCGCCAGCCGCCACCCACGGTAGCCAGCCCCTAGCTGCGAGCGCCACACGTCCCCCTGCCAGCTCTCCAGCTTGCTCGCTTCCCTCCCCGCATGCGTGATTTGGGCCTGTGCGATCAGAGAGACTGGGCTACATAAAATAAGCACCAGCTCCTCCTTCAGCTGCCCTTCCTTGTGCTTTCAACTGGTTGCTGACCAGCCGAAGACTATCTCCCATGTATTCGTATATGCCAAAATGCTTACAAATAATACTATTTCAATAGGCTAGTTCTACTTTTTGTGATTATTTTTGTTTTTCAAACTCGTAAAAATGAGGATTTAGTATTTAAATTATTTAAAAATGAAACTATTTTAATAATTACATGATAAAAGTCAAGTCAATAATCAATCGGAATAAAAAGTTAAATTTAGTATTGACTATACTTTATAATAAATTTATCACAAAATTTAACATTTAATAAATTTGACATCGAATATAACACTTTATTGGAGAGTTTATTTTTCTGAATTGAATCTTTTAATCTTTTTTGTTTATTTTTTATTCAAATTTTTTTATACCAATCTTTTATGTAATTTTTTTAAATGACTTTTAATATAAATTCAGTCATATTTTGTTTATGTAAATATTATTACATATCTATTTTGACAAGAATTTATTTTATGAGTTGTCTTTTGCTGTAATTTGCTAAAAAGACTACTTTGTCAATCTTAGATAACTTGTAAGAATAAATCTATTTAGTTAAACATAGAGATTTAATTAACTCAAACTCATTCGTTGATTTTATTGTTCGTTTGGGATTTGAAACTTACAGTTGAGTTGTATATTAAAAATTAACTCAAATTAGATAATAAAGCATATGAAGGATTCACGACACCTTACCTAATTATTTATTGAGTTTTTCTTTACCTAAATCTCTGTCATATTTCATTTGTTTCATTTATTAAAAAAAAAATCATAAATTTTTTTTCACTTTTTGTTATATTATTCCCTTGTCTTTTTAATGTTCATTTACACTAATATTATCTATTTGTGTTTGTTACAATAGATATGACCGCCCGATCCATGCTATATTCTTCCGTTTTGCGTGCATTTTTAGGCATTAATCATGGGCCGAGGGTAATTTTGAGAACACAAATTATATTAATCATCAACTATCTTATAGGAGGTCAAAAATTTTGAAGTCACTACAAATAGGACAATACTCCTTAAGTGTGCTCTTTTAAGGAACAATTCTTCAAATCACCCATAATTTTGGCCTTAATATTTCTGAGATTTGGAATAGGATTTTGTGTTGAGAAGGACGCTGCCCCCATCTGGTTTTCAAAATTGACGTATCTGTAACTAAGACACTATTCTTTTGTTTTTTCTTCTTTTTTTTCTCTGATCATTTGTTGTTTGATTACCCTTAAGCTTGTAATTTTTAGTTTGCACTCTCTTGTAGCTAATATATTATATATTTTTTTTTTTTTTTTTTTTTTTTTTTTGTAAATACTCTTAACGTCTTCTATTAATAGAATTGAGTTGGTGGCTAGACGTGGAATGTGATTTTTAAAAGGATGTGAACCTAAATGGAATCTTGTGGAGATCAATGATGTTTGTTGTTTTCTGTAATTATTAATATAATAAAGAACATTACTGCCAACTATACATTTTGGGAGAAATTTTTAAATTCATTTGGAATAGACTGAGGTGAGTTATACAAAGATATATATATATATATATATAGCTCAATATCGCCAATCAAATTACAGAGCACATTGAGGACAATAATATATAAAGCCATTAAAAGCGCGCTTTAATTTGTTTCTGGTACATCCATTGTTTCTCGTGTCAGGCAAGGTTTGCCCTAACAGTAATATATGTTACTCTTCTTACCTCGCTCCTGCCCACTTCGTTACATGCCTACTTGCTTTCTCTCCCTGCAAATTTATCCAAATTTAACATTATAAAAAAAAACAATGTAACAAAATTTGAGCTTGTGAAAGAAGAATTAGAAGAAAAACTAAGAAGGTAGCATAGGTGTAATATGTACCTCCTTGTCCCAGTCACATCGGATGGTAATGATAGCCAAAATCAATGTCTGTATTGCTGTCCCTCCAAATATCATTCCAGCCCAAATCCCCTAATTATTCCATATTCATAAGAAATTTTAGTACCTACTGCACATAACACTTTCAATTTACAAAATTGTTTTAGTACGTATTATTCAGTTGAATTTCGGCATCTAATTAAAATTGCAACTATCAATTTTTAACTACAAATTTTGAACGCCTTAAATCGTTTTATTTTTTTGTCATCTAACACTTACGTTGAAATATGTGAATCATGTATTTGAAAAAAGGTGAGATGGATAATAGCATTCTTCCAAAAGATTCTAATAATAGACTTCTTTATAGAATTTGTGTCACATTTTTATCAAAGTCCCTTTTTTATATTATTATTTAAAAACTACTTATTGCTAATTATATAAATTCCTCATTCATTGAAATAATACTACTTACCATAACTCCTTTGTTGAATCCCCACCCCATCAAAAACCCAAGGGGCACTCCAATGAGATAATAGCAACCCAAGTTAATGTAAGCAACATACGACTGCCATCCAGATCCCACAGCCACTCCTGTTAGAGAGAAAAATAAAAAAATAAAAATAAAAAGCATATTAAAATAACTAGTGATTTGAGTATGTATATGCAACGTAATCAGATTGTTATTAAATCAAACAAATAAATTTTCAGAAGAAAGTATTACCAGAGAGAACAGGCTGAACACTATTGAGAAGAATAGTGAAGGCTAGGAGAAGAGAGAGTTCATTTACTGCTTCAAGGACAGGTTTACTTGAAGAGAATATCAAGGCAATCTCATTGTGGAATATCATAATCAAACACCAGAAGAAGAGTCCAATTATAATTGATGTTACTACTGATACTGCTGTGGCAAACTTGGCCCCTTTTCCGTTTCCGGCTCCGAGCTCAT
This sequence comes from Ficus hispida, assembly GCA_025413025.1. NCBI lineage: Eukaryota > Viridiplantae > Streptophyta > Magnoliopsida > Rosales > Moraceae > Ficus > Ficus hispida. Next base: position 4,521,057 of record CM046365.1, read on the forward strand.
TTGCTACCCTTACCCTTCATTATATGTACACCATCAAAAGCGTAAGATAATTAAAATACCAACTAAATACATACATACATATATATTATATACGTATAATAGAACAAACCACGTTACAAATGACGTGTGAGAGGGATGTCATATGAGAGCTTCTCTCATTATACATGCACATACGTGTGTATATATATATATATATATATATATCTATGTATACGTCTAATATGTATTGATCTTTTCATAGAAGAAAAATTAAAGAACAAAAGAAATGGTTCACAATCTTTCTTCTCTCTTTTTGTCTCTACTTCACGCAACTTCCGGGAAACGTCACTACTAGAATCGAAATTGAGCACTCCATGGTTGACGTCTTATTTTATTGCTGCTTTCTTAAATGTTGCTAGTCAAAGACGGCCTATCAATTAAATTAACTTGAGAATGAAGCGATCTACAAACTTTTGTTGGCAAACATATTTAATTTGTAACTTGATTAAAGAGTAAAGTTCCGTTTCTGAATTGATTACTTTGTTTAAGAGGGGGAAAGTAAAATTAAAAATTAAAAAAAATAAAAGGAAAAGGAAAAAAGAAAAAAACAAACAAACAAATCTTTTTCTGCTGGCTTGTGTGTTCCCAACTTATTCAATAGACAATAAAACAAACAATGAGATCAGGACAAACTGACTGAGAAGGCGGGAACAATTTTTTTTATTTTTATTTTTATTTTTTTATAATCATTTTTTTCACTTGACAAAGCTCTACGATTAGGAGTTAGGACCGCAAAAGACAAGCACGTCATGCTCTTGGGTTTCTTTTAGACTTAAGAGCTCCATGTTTGTTATTATAGTACATCTTTTTTTTTTTTTCTTCTTTTTAATGACCGATTAAATTTTCACTGTCGTGTCTAGGAGATGGATCACTTCGGCGTCGTTTGGTGCATTATTTTATTGTCAAAATTCAAAAATTCTATTGCTAACAATTAATCGGACTAGTTAAACGGAAAACAATATTCATATCATAAAATTTTCTTTTTGACTTGCAAATTAAAGGGGAAAAAAAAAAAGAAAGAAAGAAAAAGACTTAAGGCTACTTGTTCTTCACTCTCCAGAAATTTTTCTACGCGCAACAACCGCACATGCTGATTATATGAACGTCGTTTTTCACAACTTTTGCCACCCGCAACATCCATGTTTATTTTCTTCCGCCGAGATAATTTGACTAATCGTGCAAATATGTTTTTGTCTTCTATATATATATATATATATATATATAAGCGACAAGTCCAACTTAGACATTATAGTATGGTACACAAGTGTTTTGTAAGATAGAAATTAATGAACAAAGTCGACAAGTATATTTATGAAGAAGTTGAAAATCTTACAATATTTGTAAGCCTGGCATTTTCTCAAAACAAAGATAGTGACAGGCACGAGGCTCACTAAACGTCAGTAGTTTTGAGTTGTGAAATCAAAACAAGAAATTAAAATCACTTGAAACATAATTTGAGGAACAGGCTCCGAAGCCATACAGGTGTTGCGCACCGCAATCTTTGCGAGGAATAAAAGATAGAATTGAAGATTTGTTTTTTGGATTGGTGTGTGTGTGTGTGTGGCTGGATACCGACTCGATCTCTAATTGTTGAGAGTATTAAAAGTGCCGAGGGGTCACTGTAGATCTCTCTAGACTCTGCGTACTACCACCACAAGTTGAGCTTCTTCAAAAATGACAAGTTTAACCTTATTATAAATAATGAATGCAACAACGATTATGTATGCCATGACGACTGTGAATTTGCTCGAGGCTAAAGTTGAAGTACATGGGCTTGATTATGAATGGACAACGATCTTCCAGTCTTATCATCACTCATTACTTTTTCAAATTAAAAAAAAAAAAAAAAAAAAAGAGAGAGAAAGGTGTCTTTTCAGTACAAGTCATCTAACGTACATTCAGTCAGCTTAAAGCTAGTCGTCATTAAGAGTTAATACTAAGCGATCTTAAGCTCATATTCTTTGTCAAAATTTCTAAGAATAATTTTGATAGTCAGAGGTAACAATCCAGAAAGAACCTTCAAATAATTAAGCAAAAAAATAATATAATTTAATTTAAAAAGTAAAACCTTCAAATAATTAATTAAGCATTGACCGACATTAAAAATTAATGATAAAATGATGAACAGAAAGGCCAAAAATAATGTGTGGTCAAGAGGAATTTACCCGGCGCCTGCAAAGAATGCCAGAGGAATCATCATCTCCCACCCGTTAATCGTCATACTACATGCCGAAGAAGACAAAGTCCAAGCCCATTAGAAATTATTGAAAAACACAGAAAAGAGTTTGTGTACATGTGGAAAACGGAATCTCAAAAACCAGATTTTATAAAACATAGAATGATAAATATTCAAAGATTTCCCAAACATATATTACGTGAATTTACACGAAACTATCAAATACTAATAGTGACAGAGGGCAAAATTTGAATCCTGACATACCATATAGATAAAGCATCCAATGCAATCTCTGCATTCTTCAGATTGCCTGTCATCAATATCAGTATTCTGTAGTACCAGTTTTCCAAGCTGCGTTGTGAATATTGAAAATGTATATTCATACATTAGAAACCAAAAATGTAAATCCAACCACAGGAACTTTTGTATTCTCTATGGAAATTTGTATTTAAGACGCTTAATATTCACGAATAATAATTATGTTCCTCTAACTTTAACCGAGTGTGTACCCACAGCTTACCCCAGAACTTTCACTAGCTAATTAACCAGGACTAGTTGTTACCTGAATTTTGCCCCATCGTCCTATTTTTGTCTTTTAAATCCTATACATTTTTTGGGACCATTTTTTTCCTTGCCAAATTTCTGATGACCGCATGTTGTGATTGGATAAATCATGCTTCTAAAGTATGCTTTTTGTTTTTCTTTTACCAAACAGAAATAAACTGTAGTTACCGATACAATCTAATAGTAATAACACACCTGATTTCACTTAAAAAAATATTGAAATTTGAGTCCCCATCCTCAAGTTAAAAAAAAAAAAAAAAAAAAGCTTGCTGAATTATTTTGATTGACCTGGTGGATGGACGGAGAGAGAGGCGTACCATAGCATTAACCCAGAAGAAGCAGAAAGTTTAGTAAACTCCCAGAGGCCAGAAAACGCCTCAGTGGAGAAACCAGCCCATGTCAAACGACAGCCACCGCAAACAGTGTAACCAAAAAGGCCAAACACCAAAACCCACCAAGAGAAGTTCAACGTAATGGCGGTGCCGATAACTCCAAGCTTGAGCTGGTAAACAAACAGCCAGCTGACGATGACGTGCACGGCAAGTGCCGCAAGAGACACCCAGGCGATGACGCCTGTCTTCAGCTGGCTCTGCAGGAACCGCTGCAGAGGGAACTGGATGGCGAAGCTGAAGTGCAGGGAATCATGCAGACCGATACGATGCCTGAGAGCTCCGCCACGTCTGTCGGCTGTCCGAGGAGCTTCAGGACCGGCGAAGCGAAAAGATAAATCGGCAAGAGGAAGACGCAGCATACTGAGAGGACTATCCACGAACGCTGCATGTATACTCCCAACATGTAATACTTCTTTGCTCCGAACGCTTGGCCGCACAGAGTTTCCAACGCGCTTGCCATTCCGAGCTTATCAGCAGGAAAAAAATAAATTAATTAATTCAAGAAATTAAAGAAGTTATCTCTTTTTTGTTTTTATTTTAGTTTTCTGTTTTAAAGCAGTCGCACTTGACGATAATATGTAGAAATTTATCTGTGTACGTCAAACACATAACAAGCGTAAAAAAAAAAAAAAAAAAAAAAAAAAAAAAATCAACATCCAAAACATGAAACAGAATCATAATGCAATCGTTTTTTGCTTATTGCCGTACTTGTTAACGTTTTTTTTTTTTTTTAACTTTTTTTTAAGGAAAAAAAAAGGCTATTTTGAAAATAATAATACATAGAAGTGTTCATGCCAAAATTTTCAAAACAGAGAAGAAATTAAAGTCAAAACTTTAGAAAATAAGATAAGGAAACCGAACCAATAAAGATGGAAAAATATTGATGTTTTCGATTTTTGAATGAAAAAGTCTGGACGCTTCGTAACAAAACGTTGGTTGGGGGTATTTTCTCGGAAATTAATGCTTGAAAAAGTAATAATAAGGAGAAGAAGATTAGAAGAAGAAATATCGGTTTTCTTCCTGATATGGATAAGAAGGAGATATATAATTACCAAAAGACCGAAGTCGAAGCCGACGATGACGTTATTGGCGATGGAGATGGCGGCGAGCTCGAGGTCTCCGAGGTGGCCGGCGAAGGCTTGGGTGATGACAAGCATGGAGTAGGAGGCGACTCGGCTGAAGATGGCTGGGCCCACTATGTGCCACAGCTTCTTTGATTCAATCCAGACCCTCCGTCCAAGAGGTAGAGGTTCTTGATCATCATGATCATCTTGTTGTATTCCTTCTTTTGCTAAATAATATTGGTCCTCCAATAATGGAGTCTTAGCTTCATCTGTTACGCCGTTACTAGACATTTCTTTCTCCTCTACACCAATTCCAAACCTCGTTTATGAATATTCAAGACTTTACGCGAGAGAGAAAGACAGACAGACAGAGAGACAGACAGACAGAGAGATTAAGGTCGTAAGGAGATTGGCTTGTAATTTACAGGGGGTGACTGTGAGGACATATCTTATGGGCCCACCAGATGCAATGGTCTTTGTTAACTTGTTTATTTCTTCGTTATTTGGAATCGTAATTAAACCAAAAACCTCCATAAAATTCCTTCCATATAATAGTTTATATTGTCCTTACACCCGAGGCTTGGTTGTTTTGGTAATATTTTACAGTATTTGCTATTTATTTTGTATATTGCCTTTCCGAAAACGGTACGTACAGGCTTTTGCAACAGAGAAATATTTTGACACGTCTCTTCTTCCCAAACTTACACTATTTCTTTTGTTAATTTGTGCAGTCTGGCTTTTATTTTATTTATTTTATTTTTTGCACAAGTAGTCTGGCTCTCCTCTTATCTTCTTTCTTTCTTGCCAAGTGCAAACCGTATAAATGTTTTCCAGCTGTCTTTGATATTTACTGAATCATTAACTTAAATGGTCAAATTAGAACCATGCTTTTAAAAAAATATCCGAAAACAAAAAAAAAAAAAAACCCTAAATCTATTTTAACAAGAAAAAACAGTCTTTTTTTCCTAAAAAATAACCACATTATTATATACTACTAAAAGAAAAAGGTTTTCACTGTTCCTTCTACAGTGATAAATAGTGATTTTCATTTTTTTCTCTCTGATTTTACTTCATTAATACAGTACTGTTTTGCTACAGTAAATGAACAGTGAATGAACCGTGATGAACAGTGATTTTCATTTTTTTTTTCCTCAATTTTGCTTCATTAGCTACAGTGTTACACAGTGTTTACTACAGTGAATGAAATTATTTGAACAATATTTTTACCTTTTTGTTACAGTATAATGACTTTTTTACCTTTCATCACTAATTATTTTTTTCCCTCCGTTACAATATTATGCCGATTTTACCCTTTATTTTTTTATCAATTGACAATTTTGTTCTTGACTTTTAGTTATTTTTACTATTTGATACGGTGTTGGGACAACTTTGTCCTTCTAAAATTATTAATGACGATTTACCCTTCGTTTGTAGTTGTTTTTTTTCTTTGCTACAGTATTATCCTGTTTTACCCCTCTTTTTTTAGTTGCTTTTCTTTTTCCTATAGTGTGTTGTCAGTTTTATCCCTATTCAGAGTTTTTTTTTTTTTTCCTTAATATTGTTTTTATCATTTTTTTACGCTAAATTTTAGACATTAGATTTCGATCTATTGTTATATTGTGTTTTTTCTCCTATGTCTTTTTTTATTTTGAAACGATTTTTATTTTAAATTTTTTATCTTTATTTCAGATTTTTTGAGGTTTTTTTTCTATTTTTTAAAAACCTTTTTTTTTAGATTCTCCATGCATTTTTTTTTGTGTCTTTTTTTTTGTTTTGTTTTATATTTAAAAAATCCTTTTTTTTAATTTTTTGCATGTATATAATCTGATAAAAATTTATTTTTTTGGTTTTTTTATTTTTTTTAAATAGTAAAAAAGAGGACAAAATGAGATATATATATTTTATTTTGTTATAATTTTTTATTAGGGTTATTTTTTCCTGTTCTTTTGAATCTAAAGATTTTTTTTTTTTTTTTTGTTTTATTTTTGTTTTAATTTTTTTTCTTTAAATGAGTATGACTACATAATTTTTTTTAATTTTTTTTCTTTTGTTTTCATTTTTATTATTTTAGTACTATTATTATTGAGAGAGATTTTGAGAAGAATTATACTTATTATAATTATAATATTTATCTTCACTAATTATTTTTATTATATAATAATCAATTTTTTATTTTTTTTTCTTTCTCCGTGCAACGCACGGGTATTAAACTCGTTAATTCTAATTAAAAACAGATCTTAAGGTTAGTCATTATTATAAACATAATTATTAAAAAAATACAGGTCTTTAAGATAAAACTGAGTCAGTATCTAAAAAGTGTTTATATATGTGATTGAATTAGTTCCTGATTTGATAAAAGATCCTTATTATAAATTGCTGGTCCATGTATAAACAATATCATTACCTGGTCCTCATTGCCAATCCCTGTTCCATAATAAAAATACAAAAACTTTGAAACAAAAATAAAGAAAGTTCATCAAAATTTCTACAAAATATCATATTAAAAAACACACAACATATAACCAATGAAAAGCAAAATCTCTATTAAAAAAAAAAAGAATGGATCTAATCTTGAAGCAAAGCACAACCAGAAAGAAAACTAATACTGAGAAAAGTGGGGGGGGGGGGGGGGGGGGGGGATAACATTACCAAGATTTATTGAAATCCAAACAACAAAAAACACATAATTGAAGAAAACGTTGAATAAAAGAACAAATATGGTAAACTTGCAAAATGCAGAATGATCCCACCGACACAAACTTTTAAATATCGAAGAGTAAAACAACCACGAAATCAAACGGGAGATGCAGACGATCAATAGGGAAAAATGATCAACAAAACTAGTGGGGGGAAAAGAAATAGTGCAAAAATGTTTCCATAACTAATTAGGAATTCAAATGTGGCTTTCTATTATTTCCAAAAATTTTAGGTCTAAAAACAATAGTTGACACATTTGATTTTGAATTTGACAAGCCTCAGAATTCAAAAGCAAAGTAATGGATTTCATTTTCCATTAAAAAGCGCCACAAAAAATAAATGTAAACGTGATTTGTGGGGGAGTGAGAGTTTGCGGGGAAGGGTGAGTGCGAGAATACAATTTGATGAATTGAAAATTTTCTTCAAATTTATAAATAAGTTGAGTTGTGTTCATTTTTCAAAAGAAGTGTCCCAAAATAAACATTTTGTGTAAGAACGTCATTATTTTTCCTCCTCAAGTGAAACTAACTATTGGTCATCACTAAATTTGCAAGTATAAACAATGTAATGATAATGATATATATCGGTGACAAGAAAGAATACAATTAGCCATATTCTTTTACTTAGTCTCCACTTGGTATTTCAACTCAACTCCAATAAGCTGTATTTTTTATCTTAATTTTGGTTTTTTCTAAAAAAATAACAAAAATTATAATAATTTTTAAAAATCAAACAATTCCAACTTAAAAATTTCATTTCCAACCGGCGAACCAAACGAAGCATTGGATTACTTTCTAATAAAAAATGAGTACTTTCTTGAATCTAAGATATACTTTTTATAGTATTTCTTCTTTCTGTTTTTATAAAGCTTTAAAGATTTTTGTTTCTTTTTATTTTGTATTATTGGACATTTGCCTCCAATTTTTCTTTTCTATTATTGACTACTTACCCAAACTTTTCATTTTGATAATTTATCATTTGAACCACTACTACAAAACCCACCTTCAACACATCCGAAAAGTGTCATCTAAGGCTTTAAACATGGCCCATAAAATCGTCGTCTAGATGGGCGTCGGGAAAAGTAACCCTTTAGACATTGCTTTTACGTTTACGGTGACCCGTATACTTGGTTTAGACGACCCCGCCTTTAGACAACACTTTGACGGTCAATGTCTAAGCTAACTTCAGATGTCGCTTGTTTAGCAGGCGACGTCTAAAGGTCATTTAAAAAGAAAAAGAAAAAAAGTAATAAAAAATTCTATAACTTTGTTTGCACCCCAACAATGCATTATAAACTAAAAAGAGCAATATATATATATATATATATATATACACACATATTTTGTTCATCACAGAAACAAATATAATTTAACATTAATATCTGAGAATAGAAATATAATAAACATTAATTAATGTAGTCATGTGAAGTTATTGTAGCTGCGGCTTAATTATCCAAAGCCACTGTAATGTCGGACAAGCAAGGCACTCTTAGAGCATCGTTTGAAGCCATTTCTTGGCAGTCACTCGAAACCTAATTAATGGCTACTTCAGAAGAAAGCTCTGCCCTCGCAGATTCAAGCCCAGCAAATACCGCAGCTTGATCATTCAATTATGTACACAAATGAAGAAAGAGAGGTATGTTGAACAACACAACACCAGTGGGTAAAATAACTTCTACTATTATTAATATAATGAGTAGATCAAGACCTCATAAAAAGAGAACCCTACAAAAACAAAACGCTACACCTTGAGCACTCTCACACTGTCAGATTACTCCTACAAACTAAATGACAGAGCCAAAATAGTTCACAAACCACTCAACACTACACTTGGCTTATTTGCCTAAAAATTTGACGTGCTGCAAATGAAGAAAGCAAGCATATTTATAGGCTCCAAGATACTTGCCCAACAAGTTTCGGGCAGGGAATTTAATTTCTGCCCGCCGCAAACACTTGCTGTCCAAGTGTATTACTTGATCACCCCGTGGTTTGTTGGCACCGTCTTGTTGACACGTAGCTTGTTTTGACTCAGTAACCAAAACTACATGGACTTGGGTTGGGCAGAATTGATTTGAGCTTTTTTATTTTTTTTTTTTTAAGTGAATTTGAGCTCTTTTTTGTTTGGCCGGTGTTGGACTTTAACAAGGTATATATACATATATATATATATATATATTATGTATGTAGAAGTATACTTGAGGAGTCGTTATGTCACCAGTTTTAAATGGTTTGATGCTTCCCTGAGCCTTCTTCTTATCATGAGGGAAGTTGACAGTACAGAAAAATGAGTAAAAAGAGTGGGGCTTTGAATGAAGAATAAATGACTTTGATGTCTATCATTTTGTTTTTCCCACTTCACTCCTAATCATCAATCCTTTCAAAGATGAGCAAGCCACAAAAAATTCTCTCCGTCACTTCACTTGTACCATTACAAAGAGAGAGAGAGAGAGAGAGAGAGAGAGAGAGAAGAAATTTCATGATAAGAAAGAACTTGGTGTTCACGCTTATCAAGAATAGAACTCCCAAATTTCTCACTAGAGATATGAACTTTGATCATTCAAAAAATAAAAACCAACCCTTTTCTCTATTGGCAATTAACGAGTAGAAAGAAGATAGGACCATCATCAAAACAGTTGTGGAACAGAGATGCTATTGTCAAGGCTGTAACTTGAGAAATTACCACACAAAATGTGAAGCTGTGAGAAGCTGGGAAGAGCAGAAAGTTTTCCATTTTCTCCACTAAAGCCATCAGAAGTCATTACAATTTGAGCAAATTCTCATTAGGTATGCGTTACCAAATATCTTGAAAGGGTCTAATGTAAAAAAGCTACCTTTTCGAACTCTTGTGTCTTGAAATCAAACTCCGTCCTAGCATTTACCATCTTCACCCACGTCAAAACCCATATCTGAAAAAACCCAAAAAAAAAAAAATGTATATATATAATAATAAAAGATTCCTAAGAAATGACAGTTTCAGTAAAAGAAAGAAAGGGGGGAGAAAAAAAAGTGAGAACCCATTTATCAAAAGCTAAGAAAAAACAGAGTAAAACATAGCATTACCTACAAAACACCAGAGCAAAATGAGTAATGAAAAAAAAAAATTATGACGGAATTCTTTGGAGCCGAAAACAAAGCAGAGCCATAGCCCAAGAGGGCCGAAATGTTATTAAAGAACCTAAGTGTCATTTTGTCACTTTTTACATTTCAGCAAAGCAGAATCGGAGCTTCTCGGAATTACCCCAAAGCGATCATTTGCTAAAGCAGAGTTCTGATCAAGAGGCAGATCTTCCCTTTCAACTTAGCCACAAAGTATTGCAATTTGCTATTTAGCCACTAAAATCACCTTAAATTTCATGGGCGACTAAACTAGTAGATTAAAGCCGAAGACTTTTTAGTTTTTAGCTAAGAACATCTCCCACAAGCAATGTTAAAAAATTGTGTCAATAATAAATTTTGATATGTGGATAAAAAATGTGCTCTGTAATTGAGTATTATATTTGATATCAAATTCATTAAATGCTAAAATTTGTGATAAATTTATTATTATATATAATTAATGTTAAATTTAATATTTGATTCATATTAATAATTAACTTGACTTTTATCATATAATTATTATAATAGTTTCATTTTTAAAATAATTAAATACTAAATGTTCATCTTTACAAATTATAAAACACAATAATAGTGATAAAAAGAAAAAATAACATTATGTATTTAAGTATAAAGTAGAATAATACTATTTTTTATATTTCATTGGTGAGAATAAAGACTCTGCTCCTCTTGAAAGGGTGCTCTGATATTGAATCTCGGCCACAGCGCCATACGCGATCTACACGCTGCATATATCGAATGTATCTCTTGAAATCAAAATCACAAATCCTAAATTAAGACAAATTCGAGAGAGAGAGAGACCTTGAGGAAATGGCGAGCATAGAGGAGGGAGTGGAAGTGGCGGAAGGTGGAGCCATATGGCTCCCGAAGGAGTTGAAGTGACGGCAGCCGACAAGAATCAGCACCGACACGCCGAAGGTGGTGGGTGCCGACGTTGTACCTCTTCGCTATGTTCGGCAACACCACATAGCTCTCAACCACCGCCATTTTTCTTCGTGCTGAACAATGAAGGATTGTTTCAGTGGTTGGAGAAGACGAGGGGCTTTTCAATTTGGTTTCGTTGAGGAACTAATATTCTCGGGGAATCAAACAGACTAACCGTCGAGGGATGATAAATAGAGGTCGGGTAAGTCAGAGGAAAGGTGGGGGAAGGAGGCGCCGTTCTTATGCTTTCCGGTTTGGTTTTGCTGTTTGCAAGAGAGAAAATTACTGTTCTTGCATTTCAGCGGCACACAACAGGCATTGGTGAAGTATAGTACGCTTCATTTTTTATTTTAATTTTTGAAAATGTGCGCGGTTTATTAAAGACCCTTTTAATTTTTTCTTTTAAACAAAAATAAAAGAGAGAAAATGAATGCCAACTGACTGCTTTTCTTTTCCCTTTTTTTTTTTTTTTGTAATTGGAAAAATAAAAGTTCGTTTTATCAAATCTTAAGGTGACACTACGGGATTAGATACATTTAAATTTCATATCTCCGCTAGACGTCGCCCGTAAATTAGGTGATGTCTAAACTTTATTTTAGACGACACCCATTATTTAGGTGATGTCTAAACTATAGTGCTGCCCGCAAAAAAAAAACGACGTCTAAACTTATAACTGATTGCCGAGGGTTAGATAACACCTGCGTAAATAGACGTCGTTCATGATAATTTTAGATGTGGCCCATAAACAAGTGATGTCTAAACCTGTCATCAAGTAATCAAGTGCTTCCTAAATATTTTATTACAATATTTACTTGTAACAGTCATTAATCTCTATTAGGAGAAATGGTAAGTTATGCAGTCTCATATAGTATAAAAATATATATATGATGAATGGTTCAGAAATAAAAAGACCACCTCTTAATGGTATAAGACATTTTGGGGTGAGTCCAAGAGTAAAATCATGCGTGCACAAGGTCTAAAGCGGACAATATCATACCAAAGGAAGATACGGATCATTACAAATAGTATCAGCGTCTATACCCAACCAGAAGTATGGCCAACGAGGACGTTGAGCCCCAAAAGGAGGGGTGATTTTCATGAAAAAATTAGGGCATGATTTTCCTGTCAAAATTAGGGCAAGTGAGGGTTTTTGTTTTTAAAGAAAAAATTAGGACATAATTTCGTGCCAAAATTAGGGCATGATTTTTTGTTCCAAAAGGTGAGGTTTTTTTTTTTTTTTTGCCCTCATAAAAAGGCATAAAAACATCAAGAAAAGATTTTTTTATCCATACTTTAGCACAAATATGTCGTGAAAAAGGTTTTTATGTCCGTCTTTTGGTACAAAAACATCACAAAAAGGTTTTTTTGTTCGGATGTTAGCATGAAAATATTACAAGAATAGATTTTGAATCCATTTTTGTCATCACAGAAAAGTTTTTTGTGTTTGTCATGATGCACATACACCTCAAGAAAAGGTTTTTTTTTTTTTTTTTTTTTTTGTTCCATACTTTTGCACAAAAATGTTATAAAAAGAGGTTTTCGTATCCGGCACAAAAACGTCACAAAAAAGTTTTTTCATTCACCTTTTAGCACGAAAACGTTACAAGAATAAAATTTTTATTCATTATTTGTCACTAAAACATCACAGAAGAGGTTTTTGTGTCACCATACTGTTACTAGCGCCTACCCCACATGGAGAGTACCAAAGGCGCGGAAATCTTAATCTTATAAATTAGTTGTATCTTTAACCGAAAATCAAATTTTTACCTTGATATTTGAGTTAAAACAAGAAACAATTTACAAAAGTTTAATCAGAGGAAAAAATCATAGAGCAGATATACCACCCAGGCTGTTGGCGCAAACCACCTTCTCTTATGGGTGGTGGCCAATTTCCTTTTAATTATTATAATTTAATTAACTGAAAGGATTATCCAATTAAATATTTCTCATGTCATTATAAATAGAGAGAAATGTTCTTCTGTTACACTTTTTACTTTTCTGATCATGTGTTGAGAATCAAAAGAAAAGAATATAAACGCTATTTACATGATCATATTTAATTATTATGGACGTCCATTCGTACAATCGAGTAATACCGAGATTAGGTGTGAAAGACCTAAAGTGTCTTAGAAGTTGAATTATCATTTAGGTTATCGACTTAATTGAACAACAAATTCATAATCTTATTCATAATGCATATATTAAAAGGGAGAAAGAGGTATACACTAGTTTTTTAAAAATAATTAAAGTAAACAACACGTCTTTAAAATATTTAAAATAAATAGTAATAAATAACAAATTTATTAAATAAATGATTTACTTATATCTTACAATTATGTTATTTAACTTATAAATTTTCTATTTAGCAAGTTTAATTTTCATTTCTAATAAATTTTTTTCATTGACATAGTAAATTTACTTCAAATATTTTAAAACGTTAGTATTTACTTCACTTATTTTTTTTGTAAAAAATGTAATTTAATTGTTACAACTTCCCTCGCATTAATATGTAGCGGAGCACACCCCGCCCAGCGGACTCTATTGAGTTCTTACCTCAACTAAAAAATTTACTTCAAATTATATCCTAGTTTGGTCCCCTAAAATTTTCGAATTCTAAATTTACTTGAACTTTTTTTTTTAAGTTTCAATTATGTCTTACTATTTGAATTCTATATATATATATATATACACACACATTCAATTTCAAATTTAAAATCACAAATAAATCAAAAGCAATTACACTACTATTTACATTTAAATTCGTATTTTTTAACTTTTTAAAATAGATTAAATTAGATTACAAAACTAAAAAAAAAAAAAAAAGAAAGTTGATCGTTTTTTAGTTCTAACTTTAATTTATTAATTCATGTTCCCTAAAATATTTTTCTGGCTCTTTTAGAACACTAGTTCGAGACTTTTTCTTGTCCCATAACAAATGGAAATGGAAATTGGGTGAATTAATTTCGATAATAGTATCTATGAAAATTTTAATTTCAAAATCTAACACTACTTTTCAATACTTTCATATATAACATTGCTACGTCAGATTTTAAGGGACCCGTCTAGTTGAAATATCGAAAATGCCCTCGTTGAAACCCTTGACCAATTTTCTTTATCTTCTTCTTTCTCTTCCCATTTTTCCTTGCTGCCATTCTCCACTGTCTTCACAAGATCGGCGAGTTATCTGAAAACCCAACTTCCTAGAGTTCCGCCCATCTGAAAATCGCAATTTCGAAATCACTCGCTGCTGCTTTGATTTAGTTGCACCATCACCAAGAGTTTGCTCGCCCAGAGTTCGTCGCCGTCGTCGTTAATTTGGATCTTTTTTATGTTGGGTTGTTTTGGTCACTTTATTCCTTTTTTTTTTTTTTTTTTGTCGATTACGGCTTCTCCTTGTGAGGGTGCTAGATTTTCCTTTTCGTTTTTTGGTTTATGGCTGTTGTCTGGTTGTTCAAAGTTTGTTTTTTTATTTTTATTTTTCAGTGTGCAAGGCACATTAATAATTACTATTAGTCACAATAATAATTACTTGCGTCTATAACATTATGCAACTATTAGAACAACATATTTTTGTTTCGATTTTGGTATAACAACAATGCTTTAAATTGAATGACTAATTGTATTTTTATTGACACTTCTGCAACCAATTTCAACAAAACATATATATACTTAGTCTATTGCAATGGTAATTGTCATAATAAATACTAATCACTATGATAAATACTCATAGTCATGACGGCATCCAATTATAGTGGTAATTATTATAATTACTTTCGGATTGGCATTTAATATTTGCATTCCAATTTATAGTAGTGTTTATATATATGTAATTATTTATATGACCAATGAGTCATTTTTATAATGACCATTTAAGGACTTAGTTTAATTTATGAATGTAAAAAATAGTTTTTTTAAAATACATAAATGAGACTCATCCTAACTTATTTCTAACATCAATTGTTATAAAAAGCTTGACATTCACCTGAAATATAGTTTTTGGGTTAGTAATGTATACAAGTAATTATGCAAATAATTAATGAGTCATTTCCATAATAACCATTCCAGGACTTAGTTTAATTTATGGATGTAAAAAATAGTTTTAAAATGTATAAATGTGACTCACCCTAACTTATTTATGACATCAATATTAATATTACAAAAAGCATTACATTCATCTTAAATACAGTTTTTGGATTAGTAGTGCGTACAAGTAATTATATAAATGATCAATGAGTCATTTCTATAATAACCATTTCAGGACTTAGCCTCCATTTGGTAAGTTAGTTAGAAATGAAATTTGTAAGTTAAAGTCAATTGCCTTTTTAAAAATTAGCTATAAATTTTGTTGATTTTTTAGAAAAATAGAAAAATTGATATGAAAAAATATAATTTAGTTGAAGTTAAACTTGAATACTAAAAAAAAGACTTAGTTTAATTAATGGATGTAAAAAATAGTTTTTAAATGCATAAATACAACTTACCCTAGTTTATTTTTAACGTCAAAATTATTATTACACAAAGCTTAACATTAACCTTGAATACAATTTTTTGGTTAGTAATTTGTACAAATAATTATAAATAAGACCAACGAGTCATTTTTATAATGACCATCTCAGGACTTGATTTCAAAAAAAAAAAATTTCCCTATTTTAAGGTTTATGTTTAGTATAATGTTTTCATTTGATTTTAAAAGTGCTATATGAAGTATCCAAAATATCATAGCACTATCAAAATAAAAAAGAAGAAGAAGAAGATAGTGAGATCAGAAATAAAGAGAAAGAGGGAAATGGCTAAACTATGGGGAATCAGGAGATGGCTTGGCCTCGTTTGTCTGCCTCTACGGAATGGGTTCCTTCGTGAGGGCAAGAGCCTTGGGGACAGAGAGTGAAAGAAAGAAATAAACACTATCCATTGACTAACCCATTTGCAGAGACCTTCTAGACCCAATTCTCCACTTTCTTAAAGACGGCGAGTCAGCCCCCTCCCTCCAACCCCATATTGGCAGCCCAGATTTGTGCCTAGCCTTAAACCTCGTCATCTTTCCCAACACCGAGTCTAGAGAGAGAGAGAGAGAGAGAAAGCAGAAAGGAAGGGAAGGAGAACAAAGAAGAAAATTATTAAAAAAAAAAAATGATATTGGTTTTTGATGAGGGTAAATTTGGTAATGTATATAGGTGAGTCTTTCAAAATCTGATATGAGAATACTATATATATGGAAGTATGAAAAATGAGTTAGATTAAAATTAAAATTCTTAAAAATGTTATTATTGAAATTGACCCAAGCAAATTTTCTCAAGTTTTTGGAGGAGAAGAACAGTATGTGGGGCCAATAAGAAAATTATGCGAGATGCACATGCGCATGCACACATTACCCCATCTATCTACATGATCGGACTATTGCCAGCTTTTGCCAGCTCGTTTTCTTCATCCAAATAACATATTATAGACCAAAAAAAGGACAAAAAAAAAAAAAAAGAAGATTCTAAATTAAGCCAGATTAATCCCATTCTTGTCAATAATGGAACAAAAAGATATTAGGGGCCGTATTGTCTGGTTCACGTAAAATCCATACAACTGCCGTATCTTGCTGCCACGTGTCCCTGAGAATTGGCTCCTAACACGTGCCTCCAACCACACAGCCATTTCCATGGTTGTTTTAAGCTTCAAGGTGATTTATGTAGCACTCGCTGTGTTCCATGTTCAAGCACGGCAAGAAGACATTGAGTTTATTGAGGGCCAATAAAATATTATGGAAATCTTTTTTTAAAACTAAAATAGGTTGGAATGAACATGTTAGTTGTTTCCCATTTGTAACGGTTACATTTAATAAAATATTTGATGTTGCATTAAACATATATATATATATATATATATTTTTCTCTCCCCACAATTATACCAACAAAATGGCCAATCACCCATCTTAATTGAATATTGACACAAAAAAAATAAAAATAAAAATAATTTGTGAGTAACCCCTCCTAAGCAAAAATGGGGTCCTGATCGGAGCCACATGAACGCAACACGTGTAGGAAGCTTCATCTTGACTTTATAAGTTGTCAAATCAGATGTGGATGATCCGAATTCCCAATTTGGGTGTATGCCACGTGTCAATATGAGAAATTACGGTCAGATTGCCCGTACATTACATTTCCGTGCGAATAATTAATTAAGTTTTTGGGGATCAGAAATTCACATGCAAGTATTCTAAATTCTAATATCATTAATTGTCGAAGAGTTTGGAGGGGGCAATTTGGTAAAACACTGACAATGGCTTTGGAGTTGTTGAAAAGGTTAACGCGGAAGACAGACTGTGAAAGGTTAGGAGGAGGTGTTCACGAAAGATATTATAGATGGACGAAAGGTGTTGCAACAGTTGGATTGGACAGGGACGTCTCACTAACCCCTATAATTGACAAGTGTCCACTCATGCCCTTAATTGTAATTTTATAGCACACAAAGTCACGTTCCTTCCTATCCCTAATTACGATAATGTCCCTACCGCACGCGTTATAGGCAGTGCATCATAGATTACGTGATCCTCACCTTATCTGATCCTTGAAGAAATTTCAACGAAAGAAAGAGCGACAAAAGCTGGCCAATAAGCAATATTCAATCATTCACACCGTCCAATTGCCAATCTGTTGTTGTTGTTGGTTTTTTTTTTTTTTTTTCCCCCTTTCTTCTTCTTCTGTTTCCTGAAGTAAAATAGGTCATAGAGATGGAGGTTATAACACGTAAATAATCTTAACAATGTGAATATTTCTCGTATAATATATGAATCATTTATAAAATAAATTATTTAGATATCCTGATTAATATAATAATAATAATTTAAATTGAAATATTTAACAAGAAAAATGAATATTATATCAATTTACTTAAAAACAGTAGCAATTGCCAACGATCTGTTATTGTTTGGTAGCCACTTAGCCCATTTAATCATTACGTAATATCAATCATATTTAAACTAGATCTGTCTGGTACATGTGTGGTTGGAAATTAAAATTTGGATTTTTTTTAGAGTAATTATAATCTGTATTTGTATTGTACACACATGTAAACATTAATGCATTCATACGTGATTCCATGTTGTGATTATATATATATATATATATATTAAGAAAACGATTCTTAGGAATCTCACAAGCATTATTGATTAACGCCAACCCCAACCCCCCCCCCCCCCGCTGCCCTTTTCTTCCTCTCCTTTTTATATTCTCTCCTCTTCTCTTTTTCAGACCCCAACACACTCACAAACCCACAAGCATCTCTCTCTCTCTCTCTTCACACATTTCCTTTCTCTTTCTCTCTCTCCTCTTCTTTGGAACTCAAACACTAAAAATGGGTTTTTGTAAGGTTCAAGTTTTCATGATCTTGGGCCTCTTGGCAGCCACATGCATGGCTCAAGCACCAACCTCACCACCAACCGCCTCACCACCAACGGCCACACCACCAACAGCCACACCACCAACGGCCACACCACCAACAGCCACACCACCAACGGCCACTCCTCCGACAGCCACCCCACCGGCTGCGACGCCACCGGCAGCTGCACCTCCCCCGGCTCCAACCGCCTCTCCACCGGCTGCAACCCCAGCCCCAACCTCCACTCCTCCAGCCCCGGCTCCGGCTCCCAAATCGCCTTCCCCGGCTCCGGTTCCGGCTCCACCCACTGAGGCTCCCACCCCAGAAGTTTCTCCTCCACCGGCTCCCTCTCCCTTGAGCCCCGGAGCTTCTGGACCCGAGGCGCCGACTCCTGATAACACTCCAAGTGGCACCTTCGCTCCCGGCTTGGCCAGCCGAGCCGTTGTAGCCGGAACCGCACTCGCCGGAGTTTTCGTTGCTGTGGCTTTGGCTTAGAGAGGGAGTTCCGCGTGGAAGATTGAGATTCGTCGGCTCTTAGACCTTTTCATTGTTTTGTAATGGACGGATGAGATCTATTTGGTTTCTTTTTCTCATGATCTTCTTTCTTTTTCTCTAAGCGTTTTTTATTTTTTTTTTAATTTTTAATTTCATTCTTGAATCACTTTCTTTTTCTGTTGTTGTTTGTTCTTTCCGTTTTTAAATTATTATTACAGGGGATTGATTTGAGAGAGAGAGAGAGAGAGAGAGAGAGAGAGAGGTGGAATTTGGGTGGGGTAACTTTTGATTCATTTTCATTGTTTTGTTGTCCACACGTGTACCGATTTCTGTAGATTGAGTCTGATATGTTGTACATCTAATAATAGTTGAATAAACAATCTGTCATTTTTTTTTATTTTTTTTGTGACTTCCATTCTTGTTTTTATTGATTTCTTGCATCACCAAATTAAGGAAGATGTGAACACAAGGACCAATTAACAATTGTATTTACTCATAATTTTTTTTTCCTGAAGATCATTTTACAGTATTAGATATTAAAAGAGCATTCTATGTAGCTCGATTCACATAATTATCTTTTATTTTTATTGGTGTTTAGCACGTATAAAAAGTAAGACCACATTTACGTTGGGCAAATGAAATTACAACATTTCCATTGTTTAGTTTTTAGTTTTTAGTTTTTTAGTTTATATATATGTATGTATGTATATATATATATATATTTTTGGTTAGAAACATCAAAACTCTTTTCCTTAATCCATACAAGAATTAGAAATTGTTAACCAGTTAGTGCATTTTATTTGGGTACCTAGGACTACCTACGTGGCTTCCACCTTAAAAGATACGTGAAACACAAATTACTGAAAAAAAAAAAGATAGAGAGAGAGAGAGAGAGAGAGAGAGAGAGAGAACAAAAGGGAGTACACTGTGTGAGTCCGAAGTTGCTAAATTGCTATGTTGTTGTAAAATTACTGAATTCTCTCATAACTTTTTAAATACATTTAGTATGACTAGGCCATTAATTATGAATACATCGGGAGACTTTTTTTTTTTTTTTTTGGGAGCCAACAAAAGTTTTTCTTTTATATCTCGTTTGGAGAAATGATTCAAATTAAAATTTTCATCTCAGTTTTTATCTTTTTTTGAAAATTTTTTTTATTTTTTTTGAAAAATTTTGTCTTTTCTGAAAAGTCAACACAAATTTACTATTAAAACTTAAAATAACAGACCCTAAAATTCACTTTTAACATCATAAAAGCATAATTGGAGACACATTTTCTTCTTTTTTTTTTTTAACTCAAAACCATTCTCTAAATATTTATTGTAAACTTAAAATTTTAAATTTCATAACTTTGTTATTTCAAATCAAAATAAAATATTTTTTTTAATTATATATAATTTCAAGACAAATATAATAAAATTTATATTAATATTTTTCTTGAACATTTTTTTTTTCACTCCAAATAATTTTTTTTCTCCAAATGTAAATTTTCAAAGTTAAATCTCTATTTCAATCCAAAATTACCCATATGTTTGAATGACCTATCTAATTTTTAAAATTGAAAAAAATTTACAAAAAATTGTTTGTTTAAACTTTTTTCATTACTCTTTCATTTAAAAAAAATTATCTCATTTTTAAATATATTTCATACAGTTTCTCTTTTTTTTTTAAGTTTTTTATGTATCTAAATATAATTTTATTTTATAAAAAAATATTCTTATTTAAAATAATAAAATTTTTCTTTTTAAAAATAGGCAAATGATCTAAATAACCCAGCACGTTTCTGAAATCTTTTCCAAACCGGCCGGTAGGTTTTGGATTTATTTTATTGAATGACATAAACATTTTTGGCTTACGATGCTTTATATTCCCAGTAAATAATGATTTAACGGTCATTTCAGTGCTCATACCCAGACTTTCTTCTTCACCTAAGAAAACGTGCTCGTCCTTTGTGGGGTATTCACATTTCTAGATTTCCAAAGAACACAGTCATTAGGATCGAGAGAAAAGATAGCTGCCTTTTTTAAGCCCAAATAATAATAAATAAATAAATAATAATAAATAAAAAGAAAGAAAAGAAAACATATAGCTGGCCTATTGAAATGAATCATTATTTTTCTCCTAATTGCTAGGCTGCCTTTTGTGAGTTTTTCAAGGAGTGAATTGTGACTACTCATCTACCCTTTTATATTTTGAAATATAAGGTTGACATTGACCCCTTAATTTTAAACAACCACCACTACTCTCAAGTGCTCCATTTTTAAGTTGTGTTTGGGATTCCTTGGGTTTCCTTGGGCCCTTGGTCTTGCCCTCCTCAGTACTTTGATAATTATAGCCGAAACTTTTTTAAGGAATGACATACTTATTATAACCTTTTCTAGTTTGTTGTGGAGTCCAACACACACATATATATATATATATATATTGATAGACAGGAATAATATGTTGGGATGTATGCTTTCACGTGAAAATAATGATTCGGGGTTTGATGTTTCGCGGCACTTTAATCAATTGGTCATCTTTTTCTGAAATTTAGACGAGTCAAAAAAAAAAAAAAATTGCTTTTAAAAATAGCTGAAAAAAAGGCAACCACCACGTTTTCTTGTCAACATGACTCATTCAATTAGAGGGAGGGGAAAAAATGTTTGTGATAATTGAGGCAAACGTGTTATGGTCTTAAAGACAGATTGGTGTGAAGATTGAATTCAAAACAATTTTTTCAGAATTAGAGATCATCACGTAGATTTTCCCACATTTGAGAATAATAGAGCAAATTATTTTCATTAACTGAACAATTGAATTAGAGCAAGTTATGTCGTAGGACTGCGTGTCATATGTTATTTATGAGATCCGAGGGTCGTTAAGGAAGATAAGAGCTAACCAACCACATGACATGGGTCTAAGCCATTTTCTTATCTTTTCCTTCTTTTGGAGGGGAAGGTGTAAGTAAGTAAGCACCTTTCTTTATCACTATTATTACTAGTACGAGTCTATGAGAGACGTGCCGTTTTCACTATTTTAAAAAAAAAAAATCCTTTTTTTTTATATGAAAAACGTAAATAAACAATGCTAATATTATATAAATTAAGATCCAAGAGTAATTTTTCTCCATGGTAAGATCAACAGTAAATTTTGGGTAGATATGATGTGGGTCCCAATTATATAAATTAAGGCACCATAACTCGAAACACCCGATTATTAATTTGAAAGGAAAAAAAAAAGGGTTATTTTTATTGACACGAACAAAAACTGAAAGATTTGTTTTTTTTTTTTTTTTAAGGCTTTTTTAATCATTTACCACCTTGGATCCTTCGACTCTCAAGTTCTCAACAGTTAATTAATCAAGTGAAGGAAATAGCCAAATAAGTTCAAGTTTGAGGATATATTAATCATGAAACATTATCTTTAAAACGTGCGATGAAGATCTAGGAGATTTTTATATGCCCATTGAAATCAAACATGATTACAGTATCCCAAATTTCTAGACTAACCCAAACAAATCAAACACAGAAAATCTTCAGCAAAAAAAAAAAAAAAAAAAAAAAATCAAACGCAGAAAATAATTAAAGTTAAAAACAAAATTTGAAATCCATATTCGGCACTTCGAACCAAATGTTGAAAAACAAAAAAAAAAGACAACACAATCTTAACAATTGTTAACAGACTCGTACATGATGTTGCTTCAAGAGCAAAGAAATGACTGAATCAGCCTCGCCGTCCTTTGCCTAGCCCCAGTACGACACCGCGGTGCCGCCCAAGCTTGCGCCGTCCTTTTTACTTTTACTACACTGGTAGAGAGGGTCGCCGGCGTTCTCCCTCCCGCCGCCGTATAGACCTACCACTCTCTGCCGGCATGAATTCCTCTTCCTCCTTCCTTCTTCGGCCTTGTTTTTTTGTTTTTGGTTTTTATTTTTTCCTGATAGCAGAGTGAGCTTCAATTATATGTTGGAGGTTCTATTTTAACGAGGTAGTCTTTAGCTTTTTTCATCCTTGTTATAAATGTAAGGGTGTAGAAAATTTTACCTCATCCTTGGGCCATGGTAGAAGTCCTCTAAAATCATTGGATTTGGACTAATATCAAAAGAATAAATTTGAACCATTGGATTAAAAAGGTTGAAGCGCAAAATTTCTTCAAATAGCTATTCACATATTTATTATGTTATATAGAATTACTTTTATAATAGCCAAATAAATTACGAAAAAAATTAAATTAAATTAAGCTTGCGTTTGATTCACCAGTTAAAAATGAAAAATTTAAGTTAGAGTTGGTTGATTTTTTAAAAATTAATTATAAATTTTGTTATCTTCTAAAAAAAGACAAAAATTGAGATAAAAAAATACAGTTTAATTAGAGTTAAACTTAAATATCAAATAAAACATAAAACCATTTAGTTGAATTTAGTTTAAGGTTCAAAAATAGTATCTTCATACAATATACATATTTTTTTTGTGTTTAAATGTCATCATAATATTTTGATTAACCCCTTAAAAGAGCGTAAGTTAAAAAAAATGCAATTAGTTGAAGTAGGTAGCAAAATTAAAAAAAAAACATAGGTTTAATTAAATCATAAAATGACAAAAAGTAGGGGAAGTGTAAAAGAGGGGGAAAAGGGAAGAAATTATGGTGTGAGGTGTGAGAGAATAAAGAAGCCATTAAGCTAAGCCTCTTTTGATATCCTTTTAAGCAAAAGCTAAAGTGACCCCTATAATTAATGTTCTCTTACCTAACAGAGCTATAAAGATCCATCACAAAGTCTTAAATTCAGTACCTGATGGTATCTGATAATGTAAATTTTAGTTACTAAATATATAAACTTATACAGAAAGACATGTAAAATAAGGGAAATTCATATTCACTTTAACTATATTTTCTTTTGTGTGAATTCACATTTTTAATAGCTGAAGTTTATATTTACAAAAACTAAAATTCACATATAACGAATACCATTAAGTATCGGATTTAAGAGTTTGTGTAAGATTCATTATATACGGTATAACTATGAAAAGTAGAACAAGCTGACCTCCATGAAAAAAATCCAGACCAAGTTGAAATGATTGGATTTAAATTAACTTGAAAAGAATAAATTTAAACCATTGGTAGAAAATGTTGAAGTGCATAATTTCTATTCAAACTTCTATAATACTAGTATGGATTTGTGCGAGCACAATTTTACGTTAGTTTTAGTTTTCTAGTTTCTAATAGAAAGATAATATTATTGTGTTACTAAATATTTTATACCCTGTTCAGTGATAAAAATATTAATTATAGCTGGAAATACATATGGAACGAATTTTATTGAATATATAATGGCCAAATAAATTACAAAGAAAAAAAAAAGACTAAATCATTTATTTAACTGAATTTGGTTTAAGGTTCAAAAGCAGTTTCTTCATAAAATTTACTCTTTTTTTTTTTTTTTTTCAAATGTCGCTATAATATTTCCGATACACCCCCATTAAAAGAATACAATATTAAAAAAAAAAAACACAAATAGCGTAATTAATTGAAGTAGCAAACTAAAAATACAGAAGTTTAATAAATTCATAAAATGACAAGATAATAATGGAAGTGTAAAAAAAAAAAAAAGAGAGAGAGAGAAGAAGGAGAAGAAGAAATGGTTTGAGGTGTAAACGAAGAAAGAAGCCATGTGTACTAAGTTGAAATCATTGGTTTTGAACTAATTTGAGAAATAAAATATGCGAATCATTGGATCAAAAAGGTTGAAGTGCAAAACTTCAAACCTTATTCACATTTCTATGAAAATAAATGTTATAAATTATAAATATAGGGTATTGAATAACGCAAGAAAAAATAAGTGATATTTAATATCACACACTAATAAATGGGCGTCCTATAATATACCATATGACAAGAAAAATGCAACATAAACATGCACATTGGCAGCGTAAGATTAAGGACGCCAACAAAACTAAAATTAAACAAAAAAAAAAAAAAGGGTATATTAGTTAGCTAGCTAGTCAAAACAGTCTGCTTGTGATCTAGTAGTGTTTGCACTTCTATACACATCTCCCCTCTCACAAGTTCCAGTTTTTTCTCAACACGCGCAGCCCCACTGAGACTGATCATGAATGAGCTCTATCGCCTCATGAAACTTTAAAATAAATTTCTGAGGGTTGAAAATTAACTTGAACCAAGAAAATCATTTTAACTCATAATTGAATAATATCCTTCGGTTAACCAAAACCATTGAAGATGAAAAACTGACCTTCACTATGTTCTCTTGCGCTTGAGTTTCTTGACACTCATCGTCGTAAGACAAAAAGTAATTACTTTCTTCAAGATGACTTTTCTTCCTGTGATGTTCAACATCATTTATGCCCTAAAACATTTATTATTATTTTTAAATATGTATCAGTTTACCTTCGAATAAAAGTCATTTCTTTTTATCTTTACTCATTTAGCCTCTGTTTAGTACAATCATTTGTCTTAATTTAGGCCATTCCATTTGAATGACTTATTTAAATATGTGTCGAGACTTTTCATATCTGATAAAGAATTTGGATGCCCATTTTGACGATGCATGTTTCTGTATAAATATACTATATTAAATATTAATATCCAACCATCAATCTAGATGACAATTAAAATATTTATGTTTAATTGTTTCTATTCAAAAATTTTCATCCGAATGTTTCAATCCCTTATTAATATCTTTTTTTTTGTTGGACTTAATCATCTAATAACTTCATTTAAGAACATAAGTAATCCTTTTTAGTTGGACTATTTAGGGAAATGCCACCCACGTCTTGGATTGATTTTAGTAGTAAGAAAAGTTGTTGCGGGAAGCTTAGAATATCAACTATACCCTTATTAATATTGTACGAAATAGATTCCAATACTAATTAATTACTAGAAGGTATTAATAGTGATGCTAACAAATTCTAGCAACCGTATGCTTGTTGGTTTCGAAAACCATAAAAACGGAATTTTATAGAACGATCATGGACGATCGGATCATGTACAACAAAAATTTATTATAAAACTTTTATCATTATTTAATGAAAATATTAATTTAATAAATAAATTATGTATATGAATAAGAATTTATTAGATCAATATCTTAAATGATTCAATTACCACTATCACACTTTTGTGTTCTTTGCTTTTAATTCTCAATGCTTGAAAAAAGTAGAGAGTACAATAGAGAATCTTCACTTTTCAGTTTTTCTCTCTCTATGATCTCATTTAATAAATCTTCTATTTATTGTCATGAAAAATACTTAACTGGATAATCTTTCCAATTAATTTAAATTAAAGAAATGGCCACCTCCCTCGTGCGCCACTTGTCACCCAATCCAATGTTGGGTGGCAGAGGAGATATGATTTTCCCCTTCATTCAACTTTTGAACATTTTTTTGGATATTTAGTACTCATGTCCTTTAAACTTGACACTTTTGATAACTTATTTTCTAAATTTTTAATTTTGATAATTTACTTCATGAACTTGTTAAATTGTAGCAATGTATCATTTATCAATTAATTTTCTATTAAATTGATTATGAAAAATTCATGTACGTCTTATGTGAAGACTGAAAAAACTCATTTTCAATTAAAATTTTCAAAATATAAAACAAATCTTCTAATTTTAAAAATTTTAATTTATTTTAAAATTAACTAAAAGGGATATATTGTAATAATTTAACAAGTTCATGAGATAAATTATCAAAATTAAAAGTTTGGAAGATAAGTTACTAAAGGATAATAAATTTAGGAGGCATCAGTGTTAAATACCCCCGTTTTTCTAGTTTGAATTCAAATATCTACATAAAGGATCTGATTTTTTATTTAAACATATTTTAATTTCCAAATAGTAAACATATCATATAAAAATCTGTACAATACATGGACTCCCCATATGTTGTAGCCGCCTATATTAGTGTGGGTGACCACACTTTATTTAAATAAGCACAATGTTCAAATTATACGATTAAATCTAAATTAATCTA
The DNA here is from genome assembly GCA_025413025.1 of Ficus hispida. Classification (NCBI taxonomy): domain Eukaryota; kingdom Viridiplantae; phylum Streptophyta; class Magnoliopsida; order Rosales; family Moraceae; genus Ficus; species Ficus hispida. The sequence continues at coordinate 4,547,855 of CM046365.1, forward strand.
TCATATAAAGTGTATGAACTCATCGACTCAAAATTAATAATCCAGTTAAACACATAAAGTTCAAGTATTATTGTGGAGACGACATGAGAAACTAAGGACTTATAATTTCAAAATAAAAATAAATATGACAATTAATTAAACTTTTTAATTAATGTATCTAGTTATTAATTCTAAAGTTGATTCAAACTTAAAATTGCACTCTTGAAATTATAAATATAATCTATTCAAATAGTTTGAATCGTTTATTGAAATAATCACTACACATAAATCAATTTTTCATTTACAGTTCACTATTAGAGCTAGGCTTCCTTTATCTATTAACCTTCCTAGTTATATCTTTCTCCTTAAGTGCCTTTGATTTTCTAATTAATAATTAGATAAATTGCTAGGTTAGCCTCTGAAATTTTTAATCTTGTGCAATTTTGGTTGCTGAAAGTTTTTTAATAGTTAAAATGCCCCTAAATTATTAAAATATTACTACAATAGTCATTTACGTTAATTTTTGGACTGAATCTATTAGTTAGCATCACTTTTTGACCAAATTACTAACGGATTCAGTCTAAAAGTTGACAAAATGATTATTGTAGTATTATTTTAATAGGGTAGAGGCATTCCTTATTCTTTTTTTCATATGTTAGAGGCATTCATTGTTCTATTTTAATAGGTTAGAGGCATTCCTGGTTCTTTTTTTCATAGCTAGAATGACTATAAACTATTAAAAACATTGTTACAGTAGTCATTTTCTTTAATTTTAGGTCAGAATCCATTGTTAGTATAACTTTTTGATCAAATTATTAACAAATTATATAAAAAAATTAACGAAAATAACTATTGTAGTAATATTTTAATAGTTTATGGGCATTTAAGCTACGAAAAAAAAGTTTAGAGATCAAAATTGCACAAGATTAAAAGTATAGGGACTAAATGAGCAATTTACCCTTAATAATATTTATGATCTTATCATAAATGTAGTGCTCTTGTTGTTTAAGCTCCAAATCAATACTAAATAAAATTGTCCATCTACTTCATAATGAATTTCATCTCATTATATTGCATTCCTACCTATTTATTTTATCATATCTCCAAGATACAATGAAAAAGATTTAACATCCTGTAAATTTGTACTAGTAAGTCAAAAGACATAATGCTACAAATAGGACTCTACTTACAACTCAAAATTAAGATTACTACATGTATGATAATCATTAATTGAGTTTGAATACTTTATATGGTAATGAAGATTATAAGATATTCAAATTAATTTTGTTCCCGTCCTATATAACCATATTATATAAAGCACCTTAAATCCGATACACTTCAATATCAATCTGGATATGAATGTTCCATTCGTAATGGAGATGAATTGTACTAGCAATAATTAACTAAAGATCTCAAAATTTACTTATATATTACAAACTATTTTAGATGACTATTCTTTAATACAATCCTCTTGTATATAATACTTATATAAGATATATGTAAAGTCACATTAATAATCAGGATACTTTATAATATTTTTTAAGTATAAAAAATAAATGCATGTAATGAAAGTAAAAATAATTTATTTTAACAACGATAAAGTCCCAAATATCATATTCTTTCTAGGCATGATTTCCAACAATCCCCCATTTGTCCTACTGTAAATGAGACATATCTCTGAATCCTAATCTCTCAAAGGTGACACTCAAAACCCTTAGTAGGCAACGTCCTAGTAAATGAATTAATTATATGGTTGTCTGCCAATGCAATATGGGGAGATCTCACGAAATTGCCCAGTGGAGATCGTTGCGGGGGAGATCACGATTTCACCACGATTGATGCTGTCGACCTTGCGATTCCCGCGGCTCTTGCCGGTGGTTTTACGACGGCGGCTGTGACATTTTCCGGCATCTGTGGATGGATAAGACAAAAGTGACAGGGGGTAAAATGGGAAGTTTTGTAAAAATAAGATTGGAATATGCTACTATTTTTCATCAAAAGAAAATATGCTATTTTTTTAAAGTCACTTATCTCATTATGCTATTTCACCTATTCTCCCGATATATACCTCAATGAAATATTTACGGCTATCAAATATTAAGCTCTTAATAATATTTGATTAAAGTACGTATATTTTTAAATATCCCTTTTAAAAATCATTTTTATTTTTAATTATGCTATTTCACTCATTCTCTCGATATATAATACCTCGATGAAATATTTCCACCTATTAAAATTAGGCTCTTACTCAATAATATTAGATTATAGTAAGGATAATTTTAAATATTCCTTTTAAAAATAATTTTTTAAATCATTTATACCTTAAATGATGAGGTATAATAAAAATATTTTAAAGACCATAATATTATCAATAAATATTATAACCAAGGTAAAATTAACTATATTTAAGCTCACAATTATAATTTGTAAAATAATTTTTAAGCATATAATTATAATATATTAACAAATATTAAATATTAGTAATTATATTTTTATTACTTTCTCATATAATAATATTAAAACATAATTTTTACAAATTATAATTAGATGATAAAATATTATATTAAAACAATATGTAATCTTTTTATGCACACATACATCATATTTTCATCATTAGAATCATATTATAATACTCAAAAGATTATAATTAAATAAAAAATATACCTTAACTACGATTATTTTTACACATATAAATGATGAGCTAAACTTTTTATGATATTCAAAATAATCACATTCATGACGAATTTCAATCATCCTAGTGGCATTGGAAACTAGAGTCCTAAATCTTTTCGATGGTATATGATACGACTAATTTGGATGTCGTTAAGGCATTCAAAAACATATAATATTATAGAATTCAATATTTTGTAGTTGTGCATATGGCAAGTTCATCGACCTCCACGAGAAAATTCATAATAAATTTTATAAAAGTCAAAATTTTGGGATTCTTATCCCTAATTAAAGTAGACATCTAGATCTTTTTTGTGACATCTTATCCATCCCATTTTAAATTCGTTAAGGTCACGAAAAATATAATGAAACCTTACTATAAAACCCCTGTTTTTCAAAAAAATTCCAGCACTTAATATAATTTTAAAAATCCATATTTAATTGTACAAATCTCCGTTTTAAGTGATCTATATATCAAAATAGAGCTTAGAATCTCTAGTATAAAATAAAATTCTGATGTAATCAAAATCATAAAAAACTTATACAGTTTTATATGAGGATCAAAATAGCCCCAAACTTTATTTTCATATGTTTATAGAAAACCAAAACCCTAATTTCCTATCATCAAGAAATTACAAAATTCATCAAATACACCATAGAAATCGTATCATGTAAACCATGTGTGTATGTATGTACGTGTGCGAGAAGAAAAATAACATCGGATGAATTATAAATCATTCCATCTTGAAAATCTACCATGAAAAATCATAGACAAGCTTGACATAATTATTTGAAATTGCTAACTATCAAGGTCATGGATTTCATAAATAAATATGCATATGTGAGTAATAAATCCTATCTTGAATAGACGTGAGTGGTTTAGAGAAAACTCGAGAATCAAAAAGAGAAGGAGAAGAATAGAAAAAGAGAGAAAGGGAGAGTTTTTTCTATAGAGAGAAATTAGGGAGATGAGAGAATGAGTTTTTTGAGAGGTTGGAGGCTTAATCTCTTATTCATAATAATATCTAGGTTACATAGGGTTTTTAATCTATAATTAGGCTTAAAAATTTGAGCTTAAAATGCTTTAAAATTCGGTGAGATCAACTTTATAATGTTTGAAAAGTTTGGGCTAAATCTGAAATTCTCACAGGAATTTGAATTTTGAGCACATGATGGTATTTTGATCATAACATTTCCCTCCAATATCAAAATTGAGCGATTCAAGTGGCTATAGATAGTAACAAAAATATCTACAAATTTGTATTTCACAAAGCCAGTCAAATTCGAATGTTGTGAAGGTCAAAATTATAATAGAAAATGATGCTGTATTTAAGGAATCTTTGTTTTGGAAATAGAAACGTACTAAAGTGATCAATACTTAATCCTATTCAAATTAAAACATCAATAACACATACTAATCCATATAAATATATATATGTAACATGTGTGAACACAAAATTTTGGGATCAAACTACATCCAATTACGTAATTTCGTATTTTATTATAATGTCATAATCTAATACCTTATACCATTAAGTTAAATTCGGGATGCTACAATCATAATTTGATTATTTGTACAACTTATATGTTGAAAATATGAAAACTTAAAAGTTGGTTAAAAATATTGTAATTATAATGGATACCTGTTACAACTTAAAAAAATACATTGTGAATAAAAATATTTGTTCACAGATGTAATAATCATAGTTTCACACGAGATAATAACGAAAATAGTTTCATTATTTCTTATGTAATTTCAGTTTATGAATAAAGTAAAAATCACAAAGAATCAATAAATTACTTGTACCCTTCGTCGTAATAAAACATTATTTACCTTGAATTATAATATTCTATACGTGACAACTCATAGATCATGGTACTCATTATAATTTTTGTGGTAAATATATTCCTCTATTTAAATATTGTAAGAATATTGTAATGTTAGCCACATAAAATATAATATATTATTGGATGTTTTATACTTTTCATATACAACTCAATTGATTTGTGCCAAGAATATTATAAAAACTTAGAGAGTGATGGCTTTATATTGAAAACGTGTGCCAAAAAGCAAAATATTTAAACTAATATCCGAAAGCAAATGCCCTAACTGAATATATTTTTATATCTTATAACTAATCAATAATCTCGTGTACAAATGATATTTTATAAGACCATCACTCTCTAAGTTCCGAATTCGAATATTACGATTAAAATATTTACTTAACATATTTCATGAAAAAGGCATCTTTAGTACTAAAAATAGATGATGACAAAATGATGTACCCTTATAGGAAAATAATATATATATATATATAACGAATTAAAAGTTGCAATTCGTACCTCGTAAATTTGGAATATACCTTATTATATTCTTGTATGGCCATATTTCACTATAAATATTATAATAAAAAATTGAATCCATTATAATTTAAAAAATATATATATAATGAAATAACATCATGATTGTTGTACTAAAATATCTAGATGATGGTGATATTTGATTAAGTTTATGATTATATTTGGAAATAATTTAATAGTGATGTCAATAATATCTCGAATAGAAAACTAATGATTTGGTTATTTCCTTTGACTATAATTACAACTATTTTTGTACAAATGTTTAAAAAGGGTACCTAAAATATTTTGTAACAACTCACGGATACGAGATATTGTATTTCTTTTAAGTTGTTCACAGTGAATATATTGCCTTCAAACGCATGCGTTTAAATTGTCACTATATGTTATCACCTGTAATGGCACTTAACTAGTGTTTGTTAACTTCGTTTCTCCAAGAACGGCCCAAATTGCACCTTTCACAACTGACAACCCTATTCGTATAAAAATAATCTATCTGGGCTGTTGACACAAAGAGCCCAAACTTAGCATAGTTTAGGTCCAGGAATAATAATAGGGAAATTGCAAGAAATATCAGGTTTTTACAACCATTTTACAATTCTAGTTAAAATAACGTGCTTCGCACTTGTGAAGTGTATATATATTAAAATTATTAAATATCTATTTTATAAACATAGATGTTCAAAGTTTTCAATGACATTTTAGGGTAAATATAAGAGAATGAAGAAAGGTATTTTAAAAAGATATTAAAGAAAAAAAAAAAAGAAATCAAGAAAAAGTTTTTGCTCACTGGACACCAAACATTAGTACACCCGACTCGGGTTAGCCCTTTGGGACCACTCGAGGCATTGCCCACTAGTTTCACTTGGGTGCCGAATCCATGAGAGATGCCTATAAAATAAAGGAGTGCGACACTCCCTCAAGTATGGACTAATTTCCTTGTTAAAACTCAACTTCCCCTTCACCCGCTCTTTGGTACCCTTTACTAACTTAAACATCAGAGTGTCCTTAGCAGACACCTCACTGGTGTCCCCCTTACTCCGAAGTGCTCTTCTCCGTTTTGCAAGCAACTAAGTAGAGTACGGCAACATAGGACCTATCATGTCAAGTGATTGCATCTAATGTTGTATTAAATATTTTGACATCAAAAGCCTGCATCTTCGATGTCTCCGGCGAATGGAGCCACGATATTCTCGGAGATTGCCAGCCTCCATCGGGCTCGCAATCTATGGCGTAGGTGGTGTTCTTTGGTCTGGTGACTGTGTTGCAATTGGATCGGGGAATGGGATGGGTCGTGGGTGTGGGATGAGTTATGGGTCTAAGGCTTGGGAAATTGATTTTGGGGCAGGTAGAATTTTGGGGTAAAACGGGAATTTCGTAAAAATAATATTGAAATATGCTATTATTTTCTACTTACATAAAAAAAAAAAACTATTATTATTTTCTAGTTCACCTTTAAATTTTACTATTTCCCTCATTTTTTCCATAATGACATGTATTGAAACTGAGACTATTTTCTTGGTGATGACTTATGAGTCATGACCCATGAGTTGTTGCCAATTAAAGAGATGTAGGCCATATATATATATATATATATATATATATATATATATATCTACATGTAGGTGGGGTATCCGTTTTCTCTCTTTCGGCATTTGTGATTTCATACTAATCCTCTACTTAAGATTGTTCTAATTATTGCCCTATAATGTCCAAATCAAGGAATCTTAAAAATAAAAATAAAAATAAAATGTGTGCAAAGCATGCTTTGATTTGGAGCAAAGAGAAAATAAAAGCATTGCTTAGGATATGACCCACCCACGTCTTTCACTCGCACGCGCATATCGTTGTACCCTTAAGATTGCACTAAATAATTGGATCTTAATAGTGATACTATTAAAGCAATGCAAATTACTTTTGTGATGATCTTACAATAGTCCCCCATGTCTTGTTTGTGCTTAATATCTTTCTTGTCAAAGACAAAAAGTAATTGCCAAAACCACCTCAAAGCTCCAAAATGAGCCATTAATTTCAGAATCATTTTAGTTCAAAAAAAAAAAAAAAAAAAAACAAAATGCAGAATCAGTGAAAGTTCGAAGGAAATTTGGCGGTGCAAATAATTTAAGTACTGAAAAAGAAAACGACTCTCGAGTCTAGAGGATTGAAATATGGCCGTCTTTACCTTTTGGTATTGTTCAACGATGTGAAGAGCCACTTTGGGAGGTAGAACGGGAAAATGACTTCGTGAGTAGACTAAGTGTCCGTTTGAATCGTTAATTGGAGTTAAAATTTTTAAGTTAGAGTTTGTTGACTTTTTAAAAACTAGTTATAATTTTTGTTAACTTTTCGAGAAAAAAAAAATAAAAATTTAACAAAAAAAGTACAGTTAAATTAGAGTTAAACTAATATACTAAACAAAGCATAAAGCTCTTTTTTTTTTTTGGAGGGGAGGGGGGGTGTAAATACTAAGCTTTTTTTGGGTCTTGATTGCGCATGATCTCTTCAAAGAAATAAGTATCTCTTATTATCTTCAAAGTTTCTTCAAATGGAAGTTATTAAAAACACAATATTTCATCAGGTCAGGTCCCTAACAATCAACTGAACCCCTAATTAAGAATTTTTATAACATTTTTTTTTTCGAAACTTATTCACATAGAGTTAAAGTGCTTTTCAAGCAAGTGTAACAATGTTTTTTTTTTTTTTTAAATATCCAACAACATATATAAAAATAAATACACAAACATGCACATATAGATCTAATATGTAATCATACAGTTTCGATAACTAATCCTATAAAAATGCGTGTACATGAATGATGAAGTGTCTGCACTGTAAAATTAATTCTCCGTTCTGAACATTTAAGGACCTCAAAAAATAGAGGAAAACAAAAACTGGAAATTTTCATGAGCTACATCCAAAATGATCGCATGGAAAGTTCTTTGCTGCAATTGACTACTAGGTCAACTAGCTGCTACTACTGCTGAAATTAAATTGTGCAACGTGGTGATTCTATTATTTTAGACTCTAGCAAAATAGGATTTTTTTAACTATTGTTGGGGGGTAAGGTGTTTTGCTTGTGGGGTAGGTTTTATGTTTGTTTTGTTTTGTTTTGTTTTTTTTTTTTTTTTGTTTTTTGGTCAATTATTTAGTCAACATATTTGACAACGCATGGCTAAACTTAAATGCCCCAGAAGCTCTATTCATGGAAAATGTTCCCTTGGTAAGAATTAATTCCCATTAGTATAATTTTGCAATTTAAACTTGCATTAAATCATTATCCCATATATTCATCCATCAAACATATTTAGTGAAACTGTGATGATACGTTCCTCGTTATTATAGGATAGGACTCGGCCATCTAAGGAGCCTCTCTAATAATGCTCAGGGCAGTATACTAAAACTTGTCCCCCATTAATTCCCAGTCTTTTCTTAATTAAATAAATATATATAAAATATATATATATATATATATATATTGCCCTTCATCAAATTAATCCTTCCATGACACTCTCTAATTAATTATGCATTCTACGTATGCTTCAAATGTAGGGGGCTTGTCGGTGGCCTTTGGGGACCCACCCTCTCCTTAGTAGGCAATCATGTGTTTCATTTTTTAGCTCTCACCTGTCTCACATTTTGTTCCAAAAAGTTCTTGTTTATGGTCCCTTCACAAGTTATTTTAACGTTTCACTTTTTAACTCTTGGCCACTAGAAGCTCCATACTCAAGTACCCAATGTTTTTCTTCCCCTTTTCAAATGGAACTTCATTATTACCAGACTAGTTTAATGCATTAGAATCTTTACTTTTTACCTGTTTCCTACTATCACTTTTTTTTTTTTTAATTATTATTATTCTTATTAAAGAGAACTTACCCGTTGAATCAATTTAAACACTTATTCCCCACCAGCCCCCCCCCCCCCCCCCCCCATCCCTCTTCATTACAAATTTCTTAAGACGAAGACATTTAGTTGATGATTTGTACCTTTCTTTTAATAAGTGTTTTTTTTATCATTGATAACTAAAGAAAATAGTGGTTAACAAGATTAATTTGTGTTCCCTAATCACTTGGTACTTTTGAATCTAGAAGTTCCATAATAAATGTGTACTTTTCAATGTTCACGGGATTGTAACTACACTATTAAGTAAGCCTAATATGATAATGTTTGATTGATTGGCTCTAAGCAAACAATCTCAATTATTTTATATTTTTCATATAAAGTAAACTCAGTTTCACCTTTCATAACTTTTTAACTTAAAAACTTAAACTTTCATAACTTTATTATTTCAAGTCGAACTAAGATTTTTTTTTTTTAACATAGAATTTTGATAAGAATAAAACAAGATCCATATTGATATTTTTCTTTTCTGAACACATTTCAGATTTTTATATCTTTATAAAATAATAATTTTTCAACCAAACATACAATTACAAAACTTAACTCAATTTTAATTAAAATAACTCCATAACTCGAACTCAAGCAGACCGATCAAACGGACTCTAATATAATTTTACTCTCAGCAAAATGTATACATAGTTTTATTACCAAATGTGATTCTACAACACTTGTAAAAAATAAAAAAAATAAAAAAAATAAAAAGTGACTATGCAGCTACTAAATGAATATATATTTTTTATATACCATCAAGTAACGTTGTTTTGTAAGTTATTGATGATGAAAAAAGTGGCTTAAATAATGATCATTTTATTTAATTGAAAATTATTAAAAACAATAACTTACAGATATAAATCTCATGGAGTGATCTTATAATTATAACATAGATATATATATATATATATATCGATGGAACAGTATTAATTAGTCTTTTAAGGTCTGTGTAAACTATGATAACTTGTAGGAGAAAGCAAAGACAGAGATTAAAGGCAAGAGTTGTTTCAGAGGAGTAGAGAGAGAGAGAGAGAGAGAGAGGGACAGACTGATGCAAAAAAATTTCACGAAGAGAATATGACTCAATTATATATATATATATATATAATGATGCACATTTTTGCAGGCGTCTTGACTCTTGAGGGAGGGTATGGGTAGGGAGCTTTCATCAATTATACGCAAGAAAATTAAGTAGTGAATGGTCACTGAAAGCCCCTGATCAAATATAGAGACTTTATATTATATTTTACTATTCTCTTCAGCTTTGGTGCTTCGGGGAATATTTAGTCGAACAAGCATTTGACCTTGTCGGCCTAAATATAGCATACTGATTGGTCTTTTTTTAGTCTTTGCCTCCCAAACTCCGTAAATTTAAAACCCACGATAAATAAGGAAATTTTTTGACAATTTTATTTGTTTATATATATATATATCTATATATATACACACACACGAGAAATGACTCAAGTTCAGCGGTTCGGCCGTTGTAATAATTTATATTTTATAATTTTATAATTAATAGTTGATTTATTTATAATTTTTATTTAAAATCATATAACATGATATTTAGAGTTATTAATATAAAATATTATTGAAAAATATTATATTGTAATCAACTAATTGTTATAATAATATAAAAAAATATTAGAAATGTTGCTTCATGAAGATGATGTATATGAAATTTTAGGTGTGTGTACATATGTGTGTATATATATTCTTCACCCTTTTCTTGTCAATTCACCCAAATAGTTTGGAAAGAACATTTAAATTTAGTACTCTAACTTCCCAAAGGTCCCAAAGCTATAACATGAACTCCCTTTGCTTTTTTCCCACTTCTTATCAGTCACGTGCAACAACATTCGAAGCTGCATTTACTTCCACGTGCATATTAATACGGTTTCATGATACATTTGCTTATTTCAACTTCAGCATCCTTGAATTGTCATGACGTAAGATGGGAAATAACATTTAATTTAATTTAATTTAATTTTTAAATTTTTTTTTTTTGATATATGATGATGTATGAGTTATCTGATTATTATAACAATAAATTGGTATTAAAGATGCCACACGTGAGGACTATTTGAATTTTTGTTCCCTATATGTCTATAGAATCAGAGTTCATTTCATTTAAGTGCATTATTATTATTTCTTAAAAATAATAATAGTAAAAATAACCTCAGGTGCTCATTTGCTTGCAAACCATTATATATATATATATATATTACATTATATAAGTGATAAGCATACACAGGTTTCGAACAAGTCTAGTATATAGATTAGAGAAGTTATATGCTTCCAACATTAAACTACAAATTTCTACTAGCTATTATATTACACATAAGTTAGAAGATGAAGATTGAGGATGAATAGTCTTGGCTTTGGTACGCATGGCCGTTTGTGATCTTTTTCTCCCCCATCTGAAATCTTATCTACACTTATCTTAGTTTAGTAGATCTTGTGGCCATTAACCGTCTATCCAAGATGTGGATTCTCACCATAGGTTAAAAACTTCAAACCCAAAGCAACACACACATATACCTTTTAATTAAACGTGTCACGTTTCTCTTTTTTATTATTTACATGTTTAACCCTAGCTAGAACAGTCCCAAAAATTTAACCCAAAAAAAAAAAAAAAAATCATCAAACTGTCCCGTCCACGCCATTATTATAATGGGCGACTCTAAAATAGATTTTTCTCAAACCGTTCTTTTATAAAATCGAACCATATGGCTCGCAAATCTCCAAATTACGTCCCTAGCCTATCCAATGGATTCCCCGTCGAAACAAATAATGAAAACAAAGAACAAGGAATAGTAGCTTTCTCTTAAAGAGGAGAAAAAGGAAACCACCTTTATCCAAATGCCAAATGTCAAACCAAAAACCAGTGGTGAAGGGGTGTGGAAAATGTCAGGCACACTCTTCCTTGCCCTCTTTTTTTTTAAAAATTTATTTCCCTCTTATTACCCTAGCAGCAGTGTGTTTTGTACCATTCCAACTGTTTGAAAATCACCCACATGTTATGTTTTATCCCATCAGAAGTGGTCCTCTCATTATAACTCTCTCTCTTTCTCTCTGATCATCATAATACGTATATATATATATACTCTCCTGTCTCTATAGTAAACATTACACACAGAACTTGTATATATCCATCAGCGTTCGTTGATATCTATATATTCATATTTGTATATATTATATATATATATATATATATATATATACCCTTGGCAACATGGAAATATTGTAAAAACAATTCTTTAATTCAAGAAAGGGAAGGGGGTTTCAGTTAATAATTGCCCCACTTTTTATGCATCTGATAAGAGTTCCGATATGATCATATGGCCAGTACATGAGCTGTGAGATAATCCAAAACCGGGAATGATATCATGATATAGCAGAAGAAGAGGAGGCAAGAAATAACATGCACAAGAATATGTAGATATAACAAGCGAAAAAAAACAAACGAGAACGGGCTTTTGTTCATTCTTTTGTTGGTGGGTAGGAAGAAGGGGCTTTGGTGGTGGCTTCAAGGCAAATTTGCAGTGTCCCCACAGTTAGTACGTAATATTGCATATTTCAAGAGACAAAAATATTGAAAAGAAAAAAACAAAACAAAACAAAAAAAAAAAAAAGGAAAAAAGAGAGAGAGAGAGAGAGAGAGAGAGAGAGAGAGTGCGTGTGTGTGTGTGAGGAGAGAGAAAAGGCTGCCAAAGAATATGGAAATGGAAATCACGGTCCTCCCACTCTTTCTCTCGTCCTGTCACCATCCACTTTCCTTTTCCCCGTAATTCTCTCTCCTTTAACATCAGCCCTTCGATTCAAACATCATTCACACCGCTGAAAAAGAACCTGATCTGATCATCACCTGATCACCCAACGGATAAACTCGCTCCTTTATTTGTTCTCCGTCCCGTTCATCGCCTGAAAGGCCGTTTTCAACCAACCGTATATACATTATACATATCTGAACACTTATTTATATACGCATATATATATACGCAGCACCACCACCACCACCACCGTTCGGTTTATATATATATATATAGATATGTATACTAAAAAAAGTTTTACCTGTATAAAAAGTAAAGAGTGTGGAGCTGGGAAGCGTGTAAATTGTGTAGTAATGTATTATGGATGACACAATCAAGTTGTCCTTTTTTCATGCTGTCTTGTTTTCGGGGTTTCCCGCCAGCTTATATATACATATATGTATGTAGTTATATATGCAAATAGAGAGAGAGACAGAGAGAGCTATACACATACAGTCACATACATACACACACTCACACGCAGAGACACAGATTGGCAGAGCTAGAGAGAGAGAGACAGAGAGAGAGATGATGGTACGTACCGTCTCTGAGTACATGTCAGGACGTCCCGTCAGACGTCGCTCCACCCGGTTGGCTGTTTTCGGGGGATCACATGGAAACCCTTCTTCTCGGCGATCTTGTTTACTCTCCTTCATATATATATATATATATATAATTCATCTCTCTTATCTTCACTCTTTTCCTTATTATTTGCAAATTCAAAGTTCATTACATTATTAACTTATTAGTTTTAGCTGATAATATGAAGGAGGGTAAATCTACTACATATAACTGTATAAAAAGTAATATTTGTTTTGCTACACATTTTAAAACACTGATGATTTCATCATGATCATATATTGCGTGTGGGTGTGGGGTATGGCTTTGATTTTTTTTTTTTTTTGGAATATTATTTTACGAGTGCATGCATGTTAATGTAATTTGCTTATGTATTACTAGCTCATTGTAAAAGTAAAAGAGCATTAGCTATTTTCTAAGTAAATTGCTAGTCAAACAAAGGAAAGAAAAAGAATAATTAACTTAACTTAGCATTGGTGTTTAATTTCCACCCCAAAAAAAAAACCTTTTAAAAAATTATCTCGTTTCAAAAGTTATTTAATTAAGTGGAATTCTTAATTTTGAAAGAAATAAATCCTATGAGTCAGTTAAATCACTTCTAAAGGTACCAAATCTCTGGATTGACAAGTCAAACTCCTTAAATTCAAAAACCTCAAAGTTTGGAAGGACTTGATATTGCAGGACTTTTTACGTTTAATTAAGCGATAGACTGGTTTTAAACGCCGTTTCACCCCTCCCATCCTTTTTCCCACAGCGTATGGATGTGTTTTTTTTTTCCCCCCCTCGCTCACGAAAAAGAGATTATTGCACCAACATTACTTCGAAAAGAGATTTATACACGTCAATCACATATAAAAGAGATAAATATGATAAGATCTATTATCACTTTACGCTTTATGCCGATTATCTATTTATATATAAATTTTAGTATGAAGCAAAGTATGTCATTTATTATTTTGGTAAAATTGTTATAGAAGTGAAGTGGGACGTACTACTAATTTCTATGTTTAGCTATCCAGTGTAGAGCCAGATAGCTTTGCTCTTGTCCCGAATAGGGGGGGAAGGCATGTCATTAGTTACAATATATATGCCTATATATTTTTTAGATATCACAATCAAGTTAGAGATTGCAAAATTTGTTCACAATCCTACCCTATACTTGAAACTTCATGACTTTTATTTTTTTTATCTTTTATTTTTTTTTTGAGGTACTTCATGACAAAATATTAATCTCAAGTAACTTATTTTGTATTGTTTTTACAATAAGTTAATTTTCAGTGAATAACCAATTTGGATACTTTCCTAAAAACGACAATTGCGATATTAAACACTCCTACAACATGTAATATGAATATGTGAACATGGATGATTTGTATCTATTTTTTTTTTGGTAAGTAATATTTATATATATATGAGAACTCTCTCCTACAGCACCTTTGAACCGCCGGACGGGAGAATTTTCCTCATCTCTCTCTAGTTCTCTCTCTCTCTCGTAGATTGTATTATGTTTTTTCTCGAATTGTGTCAATCTCTTATACAGATTATACTATCGGATGACAGTTCCGCAGACGAGAGAGTATTTATATATATATATATATATGCACAAATAAGCCATTTAATTGCTAACATATAGTTGAACATTTAATACGTACCGTAAGATTGCTAAAATATAATTGAACATTTAATATAGATGCACAAATAAGCCATATAATTGATAAAATATAGTTGAACATTTAATGCGTATCATAAGATTGCTAAAATATAGTTGAACATTTAATACGTATCATAAGAAATATATGTGGGTGTGTGTGTGTGTGTACCAAGAGAGAAAAACTAGGGGGGCCGTCGAGATTACAAGTGGCACAAGGGTCGGCGAGAGGGGACAGAAAAGCAGTCACACTTCAGATGTCAATTTGTATTTGGTCAAAGCATTTGGGAAAGCAACCATCTGAAGCTGAAAGAAAGAAAGAAAGAAATACCCCCGGAGAGTGGAAAATTTTATGGTTTTTTTTTTTTTTTTTTTGCTTTGTTTTCCTCAATTATTAGTGCCATTTCTGATTTTGATGTGATTAGACTACCACCCCCTTATTTATTCAACTTTCATGGTTTTTTGCACTCTCTGATCATACAACAAAGACTATCATCTATTTTTGTATCAGTGAAGTACTTAATGTTTTGACGTTTGGATTTTTTTTTTTTTTTTTCCTTTTTCGACCCTACAGTTTATAAATCCTGTTTCTTTAGATTTATTTTCTTATCATTCTTAAAAAAGAAAACCACAAGATTAATCACAATTGTGCTTCTTTTTTTTTTTTTTTTTTTTGTTTCTCATGTCGACCTCTAAATTAAGATTTAAAATTTGTATTCATTTTCTTCAAAGAAGAATCCAAAACCTTCGTTTTAAATAATAACTCTTAAGCATGTCTTATTTTTTTAATATTCAAAGAAATAATTTAAGATGCATTTTTTTTCTCTAGGTTAATGACACAAAACAAACTTCACTATAGGCTAAAAGTTTTTTGAATCGCCATTACCTATTTAACAAATTAATCATCATTTATATATGTTAGGATAGTAATAAAGCTTGTTTTTATACTGTGTTAATAGATTAATAATTTCTTTTTTTTTTTTAAATATCAATAATAATTGTTTCACTTTATTGTTTATTTACGAATTTTCACCTGAAAGATGTTGGTATTGTTATAAATTTGTTTCCGCTAGAAACCAAGCAATATCAATCACTAACTTGAATTAGGTATATATGGCAATGCAAATTTGTATGAAACATGTGCATGATATTTTTGTGGAATTATTGAGCTTTTTTTGGGATGAATCGAGGTCAGATATAATATAACAGTAATTTTAAATCTAACTTCATTATAAAGTGTAGGATTCATTCCTTTCACTCTCAAATTAAAAAAAAATGAAAACCTTTTTTCACGATTATATTTCAGTTGAATAATGTAAATATTCTAACAAGAATATTTCCGGTCTTTCTTAACAAATATTTGTAAGAAAGCAAAACGAAAACGAAAATTTCATTGGACTTTTTAATTTCAAATTTAAATCCTGATTTTTTTTAATTAGAAATTTAAATCCTGATATCGAACTATAATAAAGTCTGCCCACGCCTACGCTGAATTTGATTTTGGAAGGGAAGCAAAAAAAAAATTTCGCTTTAAAATTTTACTGTGAGAGCGATGTGTTTTCTTTCTTTCTTTTTTCTTTTTCTTTGGAATTCTTTTTTCAGGGAAAAATTATAATAAATGAAAAAAAAAAAGAATCTTATCTTTTAATTTTAAGATTATGCAAAATATATAGTAAATTACAGGATATATAAATTGTGAAATAACATCCGAATTTTGTAAAGATTATATAATAGTTTAACAAAAGTTTACTAATCAACATTATCTGTATATTACAGATATTGTATTTTCTTTCTTCATTCTTCTTTTATTATTATTATTATTATTATTTAACTATTTTAGTTTACCCCGTTAATTCAACAGAGAACGTTCACGGTGAAGACAGTCTTTCTAGAAGAATATAAATCGAGGCTAACAGTAAGTTAGATTGGAGCTCAGTAATATATCTCAAAAGTCAGGAACCTATTTTTTAGGTAACAGAAAGCATATTGCCTAGCTATGGTACTATAACCTAACAGTGAATATACCCTTATTATTAAAAGCCAATCAGTGGAACCCCAAAAAAAAAAAAAAAAAAAAAAGGATATGTCAAAACTCTTAATTTAAGAAATCGAAAAAGAAGTGAAACATTAAAAAAAAAAAGATTAAAAGACAAAATTATCTCAGAATTAAAGTCAAAAAAGACCACTTAAGCAGCGAGTAAAAAGACATCAACTAATTTAGGTGTTTTCTAATTATTAATAATGGTATTCATTTGAAAGTCTACGAATTGCATCATTTCATGTTACATAAGTTTGTTCCAGCTCATTAATGCCTAATAATAATAAGCTTATAATCGTTTGGAAATGTAATAACCACCAACCCACCATGGGACAGATTCATGTACAATCTTAATATTAGTTGAGCTTCCTATTAATTGAAAACACTTCAATAAAATTAAAATTAAAAAAAAAAAAAGATATTCAAACCACATTTTAGAGGGTCCAGAACTAGAAATAAAGATTTAGGATAATATTACGTGGGAATATGATCAGTAGACAGGCTCGATTAATTTTTTTAATATAACCCATTTTTGTTAGAATATTTAGGAGCTCAATATATATATGGTATAAAAAGGACAGTTTTTCTTAGGTCCATATGAAAACATGTCGTTTTGATTAACTTCAATTCTTGAAGCAAATAAATGATAATCAAGAAATGGTTTGATCAAAGAAGAAAAAACAAGAGTAAATATATTTTAATACATGAAAAAGAAAGAGAGAGAGAGAGAGAGAGAGAGATGTAGGGATTACTTGCTCTATCGCTATTTCTGTCACTCTTTTTAGTTCTACACGTGTCACATGTCATTTCATTTTCTCATAAAAATAACGCCTACTTATAAACCATTGTTTCCCTTGTTATTACAACTCTGTCATTTCATTTATTTAAGAATAAATAGAGAACTTTAACGTTTATATTTTAAGAAATATACGTCATATATTTATTTATATAATTTTATGAGAACCGACTATAATAAATAATTTTTAATAAACCGGTGTCCCTTACACAACAATCAAAAAAACTACTGAATTTTTTTTCTTCTTATGTTTCCTCCACTTCATTTTTCTCACAAATTCTTTGTTTCTTTTGTGAAATAACCCTGCACTCCTCAATATTAATTTCCTTAATTAGCTTTGTCAAAATAAAAGACGTCTCCGGTAACTTGAAAAAAAAATTATAAAAAAAAAACACTTTAACACTAAAAGATTTATATAAAGGAAATTTGAAGATATAAAAACACGAAAAAAGGAAAAATATGGTGGAACTTTGTAAAACAACTTTTTTTCTAAATTTATTTTTCTCAAATTTGCAAAACGGAACAACCATATTTTTCATCTTTGTCCGCTTTCAATTTTTCATCTTTATTGTTTTAATGTAAATTCTGTTTTCTTTGTTCTATTACATTAGTTTCTACCTTAATCATATTCTTTACTTGTTTATTTTATTTTATTTACAGTTATGATCATTACCAGTTAGGAAATATTGCTTCCTTTCCAATTATGATAAATGGAAAATGCAATGGCACGTACGCCAAAAAAAAAAAAAAAAAAAAAAAAGAAGCGATGGCACGCTTGTAATAATAGTAAATAGATGGTTTTGAAATTTGTTTCAACTTTCTATCTAGAAAAACAAGAAAAGTGACAAAAGGATAACTTAACTTTTAGAGAGTGATAAGAGAAAGTGACAAAAAAAAGTGACACTAGTATTTATCGAAAAAGTAAGTTTGTGAGAACTAAGACGGATATATACATATTTTTTAATGTTAATTGACTTCTCTCGTCATTTATTCAAAAATAAAAAAAAATGTCAAAACCGAGCAACAATTGTTTTGGCTTAGTATGGAAAATACCGAAAGCACTACCAATGTTTGGTCTAGTATCACTTTTGCCCCTCTTACTGTGCAAATGCCCAAAATACCTACAGTGTTTTTAAAATCAATCATAAAATACCTCTGAAGCAGGTAAAATCTTGAAAATATCAAGATTACCATTCTCAATCTCTCTTAAATGCTATTTTAACCATGAAGTAACAAATTTTTTTTTTAAAATAATCAAATAATTATTTCAATTTTTAAGAATTTTTTAAGTTTCAAGATTGATCTTTATTTAACAGTTTAGTATAATATTGTTTTAAATTCTTTTTTTTTTAAATCAACTTTAAATTTTATCTAACATAGGTTGGGAAGTGTAAACTTGGTATTTCAAAATTGTAATTATTTCATGGGTATTTTGTGATTAATTCTACAAATGCAAGAGGTGTTTTGGAAATTTGTATAAAAAAAAAGGGTAAAAAATTATACTTAAAACTAAACATATGTAGTGTTTTGGGTATTTTCATGACTTAATGTAAGTACCATCCACTATCACTACCCACTATATATGCACATACATATAAACATATACATGAATATTCATATTCATATTCATATTCATATTCATATTAGATAATAAATTATGCTTAATTGATCATACGGCTTGATCCATCTACATTTTCCTGTCGAATAGGACAACGAATCCAAATTATATGGAACTGATTAAGTAATTGATTAGGGTATAAAAGAATGGAAATAGACACAAAAGCGATGTCCATATTGTTCGGTGCAATTATGTGGACATTTATTATTTTGTTCTTCTTCTTTTTTTTTTTTCCCTCTCTTTTCTGTCTTCTCTTTTTACCCTTTCCTTACAAGAACTATAATCCAGATAATTGCAATGATTTGTTGAATACTTAATCAGTTAGAGATCCTGTTAACGACATTAACGACTAAGTAAGTAAACCTTTTCGAAAGAACAAAAATGAAGAAATTGTAGAGGAGACGAAAGTCCAAATAGACCAAGGAAATACAAGATTATTAGTTAGGAAGACTATTCACACTTAGTTTTTTGTCTAAATTATAGAAACATCTCTTAATGGAAATATTCTACATATTCGTCCTTGGATTAAAAAGGCTATAAAAAAAAAACTATTAAACTATGAAAAAATAATAATAAAAAAAGGTTAAAGAAATATCATTTTGTTAGTCAATGTCATTAAAGGAAAAGTAAAATTTTAGCCTTAAATATTTTATAAATGATGAAAATACCATTCCAATCATCAGGCAAAAAATTGACAACAGAGGGGAAAAAAAAAAAAAAAGGGATCAGACTCATGTACTAGAACAAGAAAAACAAACCAAATTCAAGAATGTACAAATCTCAACACGAAAATCAGCCAAACTATAACATTTCATACCGAACACCAAACTAAATTAGATGCTAATATAGTGCCCATTTTGGGACAAATTTTTGCTCAAAAAAATTGAGTGAGAGAGCGGGGTCATGGTGGCTCGTGTGTGGTGGATTGTGCAGTAGGTTGTGTGGTTTGGGGTGTGTTGCGCCTTAGGTCGTGGTGGCAAGAGTCGGTCTTGTTGTGGCTTTGTGGACCAGGAAATTAGGTCTCAAGGCTTGCATGGATGGTGATATATGTGTCTGATCAAGGCCCGCAGTGGCGAGCCTTGTACATCTAGTTCTCATGCAAGGGGGGCATCATAGATGCATGGGTTGTAACAACACTCGTGCAAGGGCGGTGTGGGCGGTAATCCGTTGGGGCAGCGCCTCTTGCACGGTGTGGGCGGTAATCCGTTGGGGCAGCGCCTCGCCTTAGGGAGGCGGGGTGGGGCAGTGCTTTTTTAGGGAGAGAGGGGTTTTCTTTTAGAATACTTGGCTATTGTGGGGAGGATTTATTTGCTCAAGGTATTATTGTCACTTAAAATAAAAATTAACATAATTGGTGTTAGAGAGTGTTGTTGTAAAACATTTCGATCAAAAGGATGACTTTGTAATTTGGTCAATAGTATACCTTTGTAATTTAGGAAAAACACAAAGGACACCAGAGCAATTGCCCTACATTATTATTATTATTTTTTTTTTGTTCCAAGAAAAATAAATAAGGGAGGATAATTACTCTGGTGTCCTTTGTGTTTTCCCTAAATTACTCTGGTGCCCTTCTTTATATAGAGGAAAAGGATCGGTATTGGCTAAGCTAATTTTTGTCAGAATCTAAGCAAATGCCTTATCCATGATTCAATAGTGACATTATGCTTATTCTCGTTGTTGATGTTTTCTACTGATTGATCAGGCAATATGTTCGGTAATTATACATTATACATTATACATATTATTATGACATGTGACAATTCATTCCATTCTCATTAATGCATAACATTATGACGCTAACTTAACTCAACGCTCCCACTACGACCTAAATTAGCTTCTTTCCAATTGATATAATTTAGATATAATTTATTTTCCTCTAGCATTGAGGAGAAAGTTTTATGTTATGTACTTGGATTCTTTTTTTTTTTTTTTTTTTTTTTAAATACAAATAGAACAAGCCTAATAGATAGTAGATACACAATATATGGCAAGAAAGAGAGGGGCAAAACAAACAACAACGGACAACCAATCTAGCTTTCAAGACAAATATATATATATATATATATGTATATATATTTAAAGGATTTCTTTTGACAGTGCAAACTGCAACAGCACACCTTACTAAAACAACTGGGAGATGTGACGGACATTTCTCAGCTCCTCATTTGTGTCTGTGCATTGTTTGGTAAGCTGATGAGCCTAAAGGTCCCTCCAAAACTACACCCTGCTTGTTGACTGCCCTTAGAGTCCCCAACAAGATCACGTGCCCCCCACGCGATCCAACCTCGAGTGCGGTTGTCATTCCTTCCTCTTCTCATCTGAAATAACCTCAATTTTACTTTTCTTTTCTTTTTCTTTTATTGTGTTTTTGCTATGGTTGTTTAGACGGACAGATGAATTATTAAATGCTTATGTGTTGACACCAAAAGCGCGTCACGCATGTCGGAGGAGCCTTAAATGCCGACAATTTAATTTTTCCTAAGTAGTTCCGTGTCCATCTCACGCACATTAAAGAGAGAAGAGCCAAAAATAAAAAATAAAAAAAAAGTGTAATGATATACTACAAAAAAAAAAAAATGAACACATTTACAGTTTTCAACCATAAGCTCCACTTATTTTTTTTTAAATATTATTCAACTCTCATATAAATTAATCTAATAAAATTATATTAGTATAAAAATTTAATTTGTATTTAGTTCGTCGATTAAAGATAAAATTTTTAAGTTGAAATTGATTAATTTTTCAAAAATAAATTATAATTTTTATTAGACTTTTCAAAAAAAGATAAAAATTAAGATGAAAAAATACAGTTTAATTAGAGTTAAATTAAAATATCAAATAAAATATTAATCTTAAAAAAGTTTAACGATTAAAAACATTATCTCAATAATAGATATAGTTTTTTCATATGGACAAAAAATATTTTTTTATTATTCAATTAATTTTTAACGATTCGATTCATAAATATTAGCCGGGCATAAATGTTTGAGGCAAATATTAAACTCTTAAAACATTAATCTTCGACGATAACAGTAATAATTTCTGTTGTAAAAATAAACAAAAACAAAACTGCCCTCTTTCTATCTCTCACTGCCATGGTAGTGTCTCTCTTTCTCTCTCTCTCTAGAGGGAGAGGGACCTTCCTGTAAGCCAACCCCACATGGTACATTGTGCCATTGGAGGAGGTGTCCCACGCGACGCCACACGCGCCACCATTGTCCCCATGTCTTCTCCTCCGTGAAATGGGTTCCACCTCACCGCCAGTTCGTTGTCAGAGGTTCCATCAGGTACGGGAATGCGTGCAAGAAGAACGACACACATCCGCTTACCACCTGACCCGCAAGGTTTCAGTGTCAATTTTATTCACTCCACGCGCAGTGTTTCAGCGCGTGCTCCAACGGGGTCTCGAGAATTTACCAAAAAATGATAAAAGCTTTTGGTAATGGTAAGTGGTAACTCGTATGTCAAATATTTTATTACCGTTGATTTTACCATATAATTATTTCAATAAATTTAGTGATTGCATGCATAAATTTTTAATAGTTTCACAATTAGTTTTTTTTTAGTTAATTTCACAATTGATTTCAATACAAAAATACAATTCAAATGCTCATACTTTCAAATTAAAGGGGGAAAAAACACAACAGTTTAACATATTTCAATGAAATATTCATTCAGATTACGCTGCGTGATCAATAATTTTTAATGGGATAGAAGAATTTACCGGTACACAATAAAATATTGAACTGTTGATTTTAATTAACCATACGTAGATTTTCATTTTTTTTTCTTCAGTTTTAAGATTCCTTTGGATAACTTAATTTAGTTGTTCTCTTTATTCAATTTAATTAAAAGAAAACATTAGATTTTCAATATATTTTTTTATTAAATTTGTATTGGAAAAAAAATACTGAATACAGCACAAAATTAAGTTCTCGTGTGTCAGTCGTTTTACTGACCAAACAAACTAAACAAGTCCCACTTAGTATTAGTGGTTTCATTCCTGCTCATTAAGATTTCTTAAATCCGATATGATTATCCTGCATTTTAACATTTAGAAATACACGAGATTGGCAATCTATATTGTTTTTTTTTTTTTTAAAAAGTTAGATATATTAGAAATTTAAAGATATAGCATTGAAATCGGATTTAAAAAAAAAAAAAAAGGGAATTGAAATCGGATTTTGAGAATCAACTTTTGTCATGATTCTTAAATTAACTACTAATTTAAAAAATTTTTCTCTTATATGGTATCCAAATTCCTTTTACAATCTGAAAAAAAGAAGCATAAAAGCACTCGCGATTGTCACATGTATGCGATCTACCATTCATTCATGTGCGTGTTCCACTATGAGACCCATTGAAATCAACGGTGAATATCACACCACTCGCGATACTCACTAGTGCATTTAACTCGTAAGTACAATCTTAATATAGCATATAAAATCCAAATTTGAACAATTAAAATATCATATAAGAAATACTAGATACATTCGCAATTATGCACGTGCGTGATCTAGATCATTCGCTCATGTATGAACACTATGAGATCCGTAACAATCAACGATCCATTTCTAAAGCAATCTTAATATAGCATACAGACTCCAGATTTCAAAGATCAAGATCTCAAAATAAAAAAAAAAAAAAAAAAAAAGATCTAAAAATAAATAAATGAAAGATACAAAAACTCGCAGTTGTCGCCCATGCGTGATCTAGGCCATTCGTTCATGATGAAAATTGTACACTTTGCGTAGCGAGTGTACTTAACCATCATTAAAACAATCTTAATATAGCATGTAGAATCCAAATTTGAACAATCAAATCTACTTAGGATACAAAATCCAGGGTTTAATGCTTATAAGTCTCCTGATTATAAATAGAATGACTAGAGCACTTAGTCGTACAGTAAACCAGCCTTTGAACCTAGTGGATTGTTCTTTCTTTTTTACTGCCCATTGAGTAAGACAAGTAAGGAAAAGGTGAAATTGACCGGTTGAACCGGTGAAGCCAGTGAGAGTGAGGAGAATAGAATATATACATATATATATATATATATATAGAGAGAGAGAGAGAGAGAGAGAGAGAGAGGGGCGGGGGGGTTACGGAGTTGGGTTTTGAGAGAACGGGCAAGTATATGAATGGGTTTGAGGGACAACACCTCTCTTTTGCAGAGAGAGAGTGAAAAAATTCATGGCCATACTCTCTCCCTCCTTTTTAAGTTCTGTTCTCTTCTGCTCTGAAACCCCCAAATTCCCTTTTTCTCACTTTTCTTTCTCTCTCTAAAAAACGGCACAACTCTCTTCTCCTCCGGCGAGCAGCTAAATCACAAATATCTCGTCTTTTTGTCCTCTAATTAATTAGATTTGTTTAGAGTTTTCCGACTAATTAATTAAGTCGGTTAATTCTGGTTTACTGAGACGAGGAGAAAAAAAAAATGGATTTCGAGGATCAAGAGGAGCACGACGAAGAGATGGAGATGGCGGCGAGCTACGACTCGCTCCAGGGGAACTCAGGGCGAGTCAAAATGCCGAGTTCGGTAGCCGGCGGAGAGGGAACGACGACGGCTCAGTCGCAGCCGAAGACCAAGCCGAGGTACCGCGAGTGCCTGAAGAACCACGCAGTGGGGCTCGGCGGCCACGCTCTCGACGGCTGCGGCGAGTTCTTAGCCGCCGGCGCCGAGGGCACCCTCGACGGCCTCAGGTGCGCAGCCTGCAGCTGCCACCGCAACTTCCACCGCAAGGAAACCGAATCTGGAGCGGGCGGCAGCGGCGGTGGAATCAGCCTAACTCCGGAGCCGTACGGCCTGCTGCCACCTCACCACCACTATCCTCCAGCTGCTGCCCACCCGCAGTTCTCCCCCTACTACAGGACACCGGCGGGATACCTCCACGTGGCAGCGCACCACAGGCCGCTGGCACTGCCGTCGACGTCGGGCGGAGGGGGTAGCCACAGCAGGGAGGATCAGGAGGACGTGTCGAACCCCAGCGGAGGAGGGATGTATGGAACGACGTCGTCCGGTGGAGGGAAGAAGAGGTTCCGGACGAAGTTCTCGCAGGAGCAGAAGGAGAGGATGCTGGCGCTGGCGGAGAGACTCGGGTGGCGGATTCAGAAGCAGGATGAGCCATTAGTGCAGCAGTTCTGTAACGATACTGGTGTTCGCCGCCATGTCCTCAAGGTCTGGATGCACAACAACAAGCATACTCTTGGTAAGAAACCCTAGCCAGTATCCATGTCCATGTCCATGTCCTTGTCCGGCAGATAAGGAAAAAAGCGAAAAATATTGCTAAGAGAAAGGAAGGATCGATCATCAAATGCATGAGATGGTCATCACTCTGCTGGTATTACTATCATTAATGTTGTTACTACTGTTATTACTATTGTCATTGTTGTTATTATTTGGGTTTCTATTTCTTTTTCTTTCTTTCTTTCTTTCTTTTTTTTGGTCTCTCTCTCTCTCTCCTTTGTATCTAAGATATTAGAGAAAATGTCTCTAGCTAGGTTTAGAATCAGTTTTATGAAGGAAGGAAATGAGAGGGGTCATTTTCTTTGTTGGCATTGTGATCTCTCTCTCTCTCTCTCTCTCTCTCTCTATCAGCTCTTAACGTTTTGCACTGAAAGAAATATTGGTACGGGCGTTCGAGGTAATATTGCAAGTGGGGAATCGTGTTATTAGCTAGCTAGCTGCTGACTGATAGACTCATTGATGGCCGAGAAATTCTAGTAGCTTATTTTGTCGGGATTTTAGTCTTAGGGTTTTCTTATTCGGTTTACTTTGTGTGCGTTTGTGTGTGTGTGTGTTTTCTCTGTTCTTTTTGCGTAGTTTTGGTCGTGGAGTACTGATGGGGAGGTTTGTAGTTCTTAATGGTGAACATCTTATTCAGAGACTAGATATTTACAATTATAATTGATGATGGCATGACATGAAATATTTTGATCATTTCTGTATAATACTTTAGTACTGCATGGAAAACCTCTCTCGTAGACTGTAATATTGTTGTAGATGGTAAATGAGTTTGAAAATGAAACGAGTTTTGTTCAATTGTTTTAGATGCTTAAATGAGGCTTCCGACATTGAAATCAAAGGCGAGCTGGCAGATAATAAGAAGAGAAATTTCTTGACCTTTGTTTGTAAGTATATGTGTGTATAGGTGTACGTATATGCGGTATAATCGACTCGACGGTTGTAAAGGAGGAAAAAAAAAAAAAAAAAAAGAAAGGAGTTTTGGTTTTGATGTAGAGGGCAAACGTGTGCGAAGCTGAAATTTCCGTTTAAATACATCTCTCCCTACGTGTTCACTTGCGTATCTGTGTCTGTGTCACTGATCATTTACTTCTTCTAACTGACCCCTTTTCGTTTCAATCCAAGGAAAGAGAGAGTTGGTTTTCTGTGTTTGGAAGTTTTATTAATGGCATTCAATGAGCTGATCACCTTTTCCTTTATTTTATTTCCTTTTTTTTCGCCCCTTTAAGAGCTATAGTTTTCTCTTTATTATTATTATTATTATATTATTATTATTATTATTCGAACATATAATATAGACCCTTTTTGGTTTGATTGGTTCTTCATTCACACCAATGTGAGTTTTTTTTTTTTTTTTTTTTAAATAAATTTTCTGGTCTTTTTCCTCGACGATGAGATTCCAAAAACGTTTGCTTGCTCGGCGGTGTACTTCAATATTTCTTCTTCTAGCTCTACACTTTTTGTTCTAATCTCTTTTCTGATCTGAAGGTACTCATAGGGGCCAACTTTAAATGATCAATGAAACTGTAAAGGCTGATCATGGGACCTCTCTTCTCTGGTCTTTTTTCTGTTGCCTTCCATGTCTTTGCTATCTTTCTTGCATACCCCTTGCATTTACTTTTGCAGGCGTCTGTGCAGACAATGATATTTCAATTTTTTTTTTCTTCCCTTTTTTTTTTTCCCTCCTTATATATATATGTGTGTGTGTTGTGAGTATGATAGAGTTTGTTATACTTATATATATAAATTATATTAACTAAGAATGGTGTTAATTTAAATTGGCGAACTATATATACTGCTCTCTTGGAGCATGTAAAACCCAGATAATGTTTGTTTCTTTTAATTATACGAGTGTTGCCTAGGGAAGGACAAAGCCAAAAACTTTTTCATGTGAAATGCTTCTTTTTTTTTTTTTTTTGTTTATGTTCTGTTGGGAAAGAGGATATACCAGCTATACAATCAAACAGTAGTCCTGTTTGTTTCTCATGGAAAACTCAAATCCAAATGTTTTGAGTTTTTTTCTCCATGTTGGAGAAAGTCGATCTATCGATAGATCCAAAGCGTAGTTGCAGATATTAATTATAATATATATATATATATATTGATGTATGTGGATGTGGATGTATTTCTCTTTCCTCTCCTCATTTTTCAATAATCTTCTTGAGAGGGAACATGTGGGCACTCCCAGCAGCAAGTGAAATTCGCATTAAATAAACAAAGAGTGCTGGGACACACAGCTTTTGTCTGAAACTCCTCAACCACTATTCTCTCTTCAAGATTCAATCTTTTGGATTAATAGAATCCACGCCATTTCGATTCCTAGAATCTTTATAGTTTTGTTCACCGATCAATTCAAACACTTCCCCGCCCATTATATACATGTTTATGTGTGTGTATGTATATGTATATCATGTATATGTACGAGTATGTGTAAATGAATGTGTGTGTGTGTCTTGAAGTTGCTTTTATTTTATTCTTTTATTGTTGTTGCCCCAATATTATCGAGCTTTGTTTTGGAAATGGGGTTTTAGTAGTTCCGTTAATTTTGAAGGTTAGTTTCTAGTTCTATTTATGGGTTTTGATGTTTCAAGTTTACTAACAAGAGAGCTCCCAGAGAAGTCCAAGCTTATCTACAAGAAACTCTCTTCAAGATGCTTTACTTGTTTTGGAGGAACTTCAGTATCAGTTCAAGTTGCAAAGTGAATTGGTGGTCCATATTCGGAAATCTTGGTCAATGTTTAGCTGGTTTAGACAGTATTTGTTAAAAAAAAAAAAAAAAAAAAAATCCTATTCACGTCAAACTATCATATGCAATACAATTTTTATCCTTTTGCCCTTTTCTTTTCTTTTTCTTTTTTTCTTTTTAAAATTTAATAATGAACTCAGGAATCCATTTAAGGAATTTTCACCTAGAATTTAATGTTCATAAGGAGGTAATAAATTCCTGCTTACGAGCACAATAAATATGGATTGCTATAAGTTACTTCTATATATATCATCGGATAAAAATTTTTCACCCACTTCATGTTCCTAATTTCTTTTTGTTCGCTACTATTTTATGATCTGATTACTTAAACCATATTGAACAAATAGGTTTTGAAAATATTATTGTTTTCATGAGTTGAAAAATATTTTATTAATAATTTAAAAAATATGATACCTATTTCATAAGAAAAATGCTAAAGATAACTATATATTGATGTTAGACATGCTATAAGGTAATTAATTAATGTCAAATTTGATAATTTCATAGTAATTCCAGTAACGTGTTATTAAGAAATAAGACGATACGCACCAAAACCATATCACCCCGGAATTAATGGTATAAGGAACAAGGCCAAATTTCCTCCATTATATTTGTCTGTGTAATTTTGTACACACGTTTTGTTTGAATACGGAAAAGGAAACACGATATAGATGGCTAGCTGCCAATTAAATTTGGACCCTACAATAGTTAAGATGAAATGAAATTTGCTTATTTCTCCTACGCTAACTGCGTAATTAATGACCATCAATTATATCATCATTGTGATTAACGAAAAAGCAGATCCCGATTTAACATTTATACGTCAATTCACTTGAGCTTTTTTTTTTTTTTTTTTTTTTTTTTTTTTTTTTTTTTGCACCTCATTTTGTCCACTCTTTTAGCTAGCTATAGCTCATGCATGCTCATACTTTCGGTCAAATAATATCTCATTATCCTTGATTTAGTCCGATCAAATTCGATTGCACTTTCGGTTTGAGATTAGAGATCGTCATTATACCTCTTTCATTATCAATGGTCATGACTAAAACATATATATAGTTATATATACATATATATATATATATGTGTATGTATATATTATTAGATTGTCATTATAAGCGCCTGGCCCGTTGATAAGCGCCGCCGCCGATAATGCATGGTTGGGGTTTTGATATACATCAAATCAATTCAATTTGAAAATCTAAATTATTCGCTTGATCAAACAAAAGAAAGTGTCACACCTTGCATTTCAAATACATGTATATTTATTTGTATATAATCAACTGAAGATTTGTAACATGATTCTCTAATGTACAATTTAATTAAGCTTTATTGTTCGACAACTTATCATATCATCGGGTGGTGAGCAGACTAGCCTTAAACATTATATCTTTCTCCCATATTGTGGAATATCAAATTCACTTTCAGAGAAAGTAGTTTTAATTAAAGTTAAAGCCGCGTAAGCACTCATAGTTAAGATTCGTGCCCTTTTCCAGTACAAAAAGCACGTCCATTATAAGGAACTTAACTCTCTCACACACAAATGTACACATCTCTTTTTTTTTTTTTTTCTTTGGGGTATTTTCGGTTTTCGTTCTGTATAATAATTTTCTTTGGAGGGCATTGGTAAAGGGAATCATATAAGCCCTAGATGAGTCAAAATGGTTCACATAAAGACAAAAAATGAAAGGAGAAGCCGAAGGAGAATTGGGGCCTCATATATAATAATTATGAGATTCGTTTGGATGATCCACTTTACAAAAGCAAAAAATTTGAGGAATTGGAAAGAAAAAGGATTTAAAAGGGAGTTTGGCGGCATTATATACAAACTCTTTTTTTTTTTTTTTTTTTGGGGGGGGGGGGGGGGGTGTGGTTATGTCGATTTGGACCCTTCAATGGCATGCATACACCGTTTATAGATCCCCGGAAGCTGACCAGTTGATTGCTTGTCCCTACTAAATCCGATGTTCAAACAGTGCCTATGTATATATTTGAGCTTTTCCACAATGGGAATCTATCCCCCCAACTAGTGCCTTTAGGGGCAATAGGACCACAACTTCTTGAGTCACGGTGTTTGGACATAATTCTTTAAGCAATTCGACCCCTCTTTTTTGTTCTTCCAAATTACGAACATATTTAAAAAACAAATAAATAAATAAATAAATAATCAAGAGGACCTCTTTTTGCATATGGCATGTGTAAACATTATATGATTGAATAAAAGGATTCACTTTTACCCCCCAAATGGTCGAGTGTTCTCCATGAGTGTTAAAATTTAAGATTTCCATAAATTAATTTAATCAACGTCCGAGAAAAAGGAGATTTTTACCCCCAAATGGTCCGAGTGATCTCAGCTTTGTGTGGTTGAGGAAAAACTTTAAGAAAAAATTGTGAAAATAACCTCTCAAATAGATCTGTTTCTATTTTTTGTCCTTTTATATATATAATATATACTTGTTTGGATTCTTGACCCTCTATACTTATTTTAAAAAAAATGAAAATATAATAACCTATAAGGAGATATGCTTTTCAGTTTACAATCCTACAAATCACCCAAACATTAAAGTGGCAACGGTTATATGTAAGACACTTCTTGTATTATTTATACCCACCATAATATTAAAGTTGATAATTAAAATTATTAACTTTAATATTAGAGTGAGTAAAATTATAAGAAGGTACGCAAAACAAAACAAAGCTCTCCACCTAATTTTTTTCAAGTGGTGGGTCGATTATTGTTATGGGCCAAGATTGTGGGTGGCTGTGAACTTTAAGGCCTTTTTGGGAAACCTGATGGGTACGGTCAGCCCAGTTAGGCCCACTTAGAATTGTAGGTCGGCCCATGATGGACCATCCACAACAAAGCTTTTCAGGTCGCATCTGTGTCTTAAAAAGTGGGAATTGCTGAATCAGAATGCAACCACATTATCACATGTTGCCATGTAACATGTTGGTCCTTCCTATTCCCAGACCACCCTGTCTAAATTCGGTTTCACTTTTTCAGTTTTGCCTCCCTTTGTAGCCTTCAGCTTGTTGGAATCTCCCTGTTTACTGTCCTTTTGGTTTTGATCGGGGGAGCATATATCTATTAATTCATTGAGAGTAAATCTCAAATTATTTTTGTTTTTTGTTTTTTTTGCTTTTTTTTTTTTTTTTCTTTTTTTTCCCATCTATTTGTTCAATTTTGGAGTTTTCTTCTGATCGTCATAGGCAATACTTGTTTTTAAATGTTAGATTTGACAGTTCTTTATTGAAGTACCCTACGATAGCATTTTTAAAATATTTAGACCACGACATAAGTAAGTGTTCTACTTGAGTACACACGCAAGCATCGTACATATGTCGTTCCCATAACTAGGGTGAAAATTTAAATATTTTACTATTTCATAATAATTTAACTCAAATTTAAATCTAAATCTTTATTTTTTTTAAAATTCCACGGTACATGCATTCTTCTTCTTTTACGCTATTCAAATGTATATTTTAATAAAAACTATCTAAACATATCTTTTATTTGAATTCACAATTTAATTAATTTCTATATTTGAATGCAACACATTTAGTTTAAATAAATATTTAAATATGATGTATGATCCAAACCAGTTACAAAATTATATTCAAATTTACTTGCAAAACAGTCAAACAGAAAATAGGTATAGTACTCTTTCTTATAATTAATTAGAGTCGCACCTTACAAGATTATAAGTGAAAAATATAAATATAAATTACATATATACATCATTTTTATTTCGTACGAGTAGTATAAACACTATGCAAAGTAATTTCTTGAACAAAGTGGATGTACTCCAAAGCGTTCTGTTTATTATCATCAAATCCATCGAATTAGATAAATTAAGTAACATAATCCACAATATTAAAGGCTAGGATTAATCAATCTTGTATTTTCCATCCCAAATCAAGTGGTTTCGGGTCATTATTTACGCTTATTATAATCCCCCTATCCCGCCGGTGGTCATTGCTCACCAAACTAGCTTGGCTGCCGTGGATTTTCTTGTGCACAATGACCGGACCAGAATCCGATCGGAGACTGTTTACCCAATCAAACTTTTTTTTGCTTCTCATAAACTGCACGGATTTCGGATTCTCCGACGATCTAGAACTACTGATCCCAGGCCTAACTAATTTCTGAGGCACTGCTTGATCTTTTTTGGTGATCACTTTTATTTCAACCTTTGTTCCTCCTTCCATTCTTATGTTTATGTTCACCTCCGAAAGCGTCTCTCCGTCGCTTTTATGTGACCTTTCCTTTCGGTGCTGATAGAGCCGGTGCAACCGAAGAGCAAGGTGGTATATTCCGCCCTTAATCTCTTCCTCCAAGTCTCTCTCTATGTCCATCTCCAGCTCTCGACGGATCTTCAATTCCTCTTCTGTCCTCAAATTCTTCTCGTAATAATTAAACACATAGCCATGATTTTGCAATATAATTTCAGGAAATGAAAACAAAATGTACAACAAAGAAACGAATATATAATAACTCAAGAGTGTAAATACCGCTGAATTATCATGCCATGCAAACTCCTTGTTATAGCTTAAATCAGGAAAATCTGCAAAATTCCCAGAAAAGATATTGTCACCGGCCAGCTTTTAGAGAGAAACTGAAAAATAATAATAATAATAATAATAATAATAATAATAATAATAATAATGTACACTAGTTACTAGGAAATATTGGACTGAATCGGATAACCTAGTATCTCAGATTTGGTGTTCTTTCCTTTCTGGTCCATCCCCTTCTACTTAATTTATGTGTTCTTGTTTCGAATCGAATATTCATGACTGTTTTAAAACCTTGTTGATTGATTTGGACTTGAGGGACAGGGGACCCGTAGTGCAGTTGGGATGAAGAAGACATGGGATAGGTGTTGTTTAAGACCATGGAGACAAATTATGGCCGTTTCAAGACGTTGTTTTGATCGACTTATATCGAATTTAGGCGCCAAACATCTCTTCATGAAATGGGAATTTGCTTTTGCTAATTATGTGAGGAAATATAATTAGGGAGATCTTTTTTTTTTTTTTTTTCCCTCCCTAAATGTAGAATATTTTAGTACTTGACGTGGAAGGAATTGTGGGGTATGGGTTGAGCTTAAAGCGTAATCAATATAGCTGGGTGGTGGGTATCCCACATGCTTGATGTGTTATTACCTATTTATGGATAGTTACCCTTCTCTTGAGCTATTCTTCCAAAGGGTGGAAAGACCTACATAAGAAAAAAATTTCAATTTTTTCTTAATTTTTACTTACACGTAAATAACAAATACTAAATATTTGAAATATATGGTAATTTATTACTGTTTAATAAAAATATTTTTTTTTTCATTTACTCTTTGGAAAATAAATTACTTATTAATAAGTTTACTACTTATTTCACATATTTTAACCCAAACCCACCATATGTTCTATTTATGGATTCATGAGTGAGGAATAATAATAAAGAGATATCAATTCTAATATTAATTTTTGAGCATGTGACTTGTTATTCTTTTATTATATGTACTTAAAATTAGTAATAATACTTTATTTTGATCATCCATTCAACTTGAATAAAATGTAATGCTCATTTAGTTTACCAAAATATTACATTTGAATATATCTATATTTAAATAGTAACTTGCTCATTTTACTATTTATCAATTTCCTTTTTCTATCTACTTTTACTAATCATATCACATACTTTCTCTCACACACTAATACCCGTTAGAATAACTCACTTATTTCTCACTAATATCTATTAGAATAACTATTTTAAAATTAACATATAATGGGTATTTGACCCGTTACGTGGCAAACATTGTAAGAAGTATCTTTTGTCCTTTTATTATGTTCCTTTTTATAATGTGGTAAGAGATAAGAGATAAAATGAAGTAAAATATGTTTTGGATAGTAAAGTTAAACTTTTGAAAAGATTTTTGGTGTAAAATTTTTTTGCATGCCCTTAATATCATAAATAAAAAACTACAATTATATACTAGAATATTTTATTAACTAACAATAAATCATTTGTACTTTGTAAGTTATTATTCAACTGTAAAGAAATTGTATTTATGATTTTATCAAAAATCTAAAATTCTACTTTTAGTAATCACGTGCAGATTTATAAATAGTTTTACCATTCCTTCCTATTTCTAGTCATAGAAATTTTTTTACTAACAACGTTTCTACATCAAGAACTTTTGACAAGACAACAATATCAAACAGATCCTTGGATTCCGCATAATTTTAAGAGTGTTAGAACTATAACCCTAAATCTTTTTGAGTTTTGATCGGTTGTCTACTTAACTTTAATTTTGACAATTCATTGCCTAAGCTTGTCATATTGTTATAATTTGATGCAAAGTTCATTTAAAATGGTTACATGAAATTTCGATATACACCTCAAATTTTGACACTTTATCCTTAAATTTTTTGTGCTTAAAAATTTGTCCTAAAAGTTTAGGTGTGACAATGTATCAAAGGATTAAAAATTCACATACTAAAGTGATAAAAATCACAATTTTAAATGGTTATATATTAATTAGCTCGTAAAAATACATGTTCACGATAGAGATATCTTAACTAGCACAACTATTTTTATTTTGTTCTCTATAATATCCTAAAGGAAAAATTAAGAATTGGAAGTAGAGAATTTTAGAAAAATATGTCTCCTAGTTATAGTTTTGTACCCTTCTTTTAGAGATATATCTAAATTTATTTTATTTTTAAATTGAAAAAAAAATGAAAATAAAAAAAGATTAAAAATAGACGTAAATCTGCTTAATAATAATAAGGCAATTGCTGTACATGGAAAACAAAAGGTCTGCCCTTCCCCCTAAAAAAAATATTCCATTTCGTAGAGCGTGTCCAAAAAAAAAATATATATATATATATATATATTTCTGCCTACAAAAAGTGGTCAAAATTCTTGCTTTTCCATTTTAGAGTTGTTTTTATATCAAAAATGGTGCAATTTTAAGCCAAAATTTTAAGTTAATCTTCAACCCATATGTCTATTTTTTTTAGGGCAACCAACCATCTATTCAAATGTTATTCTAAAAGAAATATTGCTTTTGTATTCCTTTTTGCTAATATTGTCAATAATTAATCGTTTTCATTAATTATTTACTAATATATTTATTAACATATTAGTGCGATAACATATTTTGCAACCTACTTGAGTATTTTCGAACTGATCAGCAATCAAGAATTTTGCATACATTAACAAGAACACCAAGGATCTGACAATACCTTTACATTTGGACAATATTTTCAAGATATTAGATGATCCGGAGCTGATGTACCAAATTATTAAATCATTGTTTTAGTTTATGTTCTATTTTGTCCAAATACTAGTCTTATTTAATAGGTGTAAATTCATGAAAATATTATGTAATTTTCATTAGTGTCTGCATTTTGAATTTTTGAATTTTTTTTTATTTTTATATGACATATTGCATATTAGTTTTAGCTCATTGTATAAATTATAATATTAATAGTAATAAAATTAAAATAATATAAATAAAACAAATCATTAAATAATTAAAAAAAATACAAAAAGAAGTAATTTAAGTGAAGAATATGCAATTGGGGTAAGATATGAGTTGTGAAATATTTTATGGGTCATTGTTATTTAGTAAACCTTATAATTTGGAGTACAAACTCCAATTTGAACTCCAATTTGAAGCCCGATTGTGGATGCCCTTACCTATAGGAAATATTTGTCCACATCGAGAAAGGGAAATAGCATATGTTAGATATGTTATGGAAAATAATAGCATAAAATTAAGGAAACAACTCCTCTCTCTCTCTCTCTCCTCAGTAGCAATGCCATATTTTGTTGCCGATGGCCTCGCCGGTATAGGATTCCATCGTAGTCGTGGTTGTCGCCCCGACCTCGCCGGAGTTGATCGCGACTTCCTAAGCTCGCAAACGAGTATGCTCTCAACGGAAAAAGAAGTGATTGTTGCACAATGGAGAAAATGTTAAGAGAGAGACTTACGGAGATAGAATGCACTCAAAGGAGGATGGGAAGGGGAAACCTTATCGGTTCCCAAATGGAGTAATAAAAAAAAAAGGACAAAAATGGAAAATTCTAATTTATTTTAAATAGGAAAATGCAAACATGATTTATTAATTATTGTCATTGAAAAAATATGTTATTTTTTTCCTTACCGCATATAAATTATGCTATTTAATGTAATTTTCCAACTTATTATTTCGAGTGCCATTAGCACCACCAAAGAAGGATTCTCAATTTATTTACATGCGTTTTAAAAAAGAAGGATTCCCAATTGACCCAATATTATATTTATAACCAAAAACTTAAAATTCCAAATTTCCTTTGCCTCTAGATCTCTCTTTCTCTTTAGTCTCAACTTTGAACTAGGTGTCGTGATTATAAATAAAGATAAGTGATTCAATAAATGTTTTTTTTTTTTTCAATATAAATAAAGATAAGTGATTCCATAAAAGTTTTTCATTTATTCCCCCTCCCCTGAAGGCGACTCCATATTTTTTTTCTACCCTTTTGCTGGAGCGGCAACCTTCATATTAGGATTGCCTCTAATTAATTAGTTATTTACTCTAACACCTAAGATAATAAAACTAAACACTAAATTGAAGGAGGTTTGATTGAAATAAAAATAAAGATTGTAAAACTAGAAATTAAATAAAGAAATAACATTTATACTAGTTAAGGAATCATTCTCTACCATTAGATATAAAATTATGAATTAAAACTATAATTATCTCTATCTTCTTAAGTGCAAAAAATCATAGGGTTTGTTTGGAAAAATTTGCTAAAAGTTATTTTTGATTTCTTAAATCCAAAATCTGTTTTTAGAAGTGTTTAGTTAATATCAAAACTAGAAAATAAAGTTTAAAAAAAAAAAACTCTTTAGATGTACTTGAAGTTAAGGGTGATAATACGAGTCACGACGACACGACACGATTCGAAAACGATACGAATTTCACGTTTTTCTTTTATTAATACTGAAACTTTGGGTCAAATATATTAAGTTGACCTTTAATCAATACTTTTGAGTGATAAAGAAGTTCAAAGCGTCCAAAACAGTAGTAACAATGTGAAGAGTTTTCAAAAGAGCATTTGCAACAATTCCCTTTTTTTTTTTTTTTTGCTAATATTTGCTTTGGTTTTATCTGAGGTACAGCCGGGAATGCAAAGCACGACTTTGTATTTGCAGCTGTCCGTATCAGATATTACACTTTGTGTATAACTAAACACCATTGTCTTTAGCAAAAAAAAAAAAAAAAAAAAAAAAACATTGTTGTTTACCAAAAAATTATAAACAAATTGAGGTCCATGATGTTATTTTTTGTTTTGTTTTGTTTTTGATTATCAATAGAGGTCCATGATTATTTGAGAATTAATAATACTAGTTGATATTTTTTGGGGGTGGAAACAGGCATCTTCAAAGTTCAAAATCTGGGTCTCAAAATGCGAATCTAATTATGGGGATTCCTTAGAAGGTCATGTAAGAATCTGAAAAAGTTGTTTTTTCCTTTTTTTTTTTTTTGTTTTTTTTTTCTTCCTAAAAAGAATTTTTGGGAATGAATAAGAACAAAAATTGAGGTTGGTAATTGGAGCCAGGACAGGACTGCAAGTCCAAGTTTGAAAAAGCTCCACAGAGTCAGCACGTTGCCTACGATCACCAAAACCTCCGCCTCTGCTCTGCCCACTCACCAACCTCTTTCTCTCTCTTCTCTCTCTCTCTCTCTCTCTCTGTCTAACATCCAAACACTCGCATTCTCCGTCTCGTCTTCTTCGGTTGCCTCGTGATCTCCGTTCCATGGCGACTCTGTCGCAGGCGATCGCCCCCATAGTCTCCCTCCCTCTCGTCTCCGATGGCGGTGGCCTCGCGAAATCCCGCGCCTTGTGGCGGCACTCGACCAGACCCGCCCCCAAGAGCCGCGTCTTCGCCGGGATCAAAAGCCACAGCCCGGCGATTGACTTCACCGATCCAGATTGGAAATCCAAGTTCCAGAACGACTTCGAGAGGCGCTTCAACATCCCTCACATCACCGATGTTTTCGAAGACGCTGCTTCGATCCCTTCCACTTTCTGCCTCAAGATGAGGTTTGAGATTCTTTGTCGATTTTGAGTTGTAGGCTTCTCAGTTTTGCTCAACCATTCGGAGTTTCGATTTTTTTACACACTCTTTTTTTTTTTTTTTCCCTTGATTTTCTTAATTGTAATGTTGGAATCCTGTAGGAGTTTTTGGTCTTGGTTTTTGTAACATGCTCTGTTCTTCTTTTCTGATTGTTTGTTTTATGAAAGCAGCATTTGAATACTTTTCCGCCATTGCAGGACACCGATAACTGAAGACTACGTAGGAGGATATCCATCGGACGAGGTGTGGCATGGCTACATTAACAACAATGATCGCGTGCTTCTGAAGGTGAGTTAACCTGAACGAATTTGTAGTTGCCTTTGCGTTGGACTCGATTTGGTTAATTATTGTTATTATTTTTTTTATCTTGGAAATGGTGTGGAAGCAAATTACTCCTGTTGAATATATATCTATATATGAACGTATATTTTTTCGGTGAAGCGAATTACTCCTATACATGTTATAATTTGCTTTGTTTTTTGGTTGAAACTTTCAGACCATACACTTCTCGTCACCGACGTCTGCCGGTGCTGAATGTATTGATCCAAATTGTACTTGGGTGGAACAATGGTGAGTATTTATTGGATTTTGCATTGGTGATCCTAAATTCTCTTTATCATTCTCTGGATTTTGATGTTACAAAAGGAGTATATATGCACTGCTTTTCTTGGATTTTCTGCATAATGCACATAATTAGATTCAATGAGTCTGCAAAAAGATTAAAAATATGAAATTTAACTTCATTAAATGTTTGTTATTCTTAAATCACATATATTATTTTGCTCGTTCTTTTCTATGCAATACTGGATTCTTTTTAGATGACAACTACTTCACTAATTGGTGGATATGATATTGAATCATTCCAGGGTTCACCGTGCTGGGCCTCGAGAAAAAATATATTTCAAACCGGAAGAAGTTAAAGCAGCGATTGTAACATGTGGAGGCCTCTGTCCTGGTCTTAATGATGTTATCAGACATGTGAGTTTTGCCAATGAAGTAACTGTAAACATGCTTTCATTTTAGGTAAAAAAGTCATAGACATGTACTAGTCCGTTTTCTCATGAGAATGGAAAGTATAAGTGTCTTATATGACATCTCTATGCTAGTAAATATTGCCATAAGAGAGTTTTCATTGTTACTGCTCGGATCAGAGGATGGTGAATGATGTCATAGGACCAAGATTTCCCTTGATCATTAGAATTGTGTTGCGGTATTTTATCTGTGTGGAATTATGGTTAGAGTCAAAAGCATAAGATTGGTTGTACGTCATTGTATTCACCTGTGGGACACTCTTTGTAACGAATAGTATCTCTTTTTTTTTTTTTTTTTTTTTGCATAGAAAGAATGTTTGGGGAGTTTTATGTATCCCATAGTCCTATAAGTAAGCTGAGGCTTACCAAACATCGCCTGTGATAGGAAAACAGCAAATATTTATTTTGAGCTGATATTAGTTAATCGTGTATCATTTGCAGATTGTCATCACACTGGAAATATATGGTGTGAAAAAGATAGTAGGAATTCCTTATGGTTATCGTGGATTTTCTGAGAAAGAATTAGCTGAAATGCGAGTAAGTTCCTGTCTCTCTTACAGATGTCCATCACATTCAAAAACAAAAAACAAAAAAAAACAAAAAAAAAAAAAAAATCAAACTTCTTTAGCTGCGTAATTAATATGTTGTAACTTTTGACTGATTTTCAGCTAACACGGAAAGTGGTTC
Organism: Ficus hispida; assembly: GCA_025413025.1. Taxonomy (NCBI): domain Eukaryota; kingdom Viridiplantae; phylum Streptophyta; class Magnoliopsida; order Rosales; family Moraceae; genus Ficus; species Ficus hispida. The sequence continues at coordinate 4,588,073 of CM046365.1, forward strand.
AAAACATTCATCTTTCTGGTGGAAGCTTGTTAGGAGTTTCACGTGGAGGACCTGAAACAAGTGCGATTGTGGACAGCATGGAGGTGTGACTGTCAGTTTCCTTGAGAAAACTAATAATTTTGTGGATACATTGAGATTTCTAACAAAAGGTGTTTTGATGTACATGTCTACAAATTGATATCAGGAAAGAGGTATCAACATGCTTTTTGTGTTGGGTGGTAACGGCACTCATGCTGGAGCAAATGCAATACACAATGAGGTTGTTAAGCGTGTATTCATTTACAAACTTGTTTCCAGGTCTTTTATTTCATTGAAACAGGTTCATAGTAAAGCTCATTTTTTAGAATAAAGCACCTAAAAGAGTTACCTGTTGGATATAGATTTCATTCAACTTTCACAAAATCCTGGGTGCGACTGTTATATTAAGAAATCAGACTGAAGATAAATTCTTAGTTACATCTGTACTCTGCTATTAGCTTGTGATTCATTTGCATGTTTCTTTAGTAATGCTGAGAAAATTAGTAAGCAATTTACTGCTACTTAAATGGCCTGGAGCTAGACCTTGATCTTATAGTGTCTAAAATTGTTAAACGCCTTTAACTTTATTTTTGCATGTCATGAATACTTGCTATTTATCTTTTGGTTTCATTTCTTTTCGTTTTTCCTTTCCCTTTAGTGTCGTAGAAGACGCCTAAAGGTGGCCGTAGTTGGAGTCCCAAAAACCATTGATAACGATATTTTGCTGATGGACAAGACTTTTGGTTTTGATACTGCTGTTGAAGAAGCACAACGCGCCATAAATTCAGCATATATTGAAGTACAAAGTGGTTTTGATTTTTTTTTTTTCCCCATATCACTCGCTGAATTTTCACAACTGTTACTTTTGTACTCTGTGCTTAAATTTGCATTATAATCTGATCTTTCTTCTCTTGAATTTGTAACAGGCACATAGCGCATATCATGGCATTGGAATTGTTAAATTGATGGGTCGCAGTAGTGGATTTATAGCAATGCATGCATCCCTGGCTAGTGGACAAATAGACATATGTTTGATACCGGAGGTAGTTATGCTAAATTTTTTTCTGATAACTTTGTTTTGTGAGACAGTACTGATATTGTTAATACATGCTCATAAAGGTACCTTTCCATTTACACGGTCCCCACGGAGTTTTGCAGCATCTTAAGTACCTTATTGAGACCAAGGGATCGGCAGTGGTCTGTATAGCAGAGGGAGCAGGGCAGGTTAGTCATAGTGTGAAGTCATTTTGTATGTTGATATACTTTAAACCGATTGGCACTGCTACAGTTTTTGGCTTATAGGTTTTGAAATACTGTGAATTTAGCCAAAAGAACAGAGAAGAAAGTCACAAATATTATTACTAAACCATAAGTTTGGATTCAAACATCTGAAAGAAATTACAGATCGATGTTTATCTTCCCAATTAGAGTCTTAAGTGCATTATGTTTCATATTTTATTTGCAGAATTTTCTCAAGAAAACTAACGCTACTGATGCGTCTGGAAATATTGTTCTTGGAGATATTGGTGTACATCTTCAGCAAGAGGTTGGTGACCTTTGTTTTTACATGGTTTTGATTGATACACATGACTACAGAATGCTTAAAGTGAACCTCACTTTTAAGATCTTCCCAGTCAGCAGTCGCTGATCTTAATAACATAATAATTCCCAACGAGATGATCTTTCTTTAAACTTTTTAGGTGATGCTATAGAGCTATACTAATTGTTTTAAAAAAAACCCTCTTATACATACCAATGCCAGTGTTAAACTTACAATCAGTAGCGTGCCTGATTCCTCTAGGTAACGACTCACAAATCATCATTGGCCAAGAATAGGATTAATACCATAATGCCTATGTAATTTTCATAAGCAGTCTTACTTCAATAGAAGGAAAATGAAAATGCATTTTTTAAAGAATTGATAATGTGTTGTCCTCTTTCCCCCTAATTTGTCGTCATGCTTAATTTTAAGTTAGTGTCGTTTAATGCTGATTTGGCATTTTACTTCTCAATAGTTTTCCTGTCGGTCTATCGTTTTGGCTTTCTTTCTTTCGCGTCTACTTACTATGGTAAATGGTAGTGACATCCATAAAATTTTCTTCTACCAGACAAAGAAGTACTTTAGGGAAATTGGTATTCCAGCTGATGTGAAGTATATTGATCCGACGTACATGATCCGTGCTTGTCGTGCAAATGCATCAGATGGGATTTTATGCACCGTTTTAGGACAAAATGCTGTGAGTCTCTCTCTCTCTAGTTCTTGCTGGTGATCTTTTAGCATCCCACAATGATGTAATACGCTGTATTATGACGAAACATAACTAGATTGACCAATATGAGAATGCATTTTTTTCTTCCCAGGTTCATGGGGCTTTTGCCGGGTATAGTGGCATCACGGTTGGGATATGCAACACTCACTACGTCTACCTCCCCATTCCCGAAGTCATTTCTTATCCAAGGCTGATAGACCCTAACAGTCGAATGTGGCATCGTTGTTTGACCTCCACAGGCCAGCCCGACTTTGAATAACCATTTTTAGTGGTATGACTAATTATCCAGGCCATTTTTTTGTGGTATAGACAAGGTAAAATAAGCTCTCTACTATTATTAATTTATAGGTAGGAGATTGCATCCGGGAGAAGAAACAATACAAGAGGGTTTCGCATAATAATTTATCAAATAAATATCACCACCCAAGATTCCATAAATTATTTTGGACACTTCAAATAATATTCCAGAGAAAATACCAAGCGGCCTGTGCTTGGTTCATAACGTTTTTTTTGTAGTGTACAACAATTTTTGTTGCCTCGGCAAAATTAATTCCAATTTTTTTAATCTGCTTAGAAATTTTCTCACGTAAAAAAAAAAATAAATAAATAAAAGAACGTTTATGTATGAAAACCATATTGAACCTAATAGATATCAGATTCTTTTTACATTGCTAGTCTCCAGTGCCACTTGTAAAGACCATTAAGATGACTTCATAACTGCGTCAACAAGGCTTTTTATTTTATTTTATTTTTGAACATTTTGATAGCTACTGAACGTCAAGCCACTATAAATTGTTTAGGATTTTTTTCCCAAAAAAAAAAAATGTTTAGGATTATTCTCTTCTCTAAATTTTAAAATCTCTTACTTTATCTTATGCATTTTGAATTAGTCCTATTTTATTCTCTTTATTAGAATTTTTATTAAGAACAGGCATAAAAGGAGGAGGTTAAGTATGGTCATGTTATTTTTTCCCATTTGTTTTTAATAAAAATTCAAATAAAATGGGTTAAGTCGCACTAATTCTTGAATTCTTACTTTTTTTCGTGTATATTGTAATGAAGATTCTAATAGTAGTATGATTAATTCAAAAACTTCATAGGGCAAATTGAGTTTAATAGTAACATGAAAATGATCCTTGTTGATGTCGAAAATTTCCAGCATAACACCCGATGTAATTGCTTGATCTAATCGGTCTTGCACAATTACTCTGCGACGGGTCACCTATAAAAAGGAAGGCACTTCGAAATAATGGGGACATCGGTAGGGTGTCTGTCATGAGCATTTTAATAATTAAGTCAGTGAAGATACTGATGAGCAAGTGGAGAAGCAGAGTTTTGGCAAGGAAAATTATCCATACCTGAAGTAGTAGGTTGATCCCTTATTTATAGACGTTCCCCACAGGTTCGGGCATTCGGGCGACCCGGTCAGGTTGAACACCGAGTGCTCCCGATGGGGAGACATGTTTCAGGTGCACTGGCACCGTTTGCCCAATAGACTGATGCTGCGTGTCCGCGGTCTAGTGTCTGAGGACATTAGAGTGGGATGGTATTGGCACAAGTGAACATTGTGTCAGTATGAGCAGGCAGCGAATATTGACGACAGGACAAGCGCAGTGACAGGCAGCGTGTCAGGTGTTAGGCGGCGGATTGTGAGAGTTACACCAGGACACCTTTGTCAGCTTGTGTAGGACGATATGATGCGGATAGTTGAGGGGCTCGCAAAGCAGACGGCGCTCACCAGTCGCCTGGGATGTTTAGTCCAAATCAATGGGGTGGGCCCTGGGAATTCGATGTCCGGGGTACTTGGTGGGTAGCGTCAGCGCGGAGACCATGTGATCGGTTACTCTTATTCCCGGGGAATATTACAGGCGTCGTCGGATTTGATCTGGTCGATAGTAACCGTGAAGCGTGATTGAAGTCCTGTTTTTACATCCCCGCACGACCAGTTGACTCCCGAAGAAGGGCTTTCATCATCACGTCGAAATACACCATCAACAATCCTGAAATTTGAGGATTGATACAATTGTAAATGTCAACTCATATGGTTTTTTAACTATCATATTTGATTGCCCAAGTCTTGACATCTTGGGTTGATGCAACTAGATTAAGTGGATAAAATAGAAAGTTGTCTTATATTATAGTTAAATCTAATTACCACAGGAAAAATTAGGCCGAGTGGTATTTTTTAATTACCTAATCGAATAGATGGTTTAACTTTTTTTAGTTAGGAAAATGATCGTTTGTTATTTTTCAGATTTGGTCAATTAGTGATTGACTATAAAACTTTATGATTTACGTTATGGTTAATCAGTGATTAACCGTAAATCAATCACCGATTGACTATTATGTGGTTAATCACTGATTAATCATTTAAGAAAATTGATTAACCATTAAAAAAAATCTTTTAACTAATTTTAAAAAATTCAATAATTTATTAAAAAACTAAAACAAAATATTTAGCTATAAATCTCTTACCATAATAGAAAGTGGTAAAAAAAAAAAAAAAAAAAGATGACAGTTAAATCTAATTACCGTAATAGTAAATGGTTAAAAGAAGGAAAGAAAGAAAGAAAGAAAGAAAGCTGTCTGTCTCTGATACAACAATTAAAATTTAATTACCATACAGAAAGTGGGTCTTCACCGTCCAAAGCCTGCAAAATGTTATTAGAAAGACATTGTGAGATTCCGAACCTTTAACCCATATCCCACTTCACTTCCTACAGTTTCCAGCCACGCACTCTCAGAAAAGTTCCCTCCTTGCCTTGGGTCCCGAGCGGCTCTTCTGCTACATGTTTGGGTCCTAAGTCCTCTTAACCTTTTTTTTTAGCGCCACCCAACCAAAAAAAAAAGGTCCTCTAACCATTTCACCTCTCGGCAAACCATTCAATTTCTCGGTAAAACCAAATCCATGTACGTGGTGTTTAGCAAACATATATATATATATATATTTATATATAATCATTAAACAAATGAACTTGATAAATAAAACTCTTCTTTTTTTTTTTTTTTAATGTATTAGAGAGAGAGAGAGAGAGAGAAAACCACTTGAAATTCTGTGTTATACAGGTCACTGAAAGTCAGAGCTGTTAAAAACTCTACCAACCCAAAGCCAGTTTTTTAATTTACTGTTTCAGCGACACTGTCCCCACATACCACATTACTCACACACAAAGAGAAGAAACAAAAATACAGAGAGACCGAGAGAGAGAGAGACTTATTATAAGAATGAGAAACTTTGATTGTGGTGAAAATGGTGTTCAAACTGACATGGTCAATATAGCTTTACGTATGAGTGGGGATTGATTTTTTTTTTTTAATTTAATTTTATATTTTTAAGGTTATTATTATTATTTTTTTGTAAATAAATAATGTATTGTGTCTTTCTATGTGGTACTACTTGTTTTGGTTCGACTCATTTGGGTCATATGCCATGCATTAATGCTTGATATGGGTATGCTGTTGGAATCCTTCTATAGTACATACACAACCATTTCTAGTCTGTAATTAATAGTTTTGATCTTTTAAGAATACTGCTTGGACCATGCTTAGCTGTTTTTTTTTTTTTTAAACCAGTCAAGGTTGCCCACTTAACTGTATTACCTTGTCTGCTTTGTCAGAGAGGGAATGTTACTGTATTTTCAAGTTCAAATTAAATTTGTAGATAACTAAGCCAGCAATACTATATTCAAATTAAATTTGTAGACAATTAAGCCAGCAATACTATATTACTACGTATTAGTATTAGGGTTACCATTGGCAAATCTTCTCTAGAAAGGAAAGTGAACTAGTATGGGTATATGGTGCAACACTACATATATTTATCGCAAGAAAAAAAAATAGAAACATGAAATTTGATCTCTAGATTTAAGTACACCAATTGTTATTCTTAGGTAAAGAAAGAAAGAACAAAAAAAAAAAAAAAAGCCCAGACATACAACATACGACATGTTTTTATTTTTTTTAGCCAGAAATATTCATTTATTGTTCAATCTGCCTTTGGTATGAGGGGAAATAATAAATTTAAAAAAATGCAAAAAGAAAAATCCAAAAAAATGCAAAAAGAAAAATTGAATAGGATTTGTCTTCCATTCTTCAAGGAAGGTTATTCTACATTTGTAATATTACATTTAGTTTATGTAACAATAATTTCATCAAGTATAGCAATGTTCCTCCAAAAAAAAAAAAGTGTGTAACATTGGTTTACAATAATTTTTTTTTTTTTTGGTTCATAACTCTGTTAAAACAATAATTTCAAAATGTGTCGCATCGTTCCTCAAAAAAGAAAGAAAGAAAGAAAAAGTATGTAACATTGGTTTACAACAACTTTGTTTTTATTTATCAAGAAAAAAAATAACTTTTTTTTTGGTTCATAAATCTTCAAAACTATGTTATATACATTTAATGTACCCTCACATTTATATGTTATATAAGACCAGTCTTTGATCGAATTCCTTACCTAAATTATTAAACAAATCCGACGAACTGATATAGTGTTACACCATTTTATTTTTGTTTGTTTTAGTTTGTCTCTGTCGAGCAATTCATTTCCAAAGTTTTTCGCGCCTCGGGACTATTTCTTTCCAATTTTCCATCATCAGGATTGAGTAATCACAGTCTGAACCAAGTCCAAGATCGTTGTGGGCCTAGCTTTGGGGCCAGTGGGTCCCACCGTTTCCATTTTTGACTCCCCTAAACAATTTTACAAACTATTTCTTCCTCACCCAGTCACTCACTGCAGCAGCCCGACCATATTAAACATAATAATGATGTTTTCCAAGATAATTTCATGATAATAATAATAATAATAATTAGCTTCTAATATAAAATGTAACCACAATTCTGTCGTTTCTGCAAAAGAAACAAAAGAATGACTCCAAAGTTCTCTTGGCACTTCTAAATCAACCACATCACTATTTCAAAATAAATCAAACAGGTGTCTTGTCAAGGTATAAACGTGTTTAGCTGAAATGATAAAAGAATGACAAAACTTTGAGAAGATTTTCATCTGTATATATAGTTTTACTTTCACCATTTCTCTCTCTCTCTCTCTCTCTCTCATTGAAATGGAAGCTTCAACAAAAAGGCTGTGTTTCTCTGGACACCAAAAAGAACACATTTTTCTCGTATTTTTTTAACTTTTTACCACCAAATGGCAGATACCAATACCACCACTTCAATTGCTTTTAACTCCTCCAAATATCCCTTCCATGGCTGCTGAGGTACTCTTGATTAGATGTTAAATGGCTGAGAATTTGCCCTTTCATGCTTCAAGCATGAAAGCCCTCTTGATGTAGCTTCCACCACACTTATTTTCTTTTGTTTAATTTAAAAAATAATAATAATAACTCATTCACTCCCATTTCTCTCTTTTTTGATGTACTCTATAAATGGGAACCTCTTCTCCACATACACCCCCCCCCCCCCCCCCCCCACCCCACAAAACAAAAAAAAAAAAAAAACACACACTAAAAATCCCATTCAACCAAACTGCTTGGGACTCTCGGGTGTGAAGGAGAAAAATTCACATCTCATGACTTGGAAGTCCCCCCACTTCAGATAATCCCATCCGGTTTCCTCCTTTTGGTGTCTGGACTAGAGTGTGAAATTGAAGAAGAGTTTGCACATGACCCAACTGTCAATTCATCACTTTTATAGCTCAAGCATGCAGCATCCAACACCCCAACTGGGCTTTGGGGCACTGATGATAATGACGGGGCTGAGCCTGTGCCCGTGCCCGTTCCCGTTCCCATGCCCGTGCCCGTTCCCGTTCCCGTTCCCGTGCCCGTGCCCGTGCCCATACCACCACCCCCATTGGTGGTGCATCTACTAATCAATGACAAATCTTTGATCAGCTCAAGACACTTCAATACTCTCCCCTGCAAAATATACACACCAACAGAAGAAAACAACTTCTTTACCAACTCATCAAACAAAAACAGGTATAACATAAAACCTTCCGCTTCAGGATAAAAGAAATACGTAGTACGGGATTCTACATTGGGGGCAACCATTGATCGCAACCATAGGATTTAAATCAAACGATTGATATTGAATGGGGCTGCATGCTACAAGATCCTCAGATGCTACCATTATACCCACTCAAAAGTGCCGTCTGATTTAAATCATACGGTTCACGTCAATGGCCCAAACAGAAGGAATAGAATTCACAATTTATATAGCAGTAAATGTTGTTGAACTGTCTACTACGATTCTGATATGATTTGATTCATCAAAGACATACTAGTGTAATTGTTCCCAGCATGCCGTAGAAGTAACCTATAAAAGTGCTGAAATCAACCCGGTATTTTATTTTATTTACACTTCTATGTGGGCCACCAATTGTTTTACCTTTTCTTTATGTATGAAACGAGAGACGGCCCTATCTATGTCCACTACAGCTTTTATTTCTTCTGAAACAGAAATTGCCACCGCAGCAGCAATCTCAGAAGGTCTGAATTCCAAGAAGTCAATTCCTGCATTGAATTCCCACCAAAGCACTGCTATGAAACTCCATTAATCCCAAAGAAACAACACAACAAATAAAACAAAAACCACAGAACAGATTACAGACAACACAAACGGAAAGCACAGTCAAAGGAAAAAGACCTCTGATTGTGCCCAATATGAGCTGTGTCGATCGGCAGATGGACGACATTGATGGAAGAAGCCGATCATCAGCGATGATCTTGCTGAGGAAGTAGTCAATGAATGAGCAAGGAGTTAATGCGTGCATTTTCCATTTCAGTGTGCTCAACACCAAAAGCTCCATTCTTTGTATGGTTTTAGCTTCAAACAAAAACTTGGGATCTCCAACCTGCCAATTCACACACAATATCAGATAAGGACAATATTGCATTCCTATTTTCAGTATTCACAATGTGAAAATTAAATTCTTTGAGATTTCTAATACCTGTAAATCCACAGACTGGGGCACTTTGGTCTCATCCATTTTAGCTGCTAGTGATAAACAAGCTACAGCTAACAATTGCACAGTCCAAACTTTACCTCTCTGAATCAATAAGTCGAAGTGAAAAATAGAATATCAAGAGCAGAAATCCAATGACAATAGAGAAGAAAAATTAGAGAAGAAAAATTAGGCTTAATTCTGTGAACTTACAGGCAATTCATAAACCGAAAGAAAGCGGTCCAAGTAGTTTGTAGCTAGGCAGATACAAATGGGTCCAAAACTATAATGGGAATGAGCCTGTTCAAGAAATGAATAAACCAATTCAATAATCAAAATATAGCTTTAATTTAACACATCCAACGATTGGAAAAAACCGAATGCTATTCTTGATTAATCTACAAACAATTTGGACATTTCTTTCTAACCAGAAAACACCGAAGAACATCGATTTGCAGATGCAGATAAATATTATACCAAAAAAACAAAAACCCCAGTCCAAGAAACCTGAATTGCATCACAAATGCACTTTGATTATTAAGAAAATAGTTGAAAAAAGTCACAAACAAGCAAAACAAAAGAATCCCATTTGAGAGAAAGAAGCAAATAATTAAAACAAATGACCAAACCTTCCAAATCCAATCAAGAGCCTCTCTCCTGATGCTCAAGTTCAAGTCCCCAGTGCGCAGTCTATGGAGATAATCCTCTCTGGGCAAATGCTCACTTTCTTTCTCAACCATTGTACGGATTCTATCCTCACTCTGCAATGGCAAACTCATCAAGCACTCGGATCTGTTATCATTGGTTTGTTGTTGATGTTGTTTTTTCTTTTGTTGGAAAAATGAAGGGGATGATAATAGCCCAAACTCGTCGTCAAAGCAAGTATCGGTGTTCTCTTCACAGAGAAGAAGGTTTGAGTTCACACAATCAAAACTAGTGTCCGTCATTGAAGTACCTTCTCAAACCCAGAAAATATCTCATCAAAGCGAGGCCTTTTCTGTAATGGATTTTTGTTTATTATCAAAGAATTCAGCTTTGGGCGCTCAGCATTCTGCTTGGACAACAAAACCCAGAAAAGGGATAAAAATGTTATTGATGATAGTCTACAGAAAGAGAGATTTATAGAGAGAGAGAGAGAAAGAGATGGTGAGGAGCTTGAGGGGTTTGAGGAAATATTATGGCAAAGAGAGAAGCTCTTTAAGTAGGGAAATGAGCATGTGTTTTTTAGGTATACGAGAGAGCGATGGATACAGGGCGAGACGGACTGTGGATTCGTAGATAAACAGGGCCAAACATTAAAAAATAAAAGACGAAAACACGCCAAACACTAGAAAATCCAATTTCCATCTGGGAAACTTTGCCATGGTGTAGGACGGTTGGAACCAAAAGGGATATCAAATATCCAGGGGTGGTAATACGGATTAGGATACGATGACATGATTAAAAAATGACATGAATTTTGGGAGTTTAAGTTGGGAAAAATAAAGATCGGGTGTCACCCGAAACTGACACGAGAAAAAACGGGTCGTGTTCGGGTTGGGCCCGTAGAACCCGAACACGACCCCTTTTTTTCGTGTTAAATATCATATCAATTTCGGGTCAAATTTCGTGTCAATTTCATGTCGCGGGTCAATTTCGATTTGTGTCGTATCAACCTATGACACGTTCGTAACGTGTTTATGTCGCGGTTTGAATTCGTTTTCGTGTCACGGGTCGTGTTCGGATTGGAGAATAAAAAAATCGACATGGCTCTAACACAACACAACCCGACACGTGATATGAATTGTCACCCCTACAAATATCACATAAATACTAAAACAGATAAATTTTAATAACTTACTCAAAGTCTCAAACGAAATAACAATCGTGAATTTTTTTTTTAAACCTCCAAAAAAATGTTAATGATGGATATCTTTACTAAAGGTGTTTACCAAATTTATGAATCAACTCAATCATTTAGATTAGATTGAAGGACCAAATAGATTGATCTAAATGTTATAGATTAGATTGTGAATCAATAATTTATCAATTTGTAGAATATGTGAATCTGAATCATACATATATATATATGGATTTTTTTAAGTAACATTGATGAGTGGTAAACATTTTATTTTGTGTTATTCACTAAAAAAAACATTTTAATTTTGTGTTTGTAAATGAAGTAATTGTTTATTGTAATGTATTATAATTCGTTCAAATATTTGAATTTGATTGTGTTGTGACAAATTATACTTTGAGAAATTGTAGTAAATAGAATTTTTATGAAAACAATTGAAGTAAATAATAAAGTTCTAAAATATTTAAAGTAAATAGAAAATGTACTAGATAAATAATATACTTACAATGATTTTTAAATTTATGTCATTTAAGTATTTTCCCTATAAATAATTTATATGATAAAGTTATTATTTACTTTACTTTCTCATAATATTTTTAAAATATGCTATTTACTTCTATTATTTTCGTAAAAATACTATTTACTTCTTTATCATAAAAGTTTATTGAACTATTTTCTCTTTAGTATGCTTATTTTGATTTCCAAAAAGTATAAATAAAATCTGCGATTCTAATCCGTAAAATCTGATTATGGAATAAATAGGACTAGTTTGAGAGTAGAACATATTAAGATTTTTCCAATCTAAAAATTACAAACAGAACAACGAATTGAGGCCTAATTTGTATAATTTGATCCATGAATATCCTAATCTATTGGGTAATTTATTGGATTGTCTATCAAAAAGTATATTTCTCGATTATTATCCCAGCTATAATATTTTTTTTAATACCTCTAGTTAGATAAGTATAGAAGATCAAAAATCCAAATAAGCATTAAAGATGGTAAAAAAATATATAAATATATCTATTTAAGTTGGTTGTGTCCACAATTGTTTCTAAATGTTTTCGATTGATTTGGGGTTAATGGTTTTTTTTTTTAATTTTTATTTTTGGCTAGTGGAATTAATAAATTTGGTGATAAAACTGCTAATTGGTTATTTTGTATATCCATGGGTACCCTAACTTATTAAAAGAAAAAATTAAATACAAAAAATACTTATAGGTTTATATCTTGAGAGCTGCCCAAATCCCTAAATAATCATAACTGAGTTCAACTACATGACTAATACTTAATCCATAACCAGGGAAAGAAATTTTAGATCAACCACTTATTTATAGGAATATAAATAATTTCACCAAATGTTTGTTATATGTATATCACTTTGTTATATTTCCAAGATACAAGGAGCGAGATTCGACGTCTTGTGAATCCTTACCAAGCATATTAAAAAACACAACCCTGAAAATTAAAATTAGGATTGTTTGTATGATCATCATATTGATAAAAATTGAATATTCTATTTGCTAACGAAAATTATTAGAAATTCAAATTAATCTCGTTCCCGTACTATATAATCATATTATATAAAACACATTCATCCTAGTGACTTCTCATTAACAGTCCTGATAATACTACTTTATTCATATGAAGATGAACAGTGCTAGTAATAATTCATTAAAGATTCCTATTTTAATTATTTATTATGGACAATATTAAATTATTATTCTCTTGTACGTAACTCTTACATACAATGTTTTAAGGTCACGTTAAGGAATTTAATCGTATTTATAATGTATCAATCATACATACTTGTATATTTATAATGAAATAAATCGCTTAGTTTTATTTTAAATCTCAAAAAACGTTTTTAAATCATATACATTGTGAGCATCATCCCAACAAATTAGGGAAAGAAATTTTAGGTCAACCACTAATTTCTAGGAATTCGAAAGGTTCACTAAATGTTCGAAAAGATGATGACTAGAAAATGGATAATTTCTAAAACTAGAACGAGTATACATAGGGTTGGTTTCCTCCTTTCTAGTGACATCCTACAAAAATTGAACTTATATTGTGACAGAGGGTCATTGCAGTCTTCTACATTTTTATGCCAAAAGAAATCATTGAATTCCAACAAGGAAAAAAAAATGAAAGAAAATGTTTAATTCATAACAAAGGTACCCAAAACAAGATACTAAAACATTCAAATTCCTCTCCACCTACAAAGTGACTAGCAAAGGAATTAAAGAGTTGAGAGTTGTGATATGGTCAAGATCATTTTAATAAAAAGGGAATATTGACCAAATTGCCAAGAACAAATCCTCACTTAGGATACTGAATCTGCATTTATGAAAAGAACCCCTTCTAATTGAGATCTAAAACTAAAAGCCACATGTTCTTTCTCTTTTCTTAACTTTATCAACACAAATTTCCAACTCTTATTATTATTATTATCATTATTTATTTAATTATTTTTTTGCTCTTCCCTCTTCCTAGAGATGCTTAATCCACCTCTTAACCACCACACCCAAAAAACGGTTTTTTTTTTATGCCTTTCTTGATAAGGAGAGAGAGAGAGAGAGAGAGAGAGAGAGAGAGAGAGAGAGTACAATTAACCTTTCCACCACCTTCTTTTATGGGGTTTGGGCTATAGCTCCCAAAAATTCCTAAAGATAGAGGATGGCCAACAATGTGGAACAGACTTTATTACACGACCCAAATCACGTGTATGAGAAAATGTTAATAGCAGCCTTACTTTGTACACTTTTTTGTAAATAGTACATAGCTACCTCTTCATCCACATTTTTATTGGCTAACAAATAAATTATTTAAAAAAAAAAATTTGCTTATAGTTTTCTCTTGGCCTTGCATGGCATGGCATGGTGTGGTCCAAATCCAAACCCTTTTTGGTCTTCGTCTTGGTCTGTTTGAGATTCGAGCTCTCGATAATGCTTCCTCTCTCTCTCTCTCTCTCTCTCTCTCTCTCTCTCTCTCTCTCGGCATCAAAAGCATCCAGAACACCAGCCAAATATAGCTTCTGTGAGAGAGTCCACCATCTATAAGTGCTGTTTGCCTAATATTAAAAAAAAAAAAAAAAAAAGAATAAGAAATGCGTTTTTCTCTGTATAATAGATCTACACTGCCTCTATCTGTCTCCCTTTTGCCGTTCCAACTTGTGAATAATATACTCCAAACTTTTTTTTTTTTTTTTGGTTACTTGTTTTCGTAAACATTATGAAAGCTGCATTAATTAAGGCAGATTGCAGCTATAATAAAGTTTAGCAGCCGATCTTTTTAAATTTCTCACGAGGAGAGAATTTAATCACCTAGAAAAATGAGTTGGTTTGTATTTATAACATGCCAATTATTATTATTACGTCATCATATGATAATTGATTATCTTTAAGAGAAATGGTACAGACAGGATCGTTGATATGGTTGCCTTGGAGAACTTTTGTTTCTTTTATTGACACTTTTTTAATTGATAATTAATGAAAAGAGCTGTTGATGCAGGGAAAGAGACAATAGATTAGCTATTTTTAGTACTTGCATAGACTGAAAAACAGTGAGCTATATATATATATATATATATATATATAATTCGCCTTGTCGACATACTTGCAAGATAACTTCAGGAAGGAATATGGTGGTTACTGTAACAAGAATAATTCTAACCAGATTAATTTTAATATCAATTTTTAAATATCTAATTACATTGTTATTATTATTATTATTATAAGTGTTTTAAGAATTATAATATCAAATAAAATTAGAATATTACTTCTACTAATAAAAGATAATAACTCATTATCACATGATAATAATTAAAAATTCAAATTAAAATTAGTGTTGTTTTTTTTTTTTGAAGAATGATAAATAATATATTGATATATATATATATGTATATATATAAACAGAAGAGAAACAAAGGGATCCTATCATGGCCAGAAAAAACCAACAATTTAAGAGTCAAAGTGAATATCAGAGCATTTTGGCTTGGGCTAAACCTTCAATGCAAAGATCATGATTGATTTGAACAGTGAATAATACATTTGGACCATAACAGGAGCTACAAATGTCCGTCAGTAATCCTCTTATTGTTATGGTCCAAACCAGTAGCCACTAGCCAATTGAAGTCAACTTCACTTTTCTCTCTCTCTCTTTTATTTTTTTTTTTTTTCCAGTTAACAACAATGGTCCATCCTTGATCATTGCTGTTACCTTTCTTCTTATCAATTCTTAAAAAAAGAAGGAAAAAAAAATCTTCTTATGAGGAAACAAAAAAGAGAGAGAAAAAAAAAAGTAATAATAATGAATATGGCATTTTAGACCTTTACTCATGAGCTGCTTATAGATTGTCCTTGGCTCCAAAGAGTACCATCAGTGTTTATGGCTTTGAGTGAAAGAAGATGATTCTATTGGGGAATGAGGGAGAGAGAGAGAGAGAGAGAAATCTGGAGTTACGGTTTTCACTGGGACAATTCTTAGCCTTCTTGATTTTAGAGCTACATAGAATTCCTAGTGGGAATGATGAGAAGAGGAAAGACCCTTGGTATTTGCGATTCCAATGGCCCCCTCTCAAGTTGATCTGTATGTATGTGTATCAGTTATCCAACGTGGATGATGACAATGTGAGGTGATGTAGAAAGTGACAATTGCGACATGATTAGTACCCCAAAAAAAAAAAAAAAAAAAAAGGCACCAACACCAACAACCACTACAAAGAAAAGAAAAATAAAATCTCAATAAATAGAAGTATACGGAATTGAAATGAAAAAAAAAAAAAAAAACTTGACAACTATTTGATTGTGAAAATATCTGTTTCAATTCTATCAATTAATTCTCAAAATGAGGTTTTTTTTTTACTTTTATTTTTTATTTTTCCTCTCGGCTATTGAAGATCGGAAGAAGAATGAGCCTTTTGTTGAGAAAGGTGAACCTAACATGAAAGGATACTAGTATCGAGAAGGAGCTCTTCCTACCTCACCCCTTTGGTTTCTTTTTAGCTTTTTGGGCACTAGTTGAGCAAATATTCCAAGGCTTGCCTTTTGAAAAACAGTCTTTTGACAAAGAATCATGTTCTTAGCACAAATCTCAAGGCCTCAGAATTGCTAAGGAGAAAAAAGAGTATCACAATCAAGAAACAAAGTGTAGTTAATTGTCGATATTTGAAATGAGTAAAGATAACGGTCACTACCCAACAGAGGTTAAAATGGCATATTTCTAACATCAAGAAATAATGCAAATGGTCGTCCTTAATTTCCCTTCTCAGCCATTGATTTCGGGTGGATCTACACAAATGGACGGCCCAGAAATGGGCGTATTCGTGCCACAATGTTCATCATTTAACGTTTTTTCACTTGACTAGATTTGCAGGCCAAGTTAGCCCCTAGGCAGACAGGTCGGCAACTTGGTTAGATTCTAGTAATTTTAAGCAAAATGAACAACAACCTCGGTTGAGGCGAAAAGACAATACAGGACAACACTATAATTATGATGATTCATGAGTACATTTTTTCACCGGGGGAAAAAAAATAAGAGAAAAAAAAAATGAAAAGAAAGAATTTAAACAAGAGTACATGGTATGCGTACAAGAACATTTATGTAACTTAGCCATATGCAGGTTACAGAAAATTTATGACATTCAAGCCCACCTCCTTCGAGGAGCATCAACAGATCCTCAAGCCTCATCTATCTGCTCCTGCACGAAACCCACCACAGTTACACTTTGTATAAATGTTTTAAAAAATATAGATCCAATATGAAGCAAGAGCCCAATTCAAACCAAGGAAACACTAGCGAGAAATAGCATTAAAAGTCCCTCTTTTTTTTTTAATATTATTTTGAAATCCAGGATGGAGAAATAGATATAAATGTAAAGTGATTCACTGTCTTTATTTTTCTTGTTCCCTCTAAGAGCTTCGCCTTAATTTCAAGTAAAAATGTGTTTGGTAAAGTCTCTTTTTTGGCAGCCGTATAGAGCAACACATGTAACATCAAAATTAATGCCTTGTAACACTAATTCATTAATGTGTAACATTTTTTTGTTGATACTTGTCACTTGTAATGACAGTTTCAAAATGCAGCATGTTACACATGAGATTTCGTCACGTCGTTACATGTAGACCAACTAGTATTTGCATAGTTCTAGAAAAAAGTTACATCTGCCGGACCTATGAGGCTGGCTGACAAGAGACTCATCCAATTATGTTTTTGTGACAATAAAATAGAAATATCCCCCAATGAATGGATGCAAAATTACATAATTCCAACTAAAAGTTGCGCAGACGTACCTGCATGTCAGAAGTCCAAAGAGTGAGGTTGTCCCTCAGCAATTGCATGATGAGAGTGCTGTCCTTGTAAGACTCCTCACCAAGTGTATCGAGTTCAGCAATAGCTTCTTCAAAAGCCTAAGAATGAGACAAGAGGGTAAGAGGGGGGGAAAAAAAAAACAATCATTGGCATTTACGTAATCATCTAGTGTTAAGTTTCATGTCTTACGAATGGTAGAACGAAAAAGATTGAGGATAGATCTGAATAGCTCAACTTACGTTTTACGCATTTAACGAGAAACTCCATATGTGCAGGATATCACAGTATGATTCAAAATTATTTCCAATATGCAGCCTCTTAGACAACTCCATATTTCGGTTATGACACTCACCTAATCCCCACGATAACAAGAAGAAAGTTATTTGCACCAGGTAATTTTTACGGGTTGGGTTTGAGTAGGAACTCTCGGGTTCAAGATCTGGCAGTGTTTTCATTTCTCTTTAATGAGAGCATAGGCCCCCATACCAAAAAGGGGAGGGGGAAAAAAAAAGTAATTTCCAGTACTACCAATAACCAGTTCGAGATCCCACGTCTTCAACAAACATATACCAGCTTATATATTTTGCTAGCATCCCACGTGATGCAAGCTGAATATGTCTCTATCCTTGATCAGAATTCCTCAGTTTTGTATGTCCTAAGAATAATGCTACGCATATTGACTTTTTATCCTAAATTCACTCTTTGTTCTAACTATACTCATTTACACTTATTCGTCTTGTACCCTTCTTGTTTTGTCGATGACGACTGTCATGCAACAAAATCAAGAACTAATGAACTACAGTCCCCTCAAGAAAAAAAAAATTGACTGCTCTTCCTCGATATCTTTAGGTAAATCACCTTCAACCACTCTTTGAAACACCGACCTATTCTTTCAATATTAATTTTGTTTTTTGACTTCGACATTTACATTTTTACCATCAGTCTCTTTATTCTTCAGTTCACTGTTTCAATTCATGCATTACCTGTAACAGGCCTAAACTTGATTTTACTTCTCACGTAACAAAATTGAAAACAAAAAACGAGGTTGTTGTTGCTCTAATAAAGCTCATACTAATGAATTCTTTATAGCTCTGCCAATAAGCCTATTTTGAAGCACGAGCTTGCGCCATTACAAGAAGAAAATGTTAAACATCCTGACTCGGGTGAGTCCAGATGTGAGACAGGTGGTGCCGCCACCTATCTCACATCCCAACTCACCCAAGTTGAGATGTTTAACAAAGCTCTTTCAAGATATCAAAGTAATGTGCCTAAAATAACACAGCACAGTCGTATCATCTACCAAACTCCAACTTTCCACAAAGAAAGTTAATTCTCCCCAATTAGAGCATCACATTCATACCAAAGTTGTACTTTGCACTGCTTAAAATAAAAATTCAGGTCCTAAGCGAGAGAATTCAAATTTTACGCTGTGTTTGGTAATAGGGAAGAAATTAGGAAGGAAATAGAGGTATAAAACCTTAGACAAGAACAATGGAGAGGAAGGGAATGATCTTTCTCTTATTGTGTTCGGTATGGATTCCCTCCTCTAATCTCTACATATTGGAAGATTAAAATTAGGGTTCTGTGAAGGATTAAATCCGTCACCCAATCCATTCACTCCTCTTTTCTCTCCTATCAAACAACCATAGGTCCCAAAATCCTTCCATTAATCCCCTCAACCCTCTCATTTCCTTCTACTTTTTCCTCCTACCAAACAAGTTTTTAGGCTTCTTTGATAAGTTTATTCCTTACACCAATTCTCCACAATCTTCAAATTTCTGATTTTATGGCCGACAAAATTAGCTAATATATTAGATACTTGTTAACATGAAATGCACGGAAATAGGGATCCATATCTGATATCCGGATGCAAGAACAACCATTTCATTTGTGGTTCATTCTCTATTCCAAATCCTGCCACAGGCTTTCAATAATTTCATAACAAATCAGACATCTAACTTGCCTCAAATCCACCAAATAGACTACTCTTTCAAGCAAGAAAATAGACTTTAGAATAAAAGAAATAAAACTAACTCATACGCGAATAAATCAGAGCAAACAAAAAGTAGAGAAAAGAAAAGAAAAAAATCATGCATGAATAACCAAAAAGTTGTTCCTGAGAAGAGGGGAAGGGTCCAAAATATCTGTGGAGATGTTTAAATGAACAAGAATCTTTTGCAACATGACTAAAAGAGCATTTAATGCTTGGCCTCAGCAACCGGAGAGCTTTTATAAAAAATGTTCACGTGGATATGGAAAACATATCACAGACCCATTTGTACATCAGTCTGAACTGATAAAAGTGGACCAACCTAGAACCCAAATTAAAATTCCAACCAGTTCGTACACTTTTCCTTTCATGAATTCAGTCAATCCGATCCAATCCAATTCAACGTTAAATTCCAGGCATACAAGTGGTGGGGATAAATACATTTATACAAATCTCGTGCTAAAAAAACTTATGATCTTCAGTTTCACTACCTCTGTATATTCGAATAATTACCTTAGATCTAAAGTACAAAGATTTCATCTAAAAACTGAAGTAGAAAAATTGTCACCTAGTATCACTTTTATAAATTTTTTTTAATCTTTTTTTACTATAAGAAACTACCTTACCGTTCTTATAATGTTAAAATAAAATCATGTCATTTAAAAAAAATGTCATTGGAGTAATTATTATTTTTCGAAACATAAAATGTCGGTTTTGTCTTTTTTTTTTTTAATTAATTAACTATGAATTAATATTTTCAAAATAATTTAAAGACACGTAAAATTCTAAACAGGTTCGTTGTTTGATGAATTAGGTAAGAAATTTTCACAATTCTAGGATGATTTTTTTTTTTAGAGTTTTATGTTTTTTTCAATAACGTAAATTAATATATGTGTTTAAAAAATTAGTCTTAATCAATTAAATAAAAGGGTAAAAAAGAAATATTCTCATCTAAAAAAACGATCTCAAATATTTAGAAAATATTTTTCAAAATTATTGAACACTATCTTATTATTACCATAACATCAAAGTATTATCGAATACTATATTATTATTACCATAACATCAAAGTATTTTCCTCATAACAAAATAAAAAGAACACAAGGTATTTATCTTGTCCATTATGGGAGTTAAAAAAAAAAACAAGATGAAAAACAAATAACATGAGTCATGTTGACGAAATTAACCTGTTTGGCCATGCCACAAGCTTTCTCCGAGGAATTGAGAATCTCGTAATAAAACACCGAGAAATTGAGCGCCAGCCCAAGCCTTATCGGATGCGTCGGAGCCAGATCGGTAGCCGCAATATCCTTCACAAAATCCACCCCCAAAATCAAACCAATCTCTCGATTTCGAATCAAAATCCGCAAAATTGAACAAAATCTCACACTACCTGAGCCGCCTTGTAGGCCGACATCGTCTCCTCGGCCGCCAATTTTCTCTCGTCCCCAACCTTGAACTCCGCGAGGTAGCGATGGTAATCTCCCTTCATTTTCAAGTAGAACACTCTTGATTCACCACTCGAAGCGGAAGGGATGAGATGCGAGTCCAGCAGCCCTAGAATCCCGGCGCAGACAGTCGAGAGCTCCGATTCGACTTTGGATCTGTATTCCTTGACGAGCGCGACGTGGTCGTCGTTCTTGCGGCCCTCCTCCTTCTGCTCGATCGACGAGACGATCCGCCACGCGGCTCGCAGCGATCCGATCACGTTCTTGTACGCGACGGAGAGGAGGTTCCGCTCCTCGATGGTGAGCTCGGAGCCTCCTCCTCCGCCGCAGCCGACGACGAGCTTCTCCATGAAGCGGACCATCTCCTCGTAGCGCTCGGCCTGCTCGGCGAGCTTCGCCAAGTACACGTGCTGTTCTCTGGTTAGGTTTTCTGGCACCGCCGAAGCCATTGATGAACGAACCAGAGACGCAGAAGAGAGGAGAGATTTGATTGAGAAATGGAACGCGATGACAGCTTGGAGCAAAGAAGAAGAAGAAGGAGACGAAGAATGACAAGGTTGGGGCTTATATTACGAGGAAAGTCTTGGATTTTGGTTGGCCTCTTTTGGGTTTTTTACAACGCCAATGTTGAGACTCAGATTAGATCTAGTACTCGCTTTGTTGGGATGTTGTGGTCAAGTTTGGTTTGGAGACGGCGTCGTTTTCAATATTTGGTTGATTGAGACGGCGAGTTTAGTAGTCTTAATGGTCACCAGCGCGTGGGAGGGAGTAGTGATTGGTTCATATAATTTATAAGAAGGAGACAGAACGGTGAGCTGGATTGGAGTCAGCTTCCGTCGTAGTCAAATATGTCAAATTTCGGCGACGGCGTGGGCCAATTGGGCCGGTCGTTGAAAGAGAAAATTACTTAAATAATAATTTTTTATATATATTAATTAATATAACATAAATTTTTAATTTTTAATTAATATGATATAAATTAATTATTTTTAATTTAATTTTATACCATATTAATTTAATATTAAATTTTTAATATAATATTAATATAATAATCTTTAAATTTTTATTATTTATTTTTTTAGTTTCAAATGAAAGCTCTGAAGGCCGGTAGCCCACTGTAAGTCTAAAGGAGCTGGGCTTGGCCCTTTATCGTTTCCCATGAATCAGACAAACCCTATCGAGCGCTCATGCCCTCTTGACCATATAAAAGAAAAAAAAGGTGTGCCGAACCTCTTTCCTTCCAGAACATTCTGTCCAGAAGAAAATGGAGCTCTGTTTATCCCTGTCCAAACTTCCCAACCACAACAACAGGCTTCTTCTCAACTCAAACCCTAGTCACCTCCATTGCAAGTCGTCCTCTCTCATCCCTCTTCGACGAACCTCACTGCTCTCTCCTGCCACTCGCGGACTGCACTATCGTACGTTCTTCAACCTTTAGCTCTTGGTATTCTACTGAAACGAAGCTCTCATTTTCCTTTCTTTGATTCGAATCGTGCCCTGTGTGAGATTCAGTGTGTGTTTTCGTCGATTTTGCGGTGTGATTTTACTGTTAATCGTCGGTGGTTTTAAAAACCCTTGGTGTACTGTCAGTTTGGGGCTTTGTTCAAGTTGCTTGATTTCGGGCTTTTAAGGAATGTGTTAAGATTTCTCGTCGTTATTGTTGAGAATTTTGACTTGTTTTGTTTATTTTGTTATCTTGTTATGCAGTTCTTGTCGTTTCTGTCGCTTTTATCTTTTGCTTGAGAAGCTTTTAATGCGTATGTTTTCTCCTTGTTGATATTGATTCATGTCAAAGTTTAGAGGAAATGTGAAAATTACATTCAAAGCTTATCCACACTTTTGTCTGTTTAGTTTAGTTTTTGTTGTTGTTGTTTTTTTTTTTTTTTTTTTGGAGGGGGCCCGTTTAGTGTTTACCGATAAAAAACACATATTCAAGCTTCCATGGGATATTTGATGCTAGTATAGGTTAGTATTTTCTGTCACCTAACAATAATTTTAATGTCACTGCATGTTGCCTGAAACCTTACTTTCTCAATGATTATGTAATGACATGATGACAAAACCTCCCCAGCGCTTAATCGAAACAACGTTGAATGATACTGTATTTTAAAAATTGTGCGATTATCGTGTTTATTAATGAAACAAAATCTACCTTTGTATTTTTTAATCATTTAAAGTCCACTCCTATTGTCAATTTTGACTGCAAAAAGAATTTTGCTTTGTAGCAAAGAAACTTTACCTTTTGAATGACAAGTGGAGAACAACTTTGTTTCGTAACTGGAGAAAAATTTCTTAACAAAGCTTAAAACTGATTATACTCAAGTGCCAAAAAAGTTGAAGATCTAAGTTACTGCGTTTAGGATCGGCCATTTCTTTTATTAAGGGCAATTGAGTCTTTTTGCTTAGTTAATTCTGGATAAATATAATAAGTAACAAAGGTTATAATCTTGCATTCTATTGAATGAAGGGGTAATGGTATCCTTTGTTGCATTTAGGCCGCTGGCTGTCAGTATCTGTAATTTAATGCGTCTTTTTCTATCTTTTACAGGATTGGTCTATTCTCCGAAGTGCTTACCAAGATCAACAACTTCTGAAGAAACCTCAAGTGGGGCAAGTCAGTACACTAATGAAGTAGCATCTGAAGAAACATCAAGTGGAGTAAATAAGTACACTAATAAATCAACTTCTGAAGAAACATCAAGTGGAGCAAATCAGTACACTATTGAAGCAACGTCAGAAGAAACATCAACTGGGACAAATCAGTACACTGGTGAAAATCTTGATTCCGTGATAACTTTTGAAGATGTTTCGCCAGTAGAAAAGAAAAGCGATAACGATGTTTTGATGACAGGAGCAACTGAAGAAGGGCCACCTGTGGATGAAGAGAATTCACTGATATCTGAGTTTTTGGATAAGCTTAACGTAAGAAACTACTTAATTGGATTTTACTATGTTTTCTATTTGTTTGTTTTGCATAATAGCTTCTGTCGCCTCCTAACTTAAGATAACTTAGTCTTTTTGTTTTTCTTTTACTGGATTTTTTTTCCATTTATGTTTATTTTTTAATAGTCACTTTTTGAGTGCTCTTGTCCGATATATCACTTATATCTTTTAATTTTTCTCTAACTAACAACTTCAATGTGATGTTCAATTAGCCGAGGATACTAGTTGTAGTTTATTAGAGTTGGAGACTTGGTTGCTATGATGATGTCATAAACTGGTTGAGAGTTTTCTCTATGTAACTCCGACAAGAATGTCGATCCTGAGCGGTTACCTGAGCAACTCAAGTAAACATTTTCTTTTCTCAATAATTTTCCATCATTTTTAATTTTCACATATTTTTTGTTTTCTCTTGTTTGGTGGTTTTTTTTTTTTGGTCACATTTTCCCATGCTCTCGAGATTTTGGAGGCCATTGAATCTGTCCCTCTCTCCCCATCTGATTTGTTAAAATTATTATTTAACGTTTCCAATTGTTGCTGTAATGCATGTTACGGAGAGGAGTTACAGAAGTTATTATCCTCCCACTGCCTTTCTTTATAAGTTTTCCTTTTTTTCCGGTTTCTTGTTTCTTCAGGAAGTCTTCGTAAATTTGATTGTGCATCAAAATTTCCTATTCCAGGTGGCATCTTGTTTTCTTCTCCCTCATATTTGCTTCCTTGGATGTTTTGTTACTTACTAGTACTTGGTGGTGATTTCTATATACCCTTTTAGCACTAACTTAATCAACACATGCATTTAATCGCATGTTTTATCAATTTAGGGATTTTAAGGAAATTGGTTGCTATGATGAACCCCAGAAAAGAATGAAAGCTCAATTTATGTGCTTTGATGAAAGATTTTCCTGAGCGGTTACCTGAGCAACACAGTTTACTTTATAACTATATTTCCCTAGCACATAAGAACTTATATGATTATGAATATGTATGATTGTTGTTATAACATCAGACCCGGTGATACATTCGGTGACGTCATTCTATCTGCACATGTAGCTGAGTACACCCTGCATTCCAGTTTTTGACCTTTTCAGAGTATGAACTCACATTTCTCCTCTATACTTGCTTTTTAGCTATTGCAGATCGACTCCGAAGATACATACTTGTACTTACTTTATGGTGGTGGTGCTTCACTTGCCCTCTGGCTGGCATCAGCCGTTGTTGGTGCAGTTGATTCTATCCCCTTGGTGAGTATATGGTCTTTTTCTTTCTTCTTTTTTCTTTTTTCTTCTTTCTTTTTTTCTTTTTTTTTCCTTTTTTTCTTGATGCCATGCTGTGTATATATGCTGCTCTAGCAATTCTCGACTGTACTACTAAATGTGATACTGATTATGCTGAATTTGTTGAGCCAGTTCCCCAAATTGCTGGAACTTGTTGGACTTGGCTACACAGCCTGGTTTACGTATCGCTATCTGCTATTCAAGGTAGATACTAGTAATGTTGATTTCTAGTCTTTCAATATTTTTCAGTAATGTGCCAACTGGGTGCTTTTTCGTCTTGCAGAAAAACAGGGAAGAGTTGTTCGCCAGGTTTGAAGAGCTGAAGGAGGAGATTATTGGATCAAATGAAGATTGAGAGTGACCACTATGTTGTTAAGAAATGTGTTTGTAGAATTACTCCGGAATAAATAGAGTTTGACATGTTGAATTGTATATCATGTGTGTTTCTTTAAAAGGAAAAGGTGAAAAGAAAAGGCGTCATACAATCCTCATATAAGACAGATTCTCAGGCCTAATATATTTTACCATTCTTTCTAGTCTCTTTTAGTTTGGCTCCGACCAAAAAACATTGCATTCATTTGTAAACATTCTTGGTCGTCGCTGGTTCTTAATCTGTCAGAGGCAAAATAGATAGCTACATATATATATATATACATACACATATAATTAATTATATATGACTAGTTCTTTAATTGCTTATCTGGTCCCCGAATTATTAGCGAAAGATATGTTTTATTAGTTTTTTTTTTTTTAAATGAAAATTCCCCTAATGCCGACCATCTTGTGCTGTGCGTCTTGTTTTTCCCGAACTAAAGTGATGCCGATTCAGTGTGTTAGTCGTGATGCAGTTTAGCCTACCAGTTATATTGAAAACAATTTGTTACTACGATAAAGGTTACAAGTGGGGTTGGAGGTGCGGCAAGCCATTGATAGAGGCAGGCTTGGAGCAAGTTCTCACTAAGGGCAAAGTCACAGCGATCGTACGGATTTTGAAAGTGTTGCAAGATCGCTAACTTAAGTGACCGCCGTTACCAAGCAGACCCTGCAAGGCAAAATATTCATCTTCAAACTAGTAAAACTTCATACTCTCAATATATATATGTATATATATGTACATAAAAATATATATATATACGGGAGATCTTGTGTCCGGCACCCTATTTTTTATGGATATGAGCGGCACTCCCCCCCCTCCCTGACACAAACGGCTACTGATCTCCTTGCTCTCTCTCTCTTGATTTCTCCGGAAACAATCGTGGACGGTAGAGAGCTTGAGCTTCCATCTTTGTCATTGTCTCTGCCGTCATCAAAGCAGGCTCTGTCTCTGCCGTCGTTGACTGTGAGAGCCGGAAAACTGTGTCGTCTCCAAAGTTCTTCAACGCGTTCGAGCTGATCTCCTCGATGTCGTTGGGGTTCGACCTGTTGAGCCTGTTCGAGAGCAAGAGGAAGGCAGCGTCGATGTTCACGTCGCAGTGCTTAGTGAGCGCGTTCATGGCGAACTGGAGAGCGTGGCGAAGGGGCTGAGTTGCAGGGTGGTGAAGGTGAAGGAATTTCAAGTGAGGCTGCAAGGATGTCAGAGGGGAGGAAGGGGAGGCTCTCTACCAACGTCCATGGGTTGTACCGCTCCTCCTTTTGAGTTGTGTCGTGCTCGTTCATGGCTTGTCCTACCAAACTCTACAGCTGCCATGTACGTGAGCTTTCCTTTATATATATAGGCACTTGCTAATATCCTTCAGAAAGGACGATCCTTCACATATGTGGCATATTTTTCTTTATTGAAAACTATATAATTAACTGCTTTAAGGGAATATAGTGTCAGGTTTTGATGCTTTATTTACTTTTTAGTTATCTAATCCCTTTTGAAACCGGATATTATGGGTAAAACACAATGGATGATCTAGTAAATTAGTAAATCAAGGGTTGCAGCTATAATTTAAAATTTTTATTTTATTTATTTTTCAAAGTGAAAGTTCCTATTTATGTTTTCCTAGACGATGTCATAACATAAAAACTTAATAACACATTTAGGTAAAACAAGCATAACATGTCTAAATTAATGTTAAAAAAAAATGAAACATGTGTAATGTAATCAATTATTTACCAAGATTTTTGAAACTTTTGAACTAGGGATGGCCATATTCTCTGTGATAAGAGGGTTATGTACGGTTTCGAACCAAATAGAATAGGGATGAGAGATAATATTCATGAATAAGGACAGAGATGAGGACGAAGTCTTTTCCCGAATTAAGAGCATATAAGTTGTTTTTATATATATCAAACACTTTTCTTAGTCACCCATTGGCTCAGAACCTCCTAGGATCCTAATGAAAATGTGGACACCAATCAAAGATTTTGCAGACTTGCAGTGCTAAGTGATCTAGATGATGTGAGGAATAAAATTACTTGAAACTGGCCGTAGCTGTGAGACAAAATGGATCGTGATTGCAACAATAATAACACAAAAAGAAATTGTGGTCTTTACAAGTGACACGACCACAATATTAACAAACGTGTCCTCAAAGGACGCATACTAAGTGAAAGGAGCATGACGCATCGCCAAGTAAAAACTACTCAAAAATGAAAGAGCTATTGACTAGGGAAATTTTGTAAAGGTCAAAATTTTGGCCGCATCGACAGAACAAGTAGCAGAATTGATAACTATTGACTAGGGAAGCCAACTAGGGAGTCAGAAAGTCATGACTCATAGTACTTCTAAAGTCTTGAAGCACATGCAAGTCATTACCGTATTAAAAACCAGACAAGTTGGTGTACGTTGGAACAACAAGTACACTTTTATTATCAGTGACTGATTTTAATTCTTTAAAGCTTTTTTTTTTTTTTTTTTTTTTTTTTAGCCTTTTTCAAGCTTTGGAGCGTAATGAGGAATACAATATTGTTTTTGTATGTTGTTGGCGGCTTTGCGTTTACACACATCTTTTTAATGCACGTGTACAATTCACATTTGTGTTCATTATTATTATAATCATTTATTAATATTATTGTTTTGAAACTGAAGTCACCGTCTTTCATTTATTAATATTCAATATTTATTTTGTCACTCTTTTACTTCTCTTCTAGTTACATATCAGCTCATTTCCCTGATAATTTCTTTATTTTCTTTTTATTATAACTCTACCACTCTTATTGTTATATTAAAAAAAAAACTTTCGACAAGTTACTTGTCATTTTTACTTTCTAGTATCTAATAAGTGCATTAACGTGCTTTTTTTTTTTTTAATTCTTTATTCATCTTTGAATTTCATTGTAGAATAGTTTTTAGACTTTTTACACAAAAACGTCATCTAATTTATATACATACATCCTGTTGCACACTTTTATTTTTTTAAAAGGACAGTGTCAACACTTGGAGTATGATGTATTTACACGTCCAAGAGGATTTATAAGACTCTGTTTGACATTTCAACTTAACTCCAACTAAATCGTGCTTTTTCATTTCAGTTTTTATTTTTTATTTTTTAAAAAATCAATAAAAATTATAAATGGTTTTTGAAAAATTAACAAACTCCAATTTAAAAATTTCATCTCCAACCGACGAATCAAACATAAGCTAAGTATGCAACAGGAATGCAAAGTTTATATGTATATATATTAGATAAGAAGAACAAATATGGCGTCAAAATTATGGTATCCTTATTAATAAGAAGATCACATATCAATAATATATTTTTGCAGACCATATGAGAAAATTCTTGTTAGAAGAAGCATTGAATAAGTTGGTTATAACTTACTACAAACTAAGCATGAGTTTGGTGTATGTGTTGAAATTGAATTTTTTGGGTTAGATTTGATTCGAATTGAATTATGCATTTGGTGAGGCGTTTGAATTGTTAAAGATAAAAAATATCAAAACTTAAAATGTATTTGGAAAAAAAAATCAATATGAAGTTGGTTTTATTTGTCTCGAAAATTATATGCAATTTGGGGGAAAAAAATCGTATTTGGACTTGTATATATAAAGTTGTGGACTTTTAAAAATTGAGAAAATTAGGTAGAGAGTCATGTTTTGAGTACCTCTTTATAAATTTTTTCACTCTAACATTAAAGTTGAAAATTTTAGTGTTATAAAATGACAAAATTATCAACTTTGATGTTATAGTAGCATAAATATTCTTGTATATAACCCTTTAAAGTTTGGGTTACAAAATTATAATAGTAACTGTGAAAAGTGAAACTAAGACAAAAAAAAATTATGATTTAAATTGAATTGTATCCATACACCAAACGTGTGCTCAAGGATCAGGGAAAAAAATTTTGAATGCAAAGATTTTATGTAGTTCAAACAATATGCCTACATATAGTATAGATTAGGAAAGAGAGAGAATTTATTAGTGAAGAGCATTATTAATAGCGTTTCATATGAATACAAATTACAACTATAAAATCGAATAAACTATCAAATCTCCTTAAATCAAGAGATTTTCTAATTCGTAAAGAAATATAAAACTCATAATTGCATACAAAATGTAAACATTTCCCATTTCCCTAATGTGCTTGTGTAAGATGAAGCTCTAATAAGAAATTCCAATCTTATCTAAATGTCATTTACGGTAATGTTTCTCTAATTGTTATAACAAATAATGTTTAATTTGTTATATAAAAATTAAGATTGATAATTTATTTTGTAACATTGATAATAACATGAGATTATATAATTGTGATATGAAAAAGAAAACAATTTGCTTGATCATTAGGAATATTTATTTGTACACAACACAGAGTTGATAAAACTAAAAGAAAAAAATGTAAAGCACGACAATGTGTAATAAAATCATGTAAATGTTCAATTTATTATACACGATGATTTTACAATATTATATTTAATACAATGATTTTACATTTAATCTAATGACTTCAAGTATTTTATGATAAGATTATCGTAACAGTAAAGAGTCTGTCCCAATATAATATCATAACATGAATATGATATATCTTGCTCATTGTCCTTTAAAAGAAAAATAAAAATAAAAAAAGCTTGATCAGGGAAAAAAAGTAAAAGAAAAAACATGAAAAAAGGAAATGGTATCGTAGAGCAACTCACATGATCCCACCACATGAAAGGATTCGGGTAAAGCTATCCTTATGACCCCATTAGATGCTTATTTTCTTGTAAAAAGATTCTAGAACCAATAGGCAATCCAAAATTTTAAATAGAAATTTGGAAAACAACTAGTAATGGTGACCTTTTGATTTCTACTCCTGTCTCTCTTTCTCTCCCCATTTTGGATTTGGCTACCAACTCATATGGAATGCAAAAATTCCATATTACCCTCCATTTCTCTCTCTCTTTTTATTTTTTTTTTTATTTTTTTATTAAATTTTGGCACTAACAACTAACAAGCGGGGGTTGTGTCAAATTACTCATCTATGTGTTCTGTTTTCCCCAATGCAAGCTAGCTCTAATATTCGCGCACCCTCTTCTTCTTCTTCTTCTTCTTCTTTTTTTTTTTTTTTTTTTTTTTTTTTTTTTTTTTGCATGAGATGTTTGAGGATCATAGGACTCCTTGTTCGCCCGAACTAGCACTAGATCTAGGGGCGCAATGCCGTTATTCATCTCGCAGACTTACCATCATCAATTTGACCTACATCAAAGAAACAAGAAACAATGGTATTTATCAGTGTCAATTCTAGGAAAGTGTATTTATGTAGACTTTTCTTTTTCCTAAAAAATATATATATTATTAATTTTGAGAACGGGAAATTCAAACTCTATATTTTATGATAGAATCAGATGTAAAATTATTACTAGACTATACATGCAACCACTAAAAAATAATTGAGACTTTCGATAAGTCTTTTATTTTTATTTTATGATTTGTCTCTACAATTTCCATTTTCAAAGTTTTTATATGAATCTTCCCATTTCCATACGGGATCTTTCGGAAGTCTTATTCCTGTTAAGAGTCCTTATGTGGAATGTTAAGATTAATTATACGTTTAGTGTTTGGGTTCAGCTTGAGATTGAATGAAATTTTTAGGTTGAAATTGATTGATTTTTCAAAATTATTTATAATTTTTGGTGATTTTTTAAAAAAAGATAAAAAACCAACCGTAAAATACAGTTGAGTTCAAACTCAAATTATATTCTAAATGTAGGCTAATAATTCTTCTTTAAATGGTGCGTCACCGCTAAACCATCTTGACATAAACCAAAATTTGAACTAATTGACGTATGCTTGTGTTTGGATCTATTTTGAGATTAAAAATCTGGAAGCTTCCAAGTAGAGTGGATACAGCACACACCCGGCTGGAGTAAAAGCAAAAATTCCCACCGTCTCCGTCTCTCTCTTTCCTTGCGTGGACCAAAGAGAACAAACTTTCCCATTGACAATGACAATATGATCAAGGGAATTAAAGATTAAAAAAGATATTAAAATTGTTAAAAAAATTTCTATGATAGAGATATTTTATTGATACATGCTTCTAAATACTGCATCTAATTAAAATTTTATCAAAATAAAGATATAAATAAAATTTAAGTAACTGAAAATTAATTGGTTTAAAATAGGCTTTTTTTTTTTTTTTTACACTTTACATTTACAGCAAGAAAGTAAAACTACTAAAAATGACTATTGAATTTGTTTCCGTGCTGTATAGTAAATGACCTTAGTACTATAGGTTATTGACGATTGAAGGATTCAATTCATTGTAGAGGACTTATCAAAATATGTCTTATCATTAATATTGGTGTGTTGAGAAACATTTTCATTGTCGGATCTCAGTGTACGTCATCCTTGCTAAGCTTCATTAGATCTTAGGGCTTGCTTGTTTAGTTCATTTCAATCATTTAACTTCAATTTATTTTCTTTAAAAGTAAACTTAATTTCACTATTTACATCTCTAATCTAACTTAGAAACTTACTTTTCCTTTAGAATCTAAATATCCATAACTTTGTTAGTTAAAATCGAAATGAGATGTTTTTTTTAAATTACATAAAATTTTAAAAGAATGAAACAAAATTTATATTGATTTTTTTTCGAATATATTTAAAGTTTTATATTTTTTAACCTCAAAAATTTCATTTTCAACCAAACGGATGTAGATGCTTGGATCTATGGTCAAATTCTAATCCGAATTAGATCATATGGAAATCAATATATAGAAATATTAGGGTCTTTGGACATCGCATATGCGAATCATAAAGTAATCATGAACGGAAAATAATAATAAGAAGGCAAGAAAATAAAGATCATAATACCGAGATTTAAAGAGGTTTGTCGAAATGTCATCCTACGTTCTCTTGAGTTTGGAGTTTCACTATGTATGAATTTTGAGTACAAGGTTACAATTTCTGGGAATATTTCGAAAAGATTTTGTAAGCAAAAGGGGTAGAAGATCCTCAAATGTGAGGGGTTTTCCTTTATTTATAGAGGAAAAGTCATGGATATGAGTTTTTAGGACAGTAGTGGGCAGTTCCTTACTACCACTAGTAATTCGGAACATGTACCACAATTGATCATGGGCTTGGTGGTTATGGAAGTCGATCTTCCATCATTCATTGCTCGCTCAAGGTTAATGTCAAACAATGAATTGAGCACCATTTGCAATGAACAGATTGGGCATGTATTGGGCAATCAAATATCATCGTTCATTTTTCGTCATGTTGAGCCAGATATTGAACTGGTCGAAACACTTAATAATTTTATAGACTTTAAAAGGTCAATGAAACCAATATCAAGTGATTGATGAACTACTGTTCGACGTATATAGGTCTCTCATGTAGAGTATTGAGAGTTAGACATTGGACAATCGTACATCAACGTTCAATGTTCGACAAGCAAAGCCAATTGTCGAGTCGAACGTAACATATACCGAGTGGTCGATGGACCACGGTTCAATGTTCGTCGATCTTTTCATGTAAGGATAAAGAATTGGATGTTAGGATGAGCCCAAGTTTGGTTAGCATCAGGGCTAATAAATGCATACTGAACGATCAATGGACCACGGTTCGACGTTCGTTGGTTATGGATCGAGTAAAAGATGGAATTAATCGACTCACTCGGGGCCATGGAACCCAAATCGAATGATTCATAAATCATACTTCGATATTCGTCATACCATCGGATAATGGAGTCAACGAACTCGTAAAACCCAAGTAAAATGGTCAATGGATCACGGTTCGATTCTCATTGCTCATTGATTTACCGGTCAACATGACCAGAGCATTACATAATGAGGAGACGGAGTTTGACTCTAACAATTTATAATTTCAAAAATTAACTCAATTTAACTATAATCAAAATTACTTCAATCATCTAATTCAAACAGGACCAACCAAACGAATCATTTCTTACATACATGATTTTAATTGGGGTGTATCACAAGATAAGTCGTATTGGAGTTTATATATTTTGTATAGTCGAATATAATTTTCTCATCTGAAGGAAAAAATAATAATTTATAATCAAACCTTGCAGCTCTCAACATCATAAACACGCGCCATTTGGAATACGACCGTTATTTTCTGTTGCCAGGTCACCCTTGTGTTCTTTTCGTTGCGCGTTTGCGTTATTGTTGTTATTACTATTATTATTTTCTTCTTTGGAGGAGAGCGTTCTACTTCTGTGACTGTGGCCAATTTTTTGTCGAAAAAGATTGAGTACAAATAGTAAAATAGTAAAATAATATAATAATAAGTAAAACAAATCCTTCGAAGAAGGGAAAAAGCAACCACGACAATAGTAATAGAAGTAATAATTATCTTTTTAAAAAATGCCTAAGAAATAAATAATAATAATAATAATAGTAATATTAATAATAGTGATATTAGTAACAAAAAAAAACTCCATTTGTTTTACAAATGACGTAATAAAAAATTAATTTTTAAAAAATCAATCAATTTTAATTTAAAAATTTTATTTTTAATTGATTAATTAAATACAAATTTAATCATTATAAAAAATGATATATTAATGTTTTTCCTTTTTGTTTTGAAGGTTTTTTTTTTTTCAGAAAACAAAGAAAAGAAAAAATATTCACTTATTTTGGTATGTCACGATAAAATGCCACACAGATTTTTATTGTTATTATTTTTATTATTATTATTTATTTATTTATTTTGGGAGGAAGAAGAGGATTGTAGACTTCATTGAGAAGAAAAGCAGAAAAAGGTTTTCGAAAAAAAAAAAAAAAAGCAGAAAAAGAAAAAGAAAAAGCCATTTTTCTGTAGTCAGTCTGTTCCACTTTTGTGTTTCTTTGTCTTCCTCTGTTTCTCCAACTCATATAATTTTCGACCACTTTTAACTCTCTCTCTCTAAATCCGAGACTTTCCACAGCTCAGTGCAGTTACTTTTTTATACGTCGAATTTCGCCCACTATAGTCCACATTGGTTTTTGAGCACCAATATTTGCATAAGATTTTCCTTCTAAACACGAATCTCCGTGATTTTCTTACTCCCATTAGTATCATTTGATTGATTCGTCTGTCCCAAGAATACTTTAACACCATTTTTAAGCTCATTTCCTCTTCTTTCCTTTTTTTTTTTTTTTTTTTTGGTTCCTGTCTTTTTCTATCGGATTTGGAGAACGAACCCACGGAATTTTCAGTTCCTTACTGATTGATCATGGTGATGAATAAAGGCTTTGAAACCAACGGCCGTACATGGACTGGAAAGGTATAAGGGAATGAGTGATTATAAACTTTCTGACATTGTCTTTCTTTATTTGTTGTCATTTGACTTTGGTGTGTTTATCAGGCCGAAGTTTTCAAGGGAAAAAACTTTCCCATTTCAGCAACGAGGGAAAGGGGTTCTGGGCAAGTTCTGAGAACAGAACCCATGAATGAAAACCAAAGTGGGTCTGATTTAGATATGGACATTTCCTTTGGTTCAGACGATGAAGTCGATAGTGAGAATTTCTTTGTTGTTTCACCTTCCCAAGATCACAAAATTCCCTTCTCAAAGTCCCAGGTTTCAAGGAAAAAGCATCTGAGTAGGGGGTCAGATTCTGCTACTAGTACTGAGATTTCATTTACTCAAACATCAGATAGTTCTGCTTCAAAGGGTATTTTGGGAAATGGATTTCAGAAGATTAAGATTTTTAGTCATCATACTCCAAGTGCTCCTCCAATGGCGGATTCTGGTCCGCAGATGAGTCAAAGTGTTGACCAAATTTCAGCCCTAGGTGGACATCACAAATCTGGTACTCCAAGAGAAGCAAAAAGCATTCCATCACTAAGGTTCATTTGGTGCCCTTTTCATTTTTGATTTTTTTTTTTAATTTTATTTTTGTTTGATGCTTCCTTCTTTGGAGGAGAATCCTCTTGAAGGGTAAGGCCAAAAGAAGAAGGAAAAATAATAATAATAATAATTAGACAGTTCTGAAACATCATATTTTCATCAGCTCTGAAAAAAACTATCGACTGCTACATGATGTGATGTAGCAATCGTAGTTTTTTTTTTTTTTGGTAATGACAAATTCTCCTTCTTGGTATCTAAGATTAAATATACTAGGAACAGTTGAACTTTGAACTTATCATTTAAGTATTACAGAACTGGTGCTGATTCGGAAGTTGATGGATTCACTAAACCTACTCGCCTCCCAGCATTTCAACCAAGGCTGGCCAGGTAATTGGAACTCGATTTTCAGCAGGGTATAAACATTTGTGTTTGAGTTTTTGAACTAAAAGTGAAGCCATTTGGAAGTAGTTATTGAGATTGTAATTTCTTTTACATATACAGTTTTTCAGTAACTTCTTCTAGATCTAGTTACCATTTTGTTTTGTTTCTGAATTCGGATTCAGTGAGCAAGGAACTTGGTGTGCTGTGGTTTCTTATGATGCGTGTGTTCGCCTTTGTCTCCATGAATGGGCTCTGCATGGTCGTCGTGAAGTTCATTGTTTCTTGGAGAATGAATGTGCATTGCTGAGAGATGCATTCGGGTGAGTTAGACTTAGAACACCGCTTATTTCTAATTTTGTTTGCTAAGAATCTGGTTTTCTGCTATGCACTAATAAATATGAATTGCGAATGTGATGTATAATTTTAGTTGCATGTTCATTCTTTTCCTTTACCTTTTTATAATTGTAGATTAAGGCATGTATTATTGCAATCTGAGGATGAGTTACTCAAAAAACGATCTGCAGAGCTAGTTAGCCAGGGAGCTGCTCAAAAGTCTAGGAAAACTTCTGGAAAAATAAAATTGCAAGGTGCACTAGTTTTTCTTTTGTCATTCGCTTTTGTTTCATCATATTATCCGTGAAGCCTTGTTCTGAAGCTTGGCATTGTACAGTCCGCAAAGTTAAAATTGGTTTGGAGCCACCTCCTTCCTGCTTTGGTTTGTCGACTCTGAAGTCGTCGATAATCGAGAATGAATCGTTACAAAGACGATATCTCAATGTTAAATCAACTCTATCATCTACTTGCAAGTCTATTAAAGGAGTCCGTGTAGCTCCTCAGGTTCCTGTAAATGGCTCCTTGTCTCATAGGAGCTTGGCTTATCTGCATGCCGGTACCAAGTACATGAAGCAGGTTTCGGAGGTGTTGAAAATTGGGGCTACAAATTTATGCAGTACTTCTTCATCATATGATCAAGAAGTTCAAGGTGTGTAAATCTTAGTGCGGTCTGATTATGACCGAGATTTTACTTTCTTGCTCAGACTCAAAAAGCAATTTGGCATTTACTATATCATATACGTTGCAATAGTAAGCAAAAGTTCTTATCTTCTTTTGGTTATGCGAGAATCTTAGTAAGGTGATCTCTTGACAGAAAAATATACTTGCTCGTTAAAGTTGAAGAGTTCACCCGATGAGGATTCAGTTCGACTGAGACCAGGATCTGGTGAAAACTATGTGTTGTATGTACTTGACTATGTCTTTTTCTTTGTCTCATTTGGATGGATTAGTATATGGTTACTCATGTGGGGGTCAATACAGCATTCCAGAGGGTCTTGGTGATAATTTGATTGTTGAAGTGCAAGATTCTAAGGGACACAATTATGGTCGTGTCTTGGTTCAAGTGGCTGCCTTAGCTGATAACCTGGTAAATCATTTTTGTACTTTCGAATCACTGATTTCAAAAGCAGCTAATAACACTTGGGAGTCTAAATGTTGAGTTGAATTCAGGAAGACAAGCTGAAATGGTGGCCGATATATAGTGATCAAGAACACGAACACGTTGGAAGAGTACAATTGTTCATAAACTATACGACCACTCTAGGTGAAAGTAATCATCCAAAGGTAAACTTATGACTTCACTACTACAAATTAATCTTGTGCAGGTAAAATGCTTTTAGTTGCTAGAGTAGAACTGAATAGAAAAGCGTTTATTCTATTTGGAAGATATTTCTGCCAGAACATTGAAGGCGGTTAAGTGATGCTTATTTCATTTTTTTCCACTTGCAGTGTGGCTCTGTAGCGGAAACAATGGCATATGACTTTCTATTAGAAGTTGCATTGAAAGTTCAACAATTCCAACAGAGAAATTTGTTACTAAAAGAGCCATGGAGGTGGATAGTGACTGAGTTTGCATCTTACTACGGAGTGTCAGATGCCTACACCAAATTAAGGTAATGTTCCGAACATGATATAAAGCTACATTCTATCAAATTTTGTGATATATTGTTATGGATCTTAATGGCGAAACTATATTATAATGAATTTGACTCTTCGCTCTTCGTCTATTACTTACAGATATCTTACTTACATTATGGATGTGGCTACACCCACAGAGTACTGTCTAAACTTGGTTTACGATCTGATGTCCCATGTACTGATGAAGGAAAACAGCAGGAGTACCTTAAGTCATCAGGAGGTCCGATATAAGTTGGAATGAAATTCTTTTTACTTGTATCATAGTACTTTTTTCCAACAACAACACGCTTTGGACACCATATGAAAATTAAGTTGGTTTTTGGTTACACATTAGATCATTTACTGTTAACTACTTGCACTTCCCTTAACTTCATAAATTTCTTCTTACATGGTCCTAGAGCAAGTATACATGAGGTTATGTACTCTAGTCCTTTTTTTTTTTTTTTTTTTGCCCTTTTCGATGCAAGTTCTGAAAATGGTACATAAAATTTTTGAAGAAACGCTTACTGGCGGACATAGAGGATCAAGTTAAGGACATACTTTCTTTGGTATTTGAGAACTACAAGTCTCTCGATGAATCTTCTCCAACAGGAATGATGGAAGTTTTCAGGCCAGCCAGCGGGTCGGTGGCACCTGCCTTGGTACCCGCCGTCAAGTTATACACCCTTCTGCATGATATTTTGAGTCCAGAAGCACAGTTGAAATTTTGTAGATATTTTCAGGTGATGGATACTAATTTTTTCATGCCTGCATGTTCGTTTCAGTATTTTCTTTGTAAATAAGTTTCAAGTGAATTTTACAGGCTGCTACGAAGAAGAGGTTACGAAAGCATTTGGCAGAAACAGATGGATTTTCACAAAGCAATAATGAGGGAACGCCAATTGATCTCCCAATGTCTTATGAGAAAATGAAATCTCTGATTCTGAATATCAGGAATGAAGTTTTTACAGACATGAAAATTCATAATCAGCATGTCCTTCCAAGGTATATAAGCTATTTCTCAACTTTTTCCCAATCTTTTATTACTCTTTCGGACATAAGTCTTCCACCCTATCAATTTGCCTGGAGGAATGATTCATTGTATAACAAAAACCGTTTTCTTTTTCTCTCAAGTCTCAGTGACATCAGTTTTCTTCTATGCAGCTTCATAGAACTTCCGAATATTTCTTCATCCTTGTACAGTGTGGAGCTCTGCAGTCGATTGCGTGCTTTCCTTGCTGCATATGCCCCTCCAGCTCTATCACCTCCTGTTTCCGAACTTGTTATCACACTAGCAGATTTTCAAAGGGATCTTTCCCTGTGGAATGTCAAGTAATAAAATTTCCTTTTCTGATGGTAATAATGATTTTTGTGTCCATAAGTCAACATGGTCTTTACTCATGTGAAAACATTCTCAGTCCTGTCAATGGTGGAGTTGATGCAAAAGAGTTGTTCAACCGATACATAACCCTCTGGATTCAAGACAAGCGACATGATTTGCTCGAGTTTTGCAAGCAGGACAAGGTTAGTACTTTACTACTTGTAATACCATTGTCTTATAGAACTGGAAACAAGAATAAAGTTCAGCCGTTTTCCGTTGGATTACTAGAAAAATCGTCTTGAAATTGCTCTTTTCATGTTCTTCGCAACTCATCAGAAATGCATCACTTTTAGGTAAAAGCATGTGGTGTTGGAACCCAAAATTCAACGACACCTTTCATTGATGAAATGTTTGCTCATCTGGAGGCGACAATCAAGGAATACCAAATCATCCTTTGCCGCTGGCCAGAGTATATATCTCTTTTGGAGAATGTATGCTCCAAGTTGTTTCCTTAATTCTTTTTCTTTTTTTGGTTTCTTTTTTTTTTTTCGTTAAAAGTAAATTTACACAGAAGCTTATACTTTTTAGTTTATGTTCGTGTATATATATAAAGGCGATTGCAGATGTTGAGAAAGCAACCGTTGAGGCTTTGGAGAAGCAGTTTGGTGATGTTTTGTTACCATTAAAGGATAATCTGACAAACAAAATACTTGGCCTTAAATATGTCCAGAGACTATCCAAAGGAACAGTTAACACTTATTTGGTCCCAGATGAGGTGAATTTCTTTTCTGCTAGCTCTTCATTTTCCTGGGTTTCTCCTTAAATCTCATTTGTTTATATATATATATATATATATACATACTTTTCAGTTAGGAATCCTTTTAAACTCTATGAGGAGGTTGTTAGATGTGCTGTGCCTAAAAATAGAAGGCCAGATGAAATCTTGGAGTTCTTGCATCCCACCTGATGACGGACGAGCTGCCATTGGGGAGCATCTTAATGATGTAAAAGTTATGCTGAGAGCCAAGTTTAGAAGTTATGGGCAGGCAATCGTAGAGAAACTTGCAGACAATGTAAGGAACAACTCCATGCAATTCAATCTTTTTCCCCTTGAGCTTATAAAATCGTAAACAATGTAGGTTTCATTTTATCTAGGATTTTTTTTTTGGGGCACATAAAACATAGACGGACTATTTGATTGCAATGTAGTTTCTGCACTCTTGGGCTAATCCTAACCATTTCAGTTTTCGCTCCTTCGCTTTTGGCTGATACACCAGACTTCGGTTTTGCATACAATTGGATGCCAAAGGCAAATATGTCTTAGGAAGAAGATTCAAAATGTGCTTTTCAGATGTTTTTTTCTTTTTATCTAGTGGATGCAACAGCGAGCCTTTTCTCTCTCCTCCCCTTTTTTATGTTGGTAACCTTGCATATTTAACTTCTTGACATCGTATATTTGTTGTTCTTGTTTGTTTGAAATGCAGACTAAGGTGCAGAGTTCAACAAAGTTGAAGAACATAATTCGCGACTTGGAGGGAGAATTGGATGTTCAAAGCAGAATGCAGCCTTTGAGAGATCTTCTTGTGAAGACAATTCATCATCTTGACTCTGTTGTGGAGCCTCCAGTGTTCATACAAATCTCTAGAGAACTCTGGGAACGGATGGGACAGGTATAAAAGGCTAGAATTGTATTATGGATAATAAAGTCCACCGTCAAACTTAAATGTTGCCTCCGGTTTACAAGCTCAAATATAATATATGTATACATCTTTATTCTCATGTCTCTCCTTTTTTTTTTTTAACCTGCAGGATATGTTGCATCTTCTGGAAGATGGGAGAGAGAAGAGCTCCTGGTACAAAGGCTTAAGGGTTGCAGTGTCTGTAAGTTGCATTTAGTCCATCTTTGACTTTGTAAAAAGATATCTAAGAATTCACTGGTAGGGTATGAAAAAATCATCAGATCTTTCTCCGGTTTTATTAGTTTTGTATAGCTTTTCATTTTGATGCGACTTTAACTCACTACCAGTAGGAATGCCTTATCGTAGAAAGCTCCATTTAAGGCTATGTTGTCTACATATACAGGTAGAGATTTAATTCCTACGTAAATTGTGCATAGAAAAAGGGGTTGGATCTATTTCTTAGGATGAACGGTTTGTGTAGGCCGGCAAAATTTTCACCCTACTTTCACCATTACTACATAGCTTGTCTTTAGAAATAATTAAGATCATTTCATTAGCTGCATGGATTGAATTAGTTGACTTATCATCCTTACCCTTTTTACGTATAATCTAGTAAAATGATCTAAAAGTTGTCTTGTTTGATTCGTAATGCTAAATGATCATCAACTATTTTTATTTACTTATCTTATTTCTTGCCTAAAAAATGGGTTTTGAGACATGAATGAAACAAAAAAGAAAATCACTCCTTTTTTATTTTTTTTTTAACTTCCTTTTGCCTGAGATTTTAAGCCCTTTATCTCGTAGATTTACTTTTTTTTTTTTTTTTGGATTATGCAGATTCTGGATGACATATTTGCATCAGAAATGCAAAAATTACGTGGGAATTCAATGCAAAGGAAAGATCTTGAGCCACCAGGGTCCATAAGAGAAATTCATTCCATGCTTTCCAAAGATGCCGCATATTAGAAATTGCGAGTCTTGCTTTGTCATTTTTGTACGTACACAACCTATTCTGTTTTGTTTTGTTTTCTGCCGTTGCGGCTTTGTGGCTGCTATGACATTTTATTTGTTTATAGTTTTCTTTTTGTTTTTTAATTTTGTTTTTTTTTGTTTTTGTTTGTTTTTTTCCAATTTCTCGTAGAAAATGTAATGTTGAGCTATTCCGTAGGCTCCTCAACCCCACATTATGGGGTTCGGCAAAGCATAGCATAGTGGTTTAGAGATATGTATGTAATGTAAATCAATATTCAGCGGACATATAAATGACATATATCGTATATAATTTTTGCCATTTGTTCATTTATAGTCTCGTTCTTTCTATCAAAACATCTTTTGAGATTGGGTTTAAATTCCTGTTTTTAATCTCTCCGCTGCCACGCTATGTGTTGAAAATAAATGTCGCATCATATCAAACGTGTTGTAAGGCTAACCAAAATAAAATTTTATTGAATAAAGTAATTATCGTTAGTACCCAATCAGAATGCACCAGTAATCTTGGACTATTCTCACATGTACCCCTCTTAATTTTAGTAGTGGTGTTTTTTTTTTTTTTTTTTTAAGGAATTACATGTTGGACTATTCTCACATGCACCAAATTTTAGATTCATTTTCGGTTAGATCCCTACATTTTAAAAACTTACACCAAACAGAAATTTTGACAGTGAGTGGTTAAGGGTTGATCAAATAAGCTCTCATTTATTTCCTTTAATGCAAATTCTAACTTGTGTTTCTTATTCTGTTTTAAAATATTCTTAGTAGGATTTTAGCTATTTTCATTTTTTAACCATTTATAGTAAAGTGACTTTTTAAAAAATGACTTGCAAAAAATTTGGAAAAAAAAAAAAAAAAAGTTATCAACGAAAACGAAAAAGGTGGGATTCGAACCCTTGATAGAAAAAACTCATAAGACGTATTAGTAATCAAGAAGTGCACTCAACCATCTCTTCTCAAATTGAAAAAGAATAAATATAGTAGTGCTAGGGACACTAATTTAAATCTCAATTTTTTGAATACCAACTCACATATTATATTTTTATTTGTAGATACAAATAATTGATATGACAATATTTTAAACATTACGAATAAAAAAATGACAACTCATACGCCATGTAGGTTGATACTCAAAAGTTAAGATTAGGTGTTCTTATAACACATAAGTTGCATTCAAGTAGATTAATTCTCTTTTCATGGTTTATTTTTAATGTTTTTTTTTGTTGGAACTTGGGTTGAGGGAATTCAAACTATGCACCTTTAAGTGGAATCAGGTGTGATATTACCGTTAGATTATGTCTGTAAACACTTTTTAATGCAAATCTTTATCAAAAGAGTTCAGTGAGATTATTTTAAAATTCAGAAGTAAAATGAGAGTTTTTAAAGTTTGTGAGATAAAATTAGAATTACCTTAAAATTTAGGTGCACAAAATAGATTATTTCTATAATCATCCTTAATCAAGCAACAAATGTCACATTTCCACGAAGTGAAGTCCTTAGAATTGATCAATATAGATAAAATGTGATTTGCTATCCAATAAGTTTTTCTAGGTACCTCAGCCAAAAAGTATAAATTACTACATTTACAAATATGCATATATTATTGTAGTGTTAATACATATGAAAGAGTTTTAATCATTACTTTTTTTAACCCCGCTCTTATATATATTTTTTATTGATGTGTGTATAAATATTTGGAGCAAGTAAAGTTCGATTGCTCAATCGTTTATAGTTATTATATTTTCAACAATAAAACTCAATTAGATTAAACTAAACAATAGAAAATAAATTAATGGTTCGAATTAAGAGTTTGATTAAATATTATGAAATGATATAAATATAGACCTAATATTATGATGGGTATAAATATAATAGGATTTTAAGTTTATGACATTCTTGTCTATCATTCTTTTTTTTTTCTTTTCTTTTCTTTTTTCCTCTTATATATAGATTATATATATATTTATAACATAACACCAAGGATCCACTTGCGTAGATAATAATGATAAATGTACCAGGAGACAAATATCAAATGTGACATAGCACTGTCCGACAAGGAAAAACATCCAATTAATTCAGTGAATGTATCAGCTGATTCCACTAGGCACCCATCAACCACGTGTACGGTCATCCTTCAATCTAAGCACTGAGAGTCAATCAAGGAGGCTTTGTAGCTAGGAGCAATCCTCTCCTTTATAATTGATCTTTTTTCTTTGTGATCAACAATGAAATGGTCATTCATTTGGGACAATGAAGGGAAATTATTTTTGTTTATGCCTTGAATAAATCCTGTAGCATTCTTCAGAGTAAATTAACACAAAAAACAAAAAAACAAGATGTGAGGAACCCACACGCAAATCTAAAGCATATTCTTTAGCTTGGTGGTATTTGGGCATATGCCCATTTTTTAAATTTGAATCATAAAAATTTATTTTCTTAATTAATCTTAATTAGTAAATAAGATGTGATTCACATGACACTTTTTGCTAAATTAATTTTTTAACATTTATTAACGAAAAGAACTATTCTGCACTTTTTTAAAATGCAAAAAATAAAAATAAAAATAAATAAAAAAGGAAGAATTGTTGTGAAGGCTGAAACTACAAAAAGATGTTCACAAAGGAGAGAAATAAACAAAAGAATATGTGCTTTTGCAACAGGCCCTTCATATTGCCTCTCTATTATAGAATTATGAAGAAGAATATGTGCCATTGATCACGGCCTCAATTTTGTTTGTTTAATTCTCACGCAACATGGCTCTCTTGGTGAGGGATAGTGTCTCTCTTCCTCATTTACTTTCTTCTTGGTTCTTACTATTTTATCAACCTTAAAAAATTTCCTTGACCAACGACAATCCAGATACATGACCTATTCGAATGCCATAAAACACCAATGATATTATGACCATTATCATATAGTCTTTATTCTTTTGAATTCTATCACCATCTAGATTTTTGTTGCAATGTGGCCATTCAGCTTTGTCTAAAATTAAAATTAAGAAAAATAAACAAAAAATTAAAAAAGCATTGGTTTTGTTGCCTTTGTCTTTAACACTTCTTTTGGTTGGTGCCAATTTGACTGACTTCTATTCGTATTTAATTCTCTCATGCTTTCCAAGCTGTTGCCGGCCCAGCCTTACAATCATGGATTCACCGTCTTTTTTCTAATTTTTAGTATCTCAAATAATGTCTAATCATTAATATTAAACACGTCATGTTTAAAAGTTTAAAATATTTTATAATTGATATTTTTATCTTAAAAACTAATTTCATTTTCAATGACGTATTA
This sequence comes from Ficus hispida, assembly GCA_025413025.1. Taxonomy (NCBI): domain Eukaryota; kingdom Viridiplantae; phylum Streptophyta; class Magnoliopsida; order Rosales; family Moraceae; genus Ficus; species Ficus hispida. The sequence goes on from CM046365.1 coordinate 4,632,872, forward strand.
AAATAGAATTAATTAGATATTATTTGGGATATCAAAATTGAAGTATCATCATTTATCATTTGAACCAAAACCAGTTTTGCCAACCTGTTCAAGTGTAAGTGCGGCTAAAACTTCCTTTTATGCCTTTATTGGCCATTTATTGATCAACTTGACAACATGAGCAAATGAATTTCCTCAAGGTACGTTTCTGAGAGAAGAAGATATATTATATATCATCAAAAGGCAGTTAACATGAAACTCATTTTCAAAGGAAACCCAAGAATTTCTTACTAATCATTAGTAAGACCAGATTAATTTAGTTTCAAGTACCTCCCAATTTTTATTTCTAAAAATATTTCATGTGCATTATCAACAAATAAGATTATTTAATATGCATATTACATATACACTATAACTAAGAGTATTTGCCCTCCACTTAATTTTTTTTTTTTTTTGGGAATGATATCATTGATATGAAGTTTTTAACATGCATGATTCCATTGAACAATATGTTTTTAACTATTTATTTTTAATTTAAAAAAAAAAGAATTAATGTGGACCCCAAAATTAAAATAGAAAACTGACTTAATCACTGTTATAGAAAAGAGAGAAGCATTGACAGATGGAATGTAGTTGTATCCTTGTAAAAATTCTGGCCGAACCATCACTGCATATTGAAAGTTCCTTTTTCCCACCATTTAAGAAGAAACAAAAGTGAACTTGGACCCTTGCTTCATGACTTTCCTCACCTGATCGCATTATAGCTGTTGACGAACCGAGCCGTTTCGGCATCAGACTGAGTCTTTCAATCCAGAATTAAAATTAAAAAAAAAAAAAGAAAAAAAAGTGAATAACAATTTGTCAAAGTTTGTAAACAATACAAAAGCTCTCTTTTCGGTACATTAATGTGGCTGGAATTATAGGCGTGGTCTCTTTCAGTTACCTGTTCTTCTTGTTTCGCGTAAGTCTGTACTGTGTGAGCGGTCTTTGACTCTAGAACTTTAAGCCACCTAAAAGCTCAAACTGTTCACACCATTTAAAATAAAAATATCTAGATCTAGGAGTCATATAAATACTTCCCCAGTTGTGCATACAACATTTCAATTTCACATTTACTTCAAAAATAAAATAAATCAATTTTTATTCCTTAATTTTTTTAAATACCAAACCCAAAGCAAAAACAAAAACAAGAACCAAAAAACAAAAAACAAAAAAGCAGCGCCAAATTTGCAGGAAAATAATAATCATCAAACTTGTATCTCAATAATAATCTCAATAAAATAATAATATAATAAAATAAAAGGACGTGAATTAATTAAAACACAAGCTGACTTTAATATTATTAATCCTCGTAAATTCCCCTCCCTGCACTTTAGGAGAAGAAAAAACGATTTTAAATCTAATATATTTGAAAATAGTTTTATCGTCATCATCAGAATCAGAAATCTTTCAGCAACTTCCTCACTTGCTCCAGCGTCACGAACAGCACGACGGTGAACGGCCCCTGCCTCGAGATCGTCGGCACGAAGCCCTTGTAGAGCGCCATGGGGCCCTCGGCGCGTACCGTCTTAAGCGCGCAGTCCAACGCGCCGGCGTACGGCGGCGCCTGCCCTGGCTCCACCTTCATGTTCATAACGCGTGTCTTGATCACGTCTACCGGATTCGACGTGACCGCCGCCACAAATCCCGCCGCAAAACTCGCCGCCACGTGCGTCCCGAGACCGTCCTTCATGACCCCCTTATCCAGAATCGTCTCCTTGATCTGGTCGTACGACGCCAGCTGCGACGCCGTCACGATCATCGCCCGGTTCACCGTCAGCGACGAGCCTCTCCACAGGCTTCCGATCCCTTCCTGCTTCGCCATTCTGGATATGGCGTCGATCACGCTCTTGTAGTTCCGCCTCTGCGCCACCGGGAGCCGACCGTCGGCCTGCATCCGCACCATCGCCACGTCAGCGGGATTTCCAACAGCAGCGCCGACGGCTCCGGAGATTAGCCCGGCCGTGATCTTCCTCGTCAGCGGCATGTTGCCGGAGACCGGATCGGTCCACTTCTGCTTGATCGCGTCGTAGAGTCCCATCCTGGTGGTGGAGTAGAGAGTCTGGCGGAGGACGGTCGCGGAGACGCCGGAGAACAGGGCCGCGGCACCTTCTTGCTTCACGATCCGCACTCCGACGGAGATTAGACCCACGCGCGGCGGCGGAGGAATGTTGACGGATCTCGGAGCGGCGATGGAGGTGGACTGGAAAGCCAGGGCCGGTCGGAGAGTTTGGACGGCGGCGTTAGGGTTAAGCTTTGGGGCCTGAGATTCGCCCTGAAGCTGCATTCGGACCTTGAGGAGGTCGAGCGGGTGGGTGGAGCAGCCGGCGACGATGGAGGCGATTCCTCCTTCAACGAATCCCTTCAGCGTCATGATGATCTTCGATTAAGTTTTCGAAGTTTCTCGGGAAACAAACAAGGGTTTTATGTGGGAAATATTCTCTCGGGAGAGAAAACGAAAAAAAAGAAAAGAATTATCTGAGAATTACAGAGAGAAAGTTAAAGGAAAGACCAGTTGGAACTGGGGTTCATCTCACTGGAGACCAGGAGATGGGAATGGAGGCCGAAGGCGATAGAGGAAGAGTGAGGAACGCTGAGCCTCTGAGACATATGCTGGAGAGAGGTTGTTTGGGAGAAAAGAAAACGGACGAGAAACTATGGTTGAAGAAAACAAAAGGTCAGGAGAATTTATAGGAGAACTTAAGCACTACCCGTCGAAGAATGGAAACGAGGTCGAAACTGGGTTAGGTTTGCTCTTACGCGATTGGAGCGAACGTGTGAAATATGGAAAGTCTTCTTTATTAGTTTTTTTTTTTTTTTTTCTTTCAAGTTTTTTTAATTTTGCTCTTCAATTTGGTAGGTCCCACTGTTTTAATAGCAATTTTCCTTTTTCTTTGTATAATTCCCGCGTCGCCAAGGTTCTAGAGCGGTGATTAATTTTGGGCTTAAGACTTTTTTACGGAGTCGATAACGGTTGGCTTCAGCTGACCACACGCTAATTCTCTGAGGTCAGATCTAAAGATTGTTGCTGAGTTTATTCTCTACAACCAATCATGTATAAATTGCTGTTTGACTTCTGAACTCACAGATGAAGCTCTTGCCTTTTCCTTCTTTTGTTTTTTGTTTTTTGTTTTCTGTTTTTTTTTTTTTTTCCTTCCAATTTATACCTTTCAAATACTTGGGTAGTGAACGATGGACTAAAGAACAAAAAAAAAAAAAAATGAAAATCATGTGCCCTTTATTAAAAATCAAATACTGGCCCTGAAAATTTTTGCAAGAAAAAAAATTTCTAAGTTTTGCTTCGAGTCATCAATTCCTTTGTGTGAACTTCACCAAAAGTTTTCTATTTGAACTTATGCTGACAGCCAAGGAGAGAGACGAGAAGGGATACGATAATCAATAAAAAATGACAGCACAATAATAAATAATAAGTTGATATTCAAAAATCATTATTAGATTGATATTTTTTTTTACACTTTTTTTTTTGTTGAGAAAAAAAAAAGAAAAAGGAACACTTTTGACGACACACAGCCAGTCTCTTTTGTCCTCGTCAAAAGTAGTAATTACTTGTATAAAATGTTCACGAATCCCATTTTCAAAAATCTATCTATTTTATCAGTATTATCTAGTTTTTCTCCATTAACTATTTGTAGAAGCTATTTTCGTTTTTAGTATATTATGACAGGATATCATCTCCAATTCAATGCTGAATTATATTAATTGTAAATTTTAACGCTTGAATAAAAAATAAAGCGTAATTATTGATGTTAAATTTCTCATATGTTAAATTTTGTGGTAAATTTTTCATAAGGTATAATCAAAGCCAAATTCAACATTAGATTCTTATTGATTATTGTCTTGAATTTTTCATATAGTTTTATTACAATTTTTTCATTTTTAATTTACTTAAATACTAAAAGTTTATTTTTATAAATAATAATAATGACGAGAGATAAAAATAGCATTAAAAATAACATTAAACATTAGAGTATAAACTATAAAATAAGATAATATTATTTTTCACATTCTTTTATAACAAATATAATATTAACATAGACAAATCTAAAATTGTTGCACCATTTGAAAATAAAAACATCCTCAGACTGGTTTTTTTTTTTTTTTTTTTTTAATGATATGGAACGTTTATTTCCTCTCAGCGCTAGGATATCTAAGTTTAATTCTTCTCAACGCTTGGGAACTCCTACGCTCCACCCCCCTCCTATCCTCCAATAGCTTTTAATGATGTTTGTCCTATGTTTCTCTAGTTCTTCAATAGCTTTTAATTAACGGTTTGTTCTTCGTTGTTTGATTTTTTATTGATTATGATATTGCACATTGTGCACAAACATTAAGGAGCTTTTCAAATTTTATATTTCATGATCTTAAAGTTGTAATCTTAAATGTTCTTGCTAATCGGTATTTGTAAAGTTTTGTTTGTTCGATTTTGTTGATTATGGGGTGGTAATTCATGTTAAATAGTAATGCTCATATCATTTCATTGATTAATTGTACTAAAAAAGTCAATCCAAGTGTAGGGATGATAATGGGATGGAGCGGGAGTAGGTATGCTTCCCCCACCCCCATACCAGCTCCCCTTTTTACTCTCGTATTAATCTAATTTAATATGGGTGCAGAGACGAAGAATCTCCAATCCTAAAGGTGACAATTCGTATCACATGTCATGATCAAGTTGTGTTTTGATCGTGTGTATTTTAATTTTGACTCAACTTGAACCTAATCCGTGAAACAAAAATATTTGAAAACCGTTACACAAACACGATATGCTCACTTAACAGGTTGACACTAACACAAAATTGACCCGTGAACCCATAATTGACAAGAAAATAATGTATATTCTTGTGTTTATTTAGACCATTTACACTCATAATTATACGACATGTTTTGTTTATCCATCATTTGATAGGAAAATTGACCGAATCTGAAATTAATAGGAGTATTGTTTTTTTATCGGAGATTTTATCATGTGCATGTGCCCACACACACTGGGCGTGGAAGAGTAATAGCAAGTTAGATCAGGTGTTTGGTGCTTATCGTTTTGAAAGGTTATTTGGTCATCCATAACTAATTATTAAATTAATATGTATTAATGTTAATTAATTGCAGTATATAGCAATTTGGGATTGTTCCATTCTATTAGTATGGTAAAATTTTTTAAAATCTGTCAAGTTAGATTTTTCACTGCACAATGCTGTTTTATTCAATTTTTCCTTCAAAAATCTATTCCTGATACTGTTCAATTTGAAGTTGGTTGATATTCTTACAAAGACCGTATTAAATCGGGAAATCTAAAAACTTTTGGGCAAGGAGAGTGTTGAGGTTTTGTGGCATTGATTAATTGATTGATTGATGATATTATAATAACTATTTTGTAGTTCTTTCTTTCTTTCTTTTTTTAAGAGATTACGCAAAATTGTACATATCAATTAGCTTAATTGTAGAGCTTGATTTTATATTTTATGATTGTAATTTATCTCTATAAGATCATGAACAAATTCATTGCAAAGTGTGAATGAGAAAATATTTTTCCCTATTTTTCAAGTTTTCTCACTAACCCACCTCATGAATAAAAATACTCCATATATCCGTCTCATTAACCCGTTTTAATTGATAGGGATGAGGTTGATTTTCCCTGACGCAAGTTTGGGGTACCGCTGATATTCTATTTAATTACTTGATTAACTAGCTAGTTTCATCATTTTAAAATTAAAAAAATGAAAAAAAAAAAATAAAAATAAAACATCTACATATACATATATACAACACTTCAAGTTAAAATAAATGAAGATATAATTTTCAATTTTTCATACCAATATACGTTTAATACTTAAAATTATTGATTTATAAAATATTTCATATAATGTTTATGCTAAAAAATAACATATAGGTAAATAGGGAGGGTAAATAGAGCATAGGATTGGGGTAAATCCATTTCCAACCTATAATGAGATAAATTTTTAATCAATTCATAACACGAATCTGTTTAGATCATACTTTTCTTCTCTCATTTAAACGGGTCCCCAAAAATTAATGAGCTAACTAGAAAAATCGACATCTCTAGATTGTAACAGTTTTGTTTTGTTTTTCTTTTTTTAATGAGCACAAGTTTTTAGATATAAATTATGTCACTGACAAAGACGAAATCTCAAAGACACACTATTGCAATGGAGATGATCTAGTCCGTGTGACAGTTAAAGAGGGTAAAAAATTAATGACAAGAATACCCGAGATAAACAAAAAGGTAATATATTCCAAATGTTCAATTGGTTCTAATTTCGTAAAATAAAACATTCAATTTCATAGGAAGTTTTTTTTTTTTTTTTTTTAATAACAACAAGAAGATGAACATTTAAACCATTATCATTTATTTCAAATTAAGGATGATGGCAACACGATGACAACTTAACAACCAAAAATGTCGGCAGAGGTTGATCATGAATTAAACTAAAATGACAATGCATTTTTTTTAATACTCTTTCAGTTTTTTTTTTTTTTTAAAAATCTATGTATATCATTTCTTTATTCTTCTAAACAAACGAAACTCGAGTTTAATATACTTTTTGAAGTTGAAGTATGTAAAATTACGAACTTAATTGAATCAATATTGTGTTTTTTTTATTAAGTTAAATAAATTGAATCATTATTGTTTATTTATATTATTGTTGATTTATACGAATTTTTTTAGAGGATGTTTACGGAATTTTAAGATTGAAACGTGAGTATACTTAAAAACCAAAATAGAGACATAATTGCATCATTTAAAGAATTTATGAAAAAGGAACACACTTAAATGTTAAAAATTAGGGAATGAAAAACTTTTAAAAAAATTATGTATAAAAACGACAGTTTAAAGCTGTTGCAACACTTACTCGTTGATGCCTCCTCATTGTCCACTTTGACATTTGTCACATACAACTTAGTATCGCGAACTGCGTCTCGACGAAATCATTGCAGATGACTCCAAGATGGAGCCTCGCAACGTCAGAATCACAATATTTGGCCTCAGGGCAGGGCAGGGCAGAAATCGTATCAAAATCACGAGCGCATTTCATGGATTTCTATTTTCAGTCGGTGCTCCAGACTCTTTATGGCGAATTGCGACGACGTTGCCCCTGACACAGCCCCACAACGGCGTGAATGGTGACTGCCGTTGGCCTTGATGGCAGAAATCAGGACTCAATTGTGATCAGACCGTCGGCGACAGGAATCGCAACTTCCGTCAGCCTCGCGTGATGGCAAGAACTGCGGAGAAATCGCAATCCATAGGTTGCACCACCTCGTAGATTTAGGATTTTGAATGATTTGGGTCTAGTTTTAATTTAAGAAAAAAAAATTTTATTTTCAATCAAAAAAAAAAACGTTCAAGTTTTTAAAAATGGAAAATAATTAGAAAAACAAAAAATAATAAATATTTGATAGATAATATGTTTACGAACCTAGAAATATCTTTGTTTACCTCTTTAAGTAAATCCAATATTTACTGGGTAATAGTTTCCGCCATTTAATTTGTAAATTTGTGTGGAATTTTTTTAATATAAAAAGTTTTGTTTGTTATTTGAGACAAAAACGTTGGATTTCGTTCCTAACCTATAATACTGGGTTTATGAGTAAATACCGGCTTTACTAGTAAATATCAGAGTTACTAATAAAAACTACACAAAACTTGATGAAAAATAAATTAATTTATGTTTAGTTTATATAGTATTTAAGTTTGAAAAACAAGCTAAAAATCAGGTAAAAATTAAATTTACTTAGTAAACATCAATAAATCCGGAAACTAAATATCTAGTAAAAATTGAACTTACATATAAATAGTAAATATCAAACTTATTAGGAAAATAAAAAGAAATGATAACTTAATAGTATCAACTTTACAGTATATTTTTACTAGTAAATCCATTATTTTACTCTTCTTTAAAAATTTTAGTTTATATCGTAAATAAAAATGTGTAAAAATTGAAAATATCGAAACTATTTATTTGAAAAAATCAGATTTATTTGAAAATGTTAGATTTACTTAAAATACTTGATTTCTAATAAATTATTATATATTAACAAATCTTTGATTAAGCTTGTTTTTGCAACTTTTAACTTATATAGTAAATACATATTTACTCCCTTAAAAAAGTAAACACATCTAGTAAATCATGTATTTACAAAATTAAAACTCATAATTACAAGGAAAGTACGATATTTATCGGGAAATAACTAGACTTACTTGTATTTTACCTTATTTTCCAAAAATGTCTTTAAGTGTTACATCTATTGTTGTATGATGAAATATCATATCTATGGAGAAATAATATATTTACACATTTATTAATCTTTAATTTTCTTACACATTTACCAATTTTCTGAATAAAAATTAATTTCGGATTTTTTTTAACGAAGCCCCCAAATTTAAAATAAAAAAAAAAAAAAAAAAAAAAAAACCCTTACTACTTTGACAATCCTAAAATCTACATTTGCAAACCGAGATCTGCAACGAACCGCCGTCGCCACTCCCAGCAGGTTCGTCATTGCCAATGAAGGAGAAGTGGCATATATTGCGACGTTCGTCAGAGAAGAAATCACGTGGATCACTCACGCTGTGGTGATCCGACGATATTGTGATCGCCGAGCCGAAGATCGCATTCTCCACAACATCGTCAATGCCTTGCGATCTACACAACAGGCGGCAAAGCTGAGACCTCCCCGCTACCGCCATTCATCCTCGATATCTGCTTTCCGAAGTACCGTCGGAGATCTCGACTCACGATAAATCTCCCGCCGAGAACGTTGGCCATTGAAGAACGAAACTCATCGGAGGTGCTTGCCAACCTATTTTCCAACTTCTTAAAAAGCTACTATATATTATCAAGGGAAAGACTGTGATAGAGTTTTTTTTATATACCATATCGATAAAGTTCTTTTATACACTGTTTGATATAATTTCAACGGTTAAGATATTGTATGTGCATAGTAATTACAATGCACCTTAGTTCATAGGATTATAATTTAAAAAATTTTTAAAAAAATTTAAGCGAAGAAAACAGAAATTAAAAAAAAAAAAAACCGAACCCTTAGACTGGAAATCACCCCCCACGATGACCAACGGCCCCTACCTCAGAAATCGCCCCCATGTCGGCGAATCATTGTTGTTTGGTCGCGAAACCAACCCCTCCTCCCCCCCTCCCCCCACCGCATATCTGTCGATGATGAATCGCTCCCCAAACTCCCCCCCCCCCCCAAAACAACACCCGTCGAAGTCCCCTCGGGCAGTCCTTTGAGGCCCATATCTAAAATCCCACCCAACACCCCCCCCCCTCCGCCCAGCGTAGCCCCCAACACCCGTCAAAGCCCTCTTCCGAAACCGCCCCACTCCCACCCTTAGCGATATTGAAATCGCCCTAGGTCCCCTCCGACAACCTTCCACCGGCCAGCCCTCCTTAACGAAGGAAGAAGAAGACTTCAATTTTTATTTTTATTTTTTGTAATCTTGTGTTTCAATGTTTATTTTAGTTATTATGTCTCTTAATTTTTTGTCCATTCGATTAAATTTGAATTATCTTAAAAGAAGATTTACTAATAGGGAATATAAAAGGAATTTAATCATAGCCTTTTCCCTGTTACAAAATGGTTGTGAAAACTTGCTACTTCTTACAACTTCCAAAAAAAGAAAAAAAAAATTCAGGGCCAAAAGAGTATCGGTATAATTAGTTTTTGTCCCAAACATCTTTTTTTTTTTTTTTTTTTTCAGAGAAATTACAACAAATAGATCATTTTTTAAATGTTTAAAATGTTTAAATTAAATGACATATCTTAAAAATACTTGAAGTAATAAATAATATGTTTATGGTAAATTGTTTATTTAGGAAAAATTTTAAGGTAATTTAATTATAATTATGCTTCGTAAAAAATTATTTACCATTAATATAATATTTATAGTAACGTTTTATTTATAAACATCACCAAAAAATTTTTTACTATTTATTTTAATTACTAGAAGTTTTTGACATATTTCCTTCGTATTCCTTTTTCTTAATAATAATAATTGGTGGAGTACTCAAAGTCATACCATGGACAGGACTCCAGAGGATTCCAATGCATTCTGATTAATAAAATCAGGAATATATGCAACGTTGAAAAAGAAGGAAAAAGAAAAAAAGAAAAGGAAGAGAAAGAGAGGGAAAGTGTTGAATTAGTATAAAAGTCGCATTAAATTTAAAAACTCATTTTGAAGTTGGCCATTCATTGGGGCCAAGTGTTATAATTGACTTGGATAGCCACTGGCATTGAAACACAACTTGGCCGGAAGACCGAGTTGCCAAGTGGGTGTCCTGGGCTGCCAGGTCCACGACTTAACGTAAGCAGAATTGGTCTTCCAAACATTCTGGACTTTTATTTTTATTATTATTATTATTTTTAAAAATTTGTTTAATAAAATAGTAATACAGTTGACAATAAATGACTTTAAAAACAATAATTTGCGTCGCCTGAGAGATTCGAACTCTCGCGGGGAAACCCCATGTACTTAGCAGGCACACGCCTTAACCACTCGGCCAAAGCGACGCTATTGGCTTATGCTGTGAGTAATATTTATATAAATCAATTAAATTTGTTTAGGACAATCACCAGAAAGATTTTTTTTTTAAAAAAAAACTCATTATTTTAGGACACCCTTCGCTTCTAACAAATTCAACTGATAAAAATAAATAAGAAAAAATTGGAAAAATAGGCATTATTGGATTAAATGTCCGAAATCTTTTATATTTTGAAAATTGATTGTTAATTAATAATTAATTGCTAGTCAATTAATGGAAAATATATATAACATTGATTAATCAGTTAATAACTTAATGATATTTAAAAAAAAAAAAAGATAATTTCTTAATTTTACGAGACTTCAATTATTTATTAAAAATCTTCTAAAGAAAAGGTCACTACCCTCGTATCCCAATATATAATAGAACCTCCATCAATTGATAATGTCCACTAAATAAAGTTTCTTTGCTGGTCCAACTTACGCCAACATACTTAAATAAGATAATACATACTAAGAAAAAAGAAAAAAAAAAAAAAAAAAACACTCAAAACACTCTTTATATCTAGTTAAAAATATCACGTCATCCGCATTGCATATTATTACTACACATTATCTATAAATAAAGTAGAGAAGGATGAAGATATGTTTAAAAGATATATATCTAGTAATTAAAATAAATAACAGCTTGTTTGTCAACTTTCATGTTACTCAATTAAGCTCATCCAGATGCCAACTTTCATGATACTCGGCGTCCGCAAATGAGAGAGCTGCTATAGACAAGCTTTGTTTGTTCTCAAAAACCAGACCATTTCTGGAATAGCTGTAACCCAAAGAGAGAGAATTTGTGAGCTTGCTTTGGTATCAAAACGACGTCCAAAGCTGAAGGAAGTTCTCTCCCAAAAACGAAACAGCAAAAGGGCAATGGAGAAAAATGTGATCAACGTCCTCGTCGCTGCTCATACAAAGTCCGCGACAAGAAGGAATGATGCCAGCAATCTCCCTGACCTTATATTCAGTGGCAATTTTCTTATGCATAGCTTGCCAAATGAAGAAAGAAAGACTTCCTAGGGGAAATGTATGGAAGCCAAATTTTACTTCTCCTTGCCACCCTTTTACCTTTCCACCTGCAACTTTCATAAGCATCTTTACAATTCATTGCACCACTCAGACTTAGACCAAATAAGCTCATCGTCAACGTAATGCAAAGTCACTACACTATAATTTGTTTTTTTTTTTTTTTTAAGCCTTTATCTGAACAGAGAGTAGTGTAATTGGAAGTCTGGAACCACTGATACAGTACAAGACGAGTCTAATACCCGTGCGTTGTATGGAGAAGGAAGAAAATAAATAAATAAATATACTGAGTATTATATAATAAAAGCAGTTAGTTAAGATAAATATTATAATTATAATAAGTATAATTCTTCCCAAAATCTCTCCCAATAATAAAGATGAAAAATCAAAATGACAATAATACTAACAATAATAAAAACAAAACAAAGCAAAAAAATAAAAAAAAAAATTTATGTAGTCATACTCATTTAAAGAAACAAAAAACAAAAAACAAAAAAAAAAAAGAACAAAAATCTTTAAATTCAAAAGAACTGAAAAAAACTAACCTTAACAAAAAAATTATAACAAAATAAAATATATATCTCATTTTCTCCTCTTTTTATACTGTTTTTAAAAAAAACCAAGAAAACAAAAAAACAAATTTTTATTAGGTTATATACATGTAAAAACATAAATAAAAAAAGGATTTTTTAAATATAAAACAAAACAAACAAAAAAGACAAAAAAAAATGCATGTAGATCTTAAAAAAAAAGGGTCTTTTAAAAATATAACAAAAGAAACAAAAAAGACACACAAAAAAACTCAAAAAAAAATCTGAAATAAAGAAAAAAAATTTAAAGTAAAAAAGATGGACAGGAGAGTTTTGAGTTGTGAGGAAGAAAGAAAGAAAGGGAAAAGGAAAAAAAAAAAAAAAAAAGACGAGAGGAAACAGATGGGTGCCACATCAAACTCGGGGTATTTTTTTTATCCTTTAATTTATTTAATTATATTTTAATTTTCAGTAAGTTGAAATCCGAAGAATTTTTACTCAAAAAAAATATATATCTAGAGAATTCGATGGAATCTTGTGGCTGAGGAGGAAAGAGTTCGCCAACACATGGAGTTGGCTTGTCCTGTCCCCTTGCGCCTTTTCAGTAACTGACAGACAAGAAACCAAGGGCAAAACTATCTCACCGCATTTTGAGGACAAAATTATCCATTTACTGTGAGATTCTTACCAGCAGACAAAGGCAGGAGGGTCAAAAAGTAATTTTACTCTACAATATTATTTGGTATTGTAACAGTAACCGGAAAAAAAAAAAAAAAAACAACAACAACAACAAAACACTGTCAAACACTATTCAAATAACAGTAAAAAATCCTTTACTTTTAGTATATAGTAAGAATTTCTAATTCAGCCAAAAAAAAAAAAAAAGTACAATACTTCTTCCTTTAAGTTTCTCTCTTTAGTTACATATCCCTTTGTTTTTAGTTCTTTTTTCGTATTCGTTGTCACAGAATACACGGTTCCTAAAAAACGACTAACATACTCAGAATGGGTTTAAAAAATTTATCATCAAATGTCTATCATTTTTACTCCAGCAAAAAAAAAAAAAAAAAAAAGGATAGAGAGAAAAAAGTCTTTATCATTTTACAACATCAAATTCACTAAGCAGAACTCCACATTTGCCTCTTGTTTCTAAATATTTCCTCTACTGCTGCATTTTCATACACAACCTCTCAAAACAAAATCAAAGAATCAAAGCGTTTTCTTCTACAAAATTGCAATTCCATTTCTTGCAGTGGAGTTCTTATCGTGCATCCTCCATGACGGCAGATGCCCGTATGGTTCTCCGGAACACCGCCACCGAGTATGTATAAGCCACAGTTGCAGCCACAACAGAGACACCAATATAAACACAAACGGTTGTGGCACATACATAAAGATACCTGAAAGGAATTCCAGAGTATAAAAGATCCAACACGAGCAGTAAATACAGTAAATACACCATCATCGGAGAGCATTTAATTATTTTTTCACTTAAGCACAGATTAGAAAGATCGCCAAAGAAAGGTTTACTCTTAGTCAAGAATACGAAGAAAGATGAGCTCTTCTGCTTTAAAATCCACATTGCAAGTGTATTTATGTGCCCTTAAACTTTAGGATCATTCCCACTGTGCCCCCAAACTTTAAAAAGTCCCACTTGACCCCATATACAATTTATTTCTTCTCTAAAAACACAAATTAGAAAGACTGCCAAAGAAAGGTTCACTCTTAGTCAAGAGTATGAAGAAAGCCGAGCTCTTCCTACATAGTATATGTACATACACGGTCAAACAGGCTTTAAAATCTACATTGCAAGTGCATAATGTTAATAATAGAACTACTCTCATACGTGCCCCTAAACTTTAGGGTCATTTCCACTGTACCCCGAACTTTAAAAACTCCCATAAACCCCATAAATGTTGGATTAGTCCCACTTAATCCTTTTTCCTTCCGTCTATTTTTAATTGAAACTCTAACAAAGGGGGTTAAGTTGGACTAATTAAAAATTCAAGGGGAAAAGTAAGAAATTTTAACATTCAAAGAGCAAAGTGGGAATGTCCCTAAAGTTTAGGAGCACAAATGAGTAAAATCCTGAATAAAACTTACTTCGGAGAAAAAACACTCCAGACGAAGAGGTGGTTTCTCATTAGTATCAATATGACGGTATAGGCTACCAACAAAATGGAGTTCAAGCTCAGTGGAACCAGACAAGGAAGGCAAAGCATGCTTTTAAGGAGTTGTCCTGAGTCCACATACGAGGGAAGCGCAAGACAGTTGCTGCTCTTGACAGAAATGTACATCACCATACTAAGAATGGCTAACATTGGGGAGGCATAGGTGATAATGAACATCAAAATGCCAGAAAGTACAGTCGAATGACTTGTGATGCCCTGAGAAAAAAATAATGATAACCCAGGCTTCTTAAAATCCGATCAAATTGCCGATCACTATTCGAAAGTCTTTCCCATATAGAATAACAAAAACAAAAGAAAAATGATAATGTATGCCACCGTGAAAAAATACATACTATAAAAGCACCAGCAACATCAATGGTAGCTAAAGAATTGCTGTTCCCTAGAGCATAATGCCCTGCCATCCCCATATAGTAAACTGCAGCAATCTGAGAACAAACATAAATATTAGTACCCGAGGTAAAAATCCATCCTTCTTCAAAGAATTAACATAAAATTCCACCTTACAGCAGTAATGCACATAATAAGAAAGCAACCTTTGACTTTTTCACCTTATATGTGAGCAACTTATTATCCTAGACAAAACATCAAGCATGTCTTTACTGCTTGGCCTTCTGGCATAAACTAAACTCACAGACAGAGAACATTATCTACAAAAAAATAAGACATTTACGTAACTAACCTCAACCCACTGCTTGTTTTGTTGCCCACTGTACAAAGAATACAATATGCTCAGTAAAACTTGCACAAGGAGCAGTAATATAGGCATCGAATTAATTGGTTGTTGAAGTACCAACTGCAAAAGTGACCAAGAGCATATGTACGCCCACCCAATCACAAATAAGGAATTTGTAAATTCAACCAGGAGGGACTTATTACGAAGTTCAACGGGATCAGAAGGTCTCACGTGAGAGATATAATATGAGCACGTTTTCGAAGTCAATAGAGATGATAACCATGGTAGGGCCACAACAGTTCCCAGTGTAGCAAAACCGAGAATCATATAGACTGTTTGGACCAGCATTGTAGCATTATAACTAGATGGTGCCAACATGCTACCCTGATGTTTCAAAACGTGGTGCAAAACCAAAAATCCAGGAGTCAGAAAGCAAAATCCGATTACTTTCACAAGTTTTCGATTAACTTCCAATGTAGATAGAGAAATTAAGCTTAAGGTCATCACTAGGATGCCCGTGACTAGCTGAATTGCTTTTATGTAGTCACCCCCAGCCTGCTCTAGCCACTTAGATATGTCGGGAAGATGAGTCCAATTCACGCCTCCTTGATGCCAGCCTCTCAAGATCCTTCCAGAAACAAGAAACAAAGCCATGGAACTTGTTTGAAAGCCACTTGTTTTGTTTTGACCCTTGAACAAGCTAAATAAACTCTGTGCTCCTTCAACTTTAAGTGACTGTATTGCTTTGCGCAGTAGTAACAAAGTCAATGTGGAAACGACAAAATGCCAAATGTACTGCTCTTCCTCTACCATAGAACTTGATCCCATACTTATAACAAGTATAAAAACAACACCAAACGTAAAGGCCTCATCTAAATGCCATGCATGCATGGAACTATTCTCAAAGTTGGAAAGGCATATCCTTTCTCTGCCAAAATCTTCTTCGCATGTCAGATATAAAAGGCTCAGCAGTATTAGACAAGAGGTGAGCATTGCAGCAACTCCAAAAGCAAGCAAGTTGACAGGTTTCTGCACAACCACAAAGCTATCATTCGAAGGGGACGAAAATTAAAGGATTGACAACCAAGAATATCATGTAGGAAAGATCATAATTTTCCCTAATTTTATCAACCTACAGTAGTCACTTTTCAAATTTACAAAAAAAAAAAAAAAATACTTTCAGAAAACTCGAACTGCAAGAAAAGTACATACATCAGTGATTCTGCGTGATAACCACTCACTTGCAATTCGTAAAAACTCATTGTATGCTCCAACTGCAGTGTTGTACTCCTCCCCATGTTTCAACCTATTTACCATGGTTTAGAAGGGGGGAAAAAACTTGTTTAGTGGCACCCTTCTTAGAATCTTGTGTGATGCTTTACACAATAAATGGTGTCACATACCCACCTGGATACATCCTTAGACATCCAAGAATTATGAAGAAATGCAGCATTCATATATAAGCAACAAAACATCTTCTCCAAGCTACCATTGCACTTACTTATTCCGGAGACTTCATTACATGATACACCAGGTAATTGTGCTTGCAGTAGTCTAAGTAATTGCCATGAATTCAGTTCCAACGCCCTTAGTTTTTTATCGTCTATACATACAGGCAGCAGGGAAAACCATTAAGATTCGCACAAGTTCAACAGGGTATGACCATGCTGGTTTTGATCTTGACTAGAAGATGAAACATTTTAGAAATTGTTAGCACTGCTCCTTATCTAAGAGTTCAAACTGGAAAGAAAGATATGCAGTATCGACAATTCAAAAGAACCACACAAAACCAAGCAACTAAATCGTTAAAATGAAGATAAAATAAAATAAAGTTAAAGTAGAATGGAACAACAAAATATAAGACAAGTAACGACTCCTGCATTACAGTCCACCATAGAACATGAAATGACCCAACAAATTTTTGATAAAGATCTAAACCAAAGCAAAATAAATGTTGAAGTAGAATTCAAGAAAAAGTTAATTTGAAGTTAATATGTCGCTAGGCCAAAACAAATAAAAACCACCACAAATTGCAGCAAAGTCATATACTGACAGTCAACAAGTGAAAGAGAGAGAGAGAGAAAGACAGAGAGAGTGCCAACCTGCCAAATGCTTAAAAATTTTGGAAATCTGGACACCGGCATTGTTTTTCGGAATCGGCACACCGAAGAGAAGAGCTAATGTGGAAGTGATGTCAATCTGGTATACGCAAGTTGAAGAAACAAGAGGTCATTAGAATATACATGACAAATAAGCATAAGGTTCTACGTTGAAATTACCTGGTACACAGTGTCTTGGGTGGAGGTTGGGACATCATTTTTCAGGCCAACAAATAAAGCTAAGGAATCGGTCTCTTCATATGAAGATCCTCCATGATTACCATTATCAGTCATGCCATGGTCACTTACCACTACCTACGAAAGAGACTTATTAGATCATAGAACAAAGCGGTTGTGATCCCAACATACACCACAACGTTGAAAAAGAAAGTAGCCAGAGTGTAGGAAGATTCTACATAAAAATGTCAAACTATGTCTAGTGACCATTGGGGTGGGTAAGGGCATTTTATTGAAAAATCATATCCTACTTTTTTTTTGCCCCCTTCAGGCAGGAGGTGGACATTCCTTGATCTTTTATATGTGATTAGGGGCTGGGGGAACACGACCAAAAAAGAAGAAGAAGAAGAAGAGGGGGGAAATAGGGAAAAGTTATTCATCATGTGCAATCACATTTTCACAAAGAGATTAAAATTCAAGTATGCTGAATTTATATAATCAATGTCGTGGCAATATGAAACTGAAATGGTAAAAAATTAAAAATAAATAAATAAATAAAAAGTATCAATATCACAAACCAAAAGTGTCCTTCCATGGTTATTCATTTGATTCAAGATTCTACTTGTATGAATCATCTTGACCACGTCATCCATCTCCTTAAGTTTTGGGGCCATCAAGATACTGAAATAATTCAGCAAAAAGATGAAATGAAACTCTAAAGACACAACCACGGAATCAGTAAAATAAATAGGCTAAAGAAAATACCTGTTGCGCCCACCAATATGTCCAACATGATCCAAGCCTAGATAATGAAGAATCTGAATCATAACTTCAGTCAAAAACATATTTGAATAGAACTCTAGAATGCTTAGTATTCTTGGAAAGAAAGAAACATTTGGCATCATCAAGGACAGTCTGCTATTATGAAATTTTAATTCGTTTGGGTTTCCAGATAAGAGCCTAAAATTTTCAAAGGTAAATATTCAAATAAACAATAATCGTTTTGGTAACAAAGAAAACACCATATCATAAATAAAAAACATTAGCAATTTTCATAATTATATTCCACACATAGGATTAAAATAATTGTCACCTATAGAAGTATCAACAGATAAAAAGGTAGATTAGGTCACAGAAAAACATATTTAGAAAGTTAGACTAACCAGGAGATCCCAATCATATCTACTAAGCTCATCCGACAAATGTCGAGAAACATTTTGATCTACTTGGACAGTATCTTTCACCTGTAGCATAAATATTCGGCATATGTTGGAGGTCAGCCTATCATACAAATGAAAAGCAATAACGCATATTGTAAACCAATGCGCTACAATACTTAAGCAATTCGCATGATAAGTGTAAAGCTGAATAAATCTGAGCAGCCACAAACAGCAATGACCTAAACAGATTACACAGTTAAACCACATACACAAGAATTGTAACATAATTTGTCACTCAACAATCACTAAATATTCACATGAAGATTATACCCTCCATAAGAGTTCATGCCGGCAGTAGAAATACTTACAAAAAAGCTGCTAACTCCATCATGCCGCATAAATAATCCCGGAAACAACTTAAGCCATGTTTCATCACCAAGCATCACCATTTTCCAACCAATCTTAAAAAACTGGTCTACAAGAAAAAGAAAGAAGAAATCAACTGCAATTTCAGACCAAAAAATAATGGTACTAAAAAATAAAACTCATCAATAACTCCAGCATTGTTGGATTAACTAACAGAGAAGATTGTCATCTAATAGAGCTTGTGTGTTAAAATTGAAAGCAATGTCAAGGAATCCCCCAATAGCCCCAGAAACCATAGCCTGCGGTCAAATACCAAAGGGATTACTGGATAAGCAGGTTTTCCAAGAATGTCATATCTCATGGATCAGTGACTTATAGTTACGACATTCACCTTCAAGCGAGGCATGGTAACGGTAGGAGGCGCAGCCTTTGCGTGGAACCCAATTGCCACTCCATTTGCCAACAATGACTGAGTATACGGCATAGCTTCCCTTAAGTCTGCGCGAAGAGGTTTACCATCCTTTCCGAGCACAAATTCTGCCGGAAGACCATCAACAACCTAAACTAACATGGTTGCAAATGAAAACTGGAGAAATCCCATATTCTAAAGAAAACCATAAACCACCAATAATGCATCAAATCATAAGTACGCTAAAATTTTCGAAAGGCCATATTACGAACAAGTAGAATGGCATAGAGCAATAAACATTCATCAACAAAGCTAAGTTCTTGGGACAGAGATTTCACAGACAAGAACATAGACGTACCATTACTATTAGTTTGTCAAATGAAGTAGGAACCCCAGATAATTCCTACATTTTTACGAATCGAATAAAGAATTATAAGCAGGATAAAAATGTCAGAAACTGAAAACAGAACGGAGAAATCAAAAATGGATTTCTACTTCAGTTCGTTGAATTGATTCAACAACTACCTGATAAAGCGATCTGAGCTTATCGGGAGGGAGGTTTCCCGCGCTATGATTTTGAATCGAATCGAAACCCGGTGCACGAAAACTCTCCGGACCGCTGATATTGTCATCGAAGAGAGAATCAAAGAGACGAACATATCAAGACCTTCGTTCGCTTCGAAATTAAGGAACGAACCAGTGTTTTGGTTCAGATAAAATGGAGGAAAATACAAGAACAGAAACTGAATTGTACCTGAAACCAGAGAGAGCTGGTTTGACGGGGAAGAAACCGAAGACGAAGATTGAAAGGCCAAGCATTTGGATAATTACTCCAGCCATGGCGAAGATCGTCAGCCTAGTACAAGTTAATCGAGACATTTTTTTCTCTTCTTTCATCTTGGAGAAAATGCAAAAATCTCCAGATATATATATATATATATATGTATGTATATGTTTTTTCTGTTTCTTCGATTATCTTAGAAACAAATTCATGTAGTCGGTGTAAGCACGGAGGGAAGAGCAAAACGAGAGAGAATGAAACCTTTTCCCCTTTCTTCTCTGCTCACTAACCTATGTTTGGTGGAGTGAAAAGGGTTGGGGAAGAAACTTGATGGGAATTTTGGAGTTAAAAAAAAAAAAAAAAAAAGTTATTTTCATAAATGTCTCCAAATCATACCTCAGGTTGCTTCTTTATTTTTTTATTTTTCTATTTTTTTATTTTTTTTTTTTTCAAATTGTTGCTTCTTTATTTTTAGCAATATTATTGATGCTAAGATTTGAATTATAATATTTAAGTTTGAATTGAATTGTGCGTTTGATAAGACGTTTGAATTGCTAGAGTTAAAATGTGTTTAGAAGAAAAAAAAAATCGAATCTTGTTTCGTCCGTCTCGAAATTCTATATGATTTAAAAAAAAAAAACATCTTATTTGGACCTGTTTAAAATCATAATTAAATATTTTTTTAGGGAAATTTTACCTTCAAATTATCCTCAATGACATTATAGGCAAAGTCTTAAATTCGGTAGCCGATGATATCCAGTCATGTAAATTTCAATTATTGTGAATGTGAATTTTAGTTATTGTGAATGTGAATTCATACTGAAGGAAATGTTGCTAAAATGAATGTGAATTCTCCTTATTTATATTTCTTTCTGCATGAATTCACATTTCTAGTAACTGAAGTCACAGTAATTGAAATTCACATTGTTAGATACCATCCGATGTCGAATTTAAGATCATTCCTAACATTATATATCTTTGATAAAAGTACAGTTTATTTTCAAATTTTTTCAAATGGAACTTTAATTTCCCTTCAAAAAATAATTAATTTCGATTTTACCTACAAATAAAGCATATGTGGTCATAATATATTCAATTTATGTCTAATTTTTTCATAGAATATTGACAGAGGGACGATTCAGAAAATGATTGTGTAATTTAAAAGTCAATGACTAATATGAGACATGATATATAGTTTGTGGTCATTTATAAAAATAAAAAAATATATATTATGATATGTGATGCCAGCTGGTTATAAAGTTTTAAATAGTTAATCATGTGTAATTAACGTGATATTTTATGTTAATTTTTAATGTCTAAACAAAAAATAATTTTTTATTTTATAAGTTGAGACTCAAATCATAACTTTACAAAAAAAATTAGGGATCAAATGAGTAATTTACCCATTAAATAATTTCATGGACATCTTAAGAGGATCAATTTTATCCATCCATATACTTTTTGTCGTAGTATAAGGTCCCTATTTAATCATACATTTTTTTTTTAATCATATGTAGTACTTTGATCGCGCAGATATGATGAATGGCTCTAAAAAATATTTTACTTATAAAAAAACAAAAAAAAAAAAAACAAACAAACAAACAAGGAAGCAAATCCTAATTCCCAAGCCCCAAGTTATCCGAAGATATGCTCTCCTCCAATTTACATAAATTACAATTACTTTTGTAAAATTTTACTAATTATTATAATCATATGCACAAAGCCATTTAAAATTCTTGTAGCTCCTTTTTTGTTCTTAAAGTTGGTAAATATTAGAAAAGGCTAATAGGTAAATAAACACTAATCCATGATTTCCATAGAACTACTTCACTTGTAAATTGTAGCTCCAATCCGGCCAACCTCAAAAGTCAGTGAAAACAAAAAATAGGATTAATATATTGCACAAGCGAAGCATCATAAAATTACAACAAAATGCTTTTGAAGCCAGTGATGACCGTCCGAAGAGTTTCAGCAATTACCAATTAGAACACAGCTGACATTACCAAGAACGTTATACACACACGTAAATTACAACACCAATCATTTGGACCAAATCACAACAAAGTACAAACGAAAACTTGCCGGTGAGATATCTCAACAAGGCAAGGCCAAAAAATTGCTTCTCATCGCACTATGTTCATTTTCATGCCTTTATATCTTTCAGTACGCCCCCCTTTTCGAGCTCGCCAACTAGATCCCTCAGAGATGGAACTTTCATCGCCAAAGTTCTGTAGAGTCTCGAGTATCGAGCTCTGGTTCCATCTGCAGTCCTTGCTAATGCAAGCAAGCTTAGAGCCTCTGGGAGCTGGGAGAACGCTTGTTTCATCTCCTCCAAGCTCATGTTTTCCAAAACAGACGGTCTCGGAACAACTCTCACAATCTCACCACCTTTAGGCTCCTGAACCCGAGCATCTGCCTTTATGACAAGTTCTGAATTTGAGTTTGCTCCACACTTAATGATAAATGGGGTAGTTGAGCCTGTATTGAACTGTAGGACATTCCACTGTGCCACATCGGTTTCAGTACCAGACCCAAAATCTGATGATGTTCTGCGACTACGTGATGGTTCTTGAATAGGTTCATCTTCTTCAGGAATTGACTACAACAGTAAATCAGCATAAAGTAAATACCCACTTAAACCAAATGTGCCAGAAGGGTCAAATACGCAATGAGAGAAGATAATCTTAAAAGTACAACTCTACGCGCATTGTTTCCAAGTCCATTCTATTTCTCCAATGATCTAAACACAGCTAAATATGGAATAAAAAATACAATGCATACTTCAATCACACGACGAGCATCCGTGATATTCCTCTGTGCACATGGATGATCAATGTTAAGGAGGGATGGCATTCGTTCAGTAAGTTCATCCAACGATGCAAGCATAGCTTTCTTCTTGCTTTTACTCAAGGTGTTCACGGACGATTGTCTTAGAATATCCTGTTCGAAATTGACAATTTTAATTGTGCTTATATATTGTTCATAACAATTACATGAAAATGGCATGCTAAATTGCAGAGGTAAAACCTTGATTTGCTTCAACATGCTGTCAAGTGATATTAGAGATGCTAATCGTGCATCTTCAGCTGCAGTTGAAGGATTCTGAATAGGTTGACCACCATCTTCTAACGTTAGTAATGCCATATCACTTCTCATTTGTTGCAAAATCTGAAAAAATAAATAAATTAGATTCCCATCAAACCAGTCAAATACATGTTTACAGTAGTAGGACAAGGGAAATCTAATTCAGAAAAAACTGAACACTGCTTTAAACTTCGTTTTATTTTTTGAGGTCCAAGAAAAAATAAATCATGAGTTATTAAAAATTTACAGCTATCTTATTTCCCAAAGAAGTGTTCCATAGAAAAAAACCTTCTTAATTACTGAACTATGGTGCTTGAGAAAATAGTACCTTTCTTCTTTTATGGTCAACAGATTCAAGGGCTGACCGCAACTTCGCCACTTGAGCTACATCTTCTGCCTCTTCTGTTGCCAAGGTACCAGCAATATCCTGATGTTCCAAACAGAAGTTTTTAAAATCTAACAATCAATATAAACAGACGTGCATCCTTAAGACTGCACAATTTTACAACTTACAACAAAACCAAAAATAAAATAAAATAAAATAAAGTTTAAAAGGAAAACATTATCAGATAAGTTCTTAAATGTTGTGTGCCTTGTGTATTTATCAGAGCATCTGTTGCGCCTAACCTAATGAGTTCGCAGGCTCTACATTGATCAAACTTGGACTTTGTTTGGTAGGGTGGAAAAGGGAGAGGAGGGAAGGGAGAGAGGGATTTTAGAGAGAGCAAATTTTTGATTGTTTGGTAGGGTGGAAAATGGGGAGGAAAGGAAAATGTAAATCCATGGGGCCCACAACATTTTAATCTTTCCAAATAAGAGGGAAAAGTTTGGCCAAAAGAATGGTAAATGAAATCACTATTTTGACCTTACTCTCTCGTCATCTTTTAACTTCTATGAGGTCATAATTGTAAAACGCATTAGATTAGACATTTTCTTCTCTCTTTTCTTTCTTTACTACCAAACAACGTGAAAGAAAACCAACTTCTTTCCTTTTTATTTCCTTCACCTAGGTATTTTACTCTCCCTTCCTCTCTCTTTTCCATCCCTCCTACCAAACATAGCATTAAATATCTAAGAATACCTTCAGGTGCTGTAGCTGAGAACTATAAACTCGCTTTGCATATTCAGATAGAAGTTGGCCAAGAGCATCTGTACTAGGAGGCATTGCAGCACCAAGTCCAGCCATCCAACCATCCATAATTGTAGTTGAAAGAAGCTCCAACTGACCGGTTGTCCCACCAGAAGCATCATCTCCAGTAACAGAGAGAAAGTCAAAATTCTCAGCAAGCCATAATCTAATTTGACGCTGCAGCTCCCCTGCTGGAGTGTGAACAAAAAGAGCAGCAAGAGCCTTGTTTCCAATTGCAAAACTTTTGGCTTCCTCGTGTATTTCCCTGAGTTTTCCACCAGTTACTTGTTGCTTTGGAGAATCCTGTACGATTAAGATTTTTTAGCCTCAAGTCCATCTAAAACAATTGAGACATTAAAGACATGATTATTTTAGCTTGGAATGCTAGGAACTGATTGGCTTTCGTGCCTTTCTCTTCTTGCTTTTTTTTTTTTTTTTACTTTGTTCCTTGGTTTGAGGATAGCTCGTCCTCTACCTCCTGTATCCATTTTTGGTGGTTAATAAAGTTTTTGCTTTCAAAAAATAATAATAATAATAATAATAATATTCTTTTTTCTCCAGAAAAATGGGCCATGCATTGGAGAGGCAACAAAACGACAAGCACACAGGCCATCTGGCAATTATTTTAGATCAAAAGGAAGTCTATCAAAAATGAATATTCAAAGAAATGTTTGTATCGTCAAACACTCCATGAAATTTACACCAAGGGAGAGAACAACTTTCATTGCCACAAGACAGACAGGAGACACATAGAAGCAAATAGCATAGTGGATGACGGCCAACCTGATCCAGTCCTCTTATCTTTGATACAACTGAGGAGAACTTGGACCTCCTTTCTGGCTTCAGATTTACTTTAAAGCCTTGGATCTGCTCATCAACATAGTGCACAGGAGATCTTCCAGGGCTGTTACTACGGCTGGAACTTCTGCTACGTCCGGTATTAGCCTTTTCAAGAAAACAGTCAACGGAAGATACCTACAAGATCAAATGCTCACTACACTTTAACATAAATGAAGGCATGGGAAATCTTCTCTAAAAATAGTAAAAATAGCAAAATGGTCTGTCTGAAGTTTCCATACCTTGATGGACTGGAGCTCTGGTGATCTAGCAAGCAACGATCTAATATACAAAATTCTAACACGGGATACGAGCATGGTATCCATCACCCTCTTTGGTTCCATCTTCCGAATAAAAGAGAACACAGCATCCCTAATTTCAGCAAGTATTTCATGCTCTCTAGAAGCTCCTGCTTTAATGACTGCAGCTAAAACCTGCAAAAGTACTCGTTCAATCCCTAAAATTTTTAAATTTATATAACTTCAGTCACTGTTTTTTTTATAGAATAAATGAGAATGACACTAAACCATTAAAATGTTGATACAATAGTCTTTTTCATTAATTTTGATAAAAAAAACTTATGCTCACTAACGGATTTCGTTAAAAAATTAACAGAAAAGATTAGTGTAGCAACGTTTTTAATAGTTTAGAATCACTCGAACTATGAAAAAAAAAAAAAAAGAAAAGGACCAAAATAGCACAAACTTAAAAATTTATGGACTAACCTAACAATCTATCTTTTTTTTTTTTTTTTTTAATGTCTGGCTCTGCTAATGCTCCCAAACTGTCATAAAAAATAACTAATATTAAAAATATCAGTGATTAGAGGGTTTTTTTTTTTTTTTTTTAAGCAGTGATGTAGAGTATTAGATATAGCATATTGTTTTGTACATAGCATGCCATTAGGAATAACGTAGGACACCTATCATCCACCTTCACAACCCCAGTTAACCTTTTTTTTTTTTTTTTTTTGGATGTACAAAAGACCAAATGAATCAGTCTTGCAATTTATCAAAATTATCAGACTTAATTACCCAAAGTTCATCGAGGACCCACCACTCTAAATATGATTTTTCTACGCTTATTGGAGCTGAGTTGTTGAAATTTGGAATCTGTTATCTCCATTCCCCATCAAACAATTGAAGAATAAGTGGAGGAAAAATTATGACGACTTGATTTTAAATCCATCCAAAGTCAGCATTCTAATTAAAACAGACATCGGTGGCAACATCCAACAAGTATCAATTATCATCCATTGTAAGACATACCAGCATTAATAGCTTGTTTGCCCCATCTGAAATAGCAGCAAGGCTGTCATATTGTTCAGGATCAAACTCATTCAAGGCAGCAGTAAGATATTCTCCTGCTGGTGTGGTCTTTTTTTGGGAATCGGATTTAACCAAAGCAACAGTGCCCTCAGTCTTCTCTGCAGCCAGTGGGGAAGTAGCGCCATCCAATGAACGGCCTTTATTATCGTTCCTGTTGAAAATCAAATAATAGAATAGCTCATTGAACAAGTTCACAAGAGTGGGGGAAAAAAGACACAGAACACTTAAACTAACAGTTAAAAATAAAAAAATAAAAACCCATACCTCCCGGGGTCCCGAGGCTGCACATTTACCAGTCCTTTGGACAATGGACTCGACAGCTAAAACAAATAAAAGGAAGTCAGAAATCTGGATGCCCTTGCACAAACCACATAAGTTCAATGGCCCAGACATTAACTTTGAGTACAACCATCATACAGCAAGGTAGCTTACACTTAAACAACCAACACATTAAGATCTTTTCTTTTATTCCCTCTTTTTTTTTTTTTTTTTTTTGTTTTGAAGAAAGATTAGGATCGTGAAACATCTATCTAAAAACATATACGTTAGAAGTAGACAGAAAAATTATGCAAAACTTAAAGTGTCAATAACCTTTTCTTTTTTGGAAACAGAAACAGGAATCTTTTATTGAGATTCAAAAAAATTACATACCAAGAAAACAGAGGAAGAGATTTTCAACTAAGTTAATAACTTAATGTACTGCAAATAAAAATATTTGCAGAAAGAAGAAAGAAAAAAAATATGACAATGATTATGGAGAATGTGGTTTACATGAATGCATGATTTTCACCATCAAGGAAATCGGCTTACTAAGAAACTATGAGCGTCTTAAGAGGCCTGACCTTTGCTTACTTGCAAGGTTATCTCGTCATCTCATATATTTCCAAACTTTTACAGACTTTTACATCATTCCATATATTTCCAAACTTTTACTTGCAAGGTTATCTCGTCATTTCATATATTTCCAAACTTTTACAGACTATCAAAATGGCATCAGCAAAATAACAGTTAAAAAAGGATTCAGACAAGATGAGAGAAAAAGCAACAGCAGAATGCTATTTCGAGAGACTTTCAGCTCAAAGCATCAGGTGATCCAATAACAAAACTAATTAGTTTACTACTCCAAAGACCCAAAAACAAACAAAATGATCACTTGAATAATAATCAAAAAAGATGCACAAATGGAAAATTTTGGAATTTGCTCAGCTAGAATATCGAAGATACATGTAGGAGGACAATTCACAAGCAAGATTACGCTATAAGTGAAGAGAAGAGAATTGACCTGTGGTGATCCAACCATAGATGCTTTCTCTGTCAATCTGTCAAACAATTTCTCATTTTCTTCATGCAATCTCTGGAGAGAGAGAGGGAGAGATTATTAGCTAAAGAAGAAAAGCACATTAGTTGTCCATACAGAAGAAAAACTATAGCATGATTTACTGTTGTGTTACATATAAGCATACAGCTTAAAGGACTGAATCATTCAAGCATACAGGACCTCAGAGGATTTCAACCACTATTAATGAATTAGCTAATTAAACTGTTGTTTATACCTTTTCATTCCTTTTAAACAACAAAGGTAGTTCTCTTGTTTTGATCTTTTGAATCTTTGTTAGTTTGTTTATACTTGACATTTCTAGAGGACAGCTTGTTCTCTTGTTTCTCGTATTTTTGTTTTTTCTCAATAGAGTTTGTTCCTTAGTGAAGAAAATACAAAAAACTAAAAGATTTCAATACACTTCAGCAAAGAGTGAGTGCTCATAATTGCATCAGAACGTAAGAGCAGATGTCTAAAGGACAAGAACATGCCAGGTTGAAGTCTAAAAAACATGCACCAACAACAGAAGGCAAGAAAATGTAAAGCTAAACAGGAAGGTGCCAAAGTCATCCGCCATGCATGACAACAAAGGAAGAACTTCCTAACATTAAGAAGAGACTGTTGATGAGGTACAGCACAGGGAAATTATTAAAATAGGCTACTAGCATACCTCAATCAGTGCATCACGCTTTTTGAGCTCCTCTTCCAATTTCTTACTTACTGTAGAAGAATCCATGCCATCCCCAGTTGCCCTGGGAATTGATGGGACCCCAGGCCCTGATTTGGAACTAAATGTTGACCGAGATTCTCTGGAGTTAAGGACGTCATTGAGTTGGGATTCAAGGCTTTTAATCTTTCCCTGCATGGGATGGTTAGTTGGGATTCAAGGCGTGAGTTAAAACTACTATTCATCCGAACCACATTGCAATCAAAGCGTATGCTTAGAATGTATGTATCAAGTCTACATTATAAGAGAAGAGTGACTAGACATAGATAATATAACCAACTTGCAATGTCTGAATGATCGAATCTTGTTGTTGTATCTCTAGTTTTTGTTCTTGCTCCAACTGTAGCAGTTGAGCAACTTGATTTCGGAGCTGAGCATTTTGTTCTTTCTCTAGCTTATGCTTATCTGCAAGCATAACACTCTCTGACTGCAGCAATTGAGAATAATGAGAGTAGTAAGTTACATACTTAACCAAAAGAGCCAGAAGGCCATAATATAAAACATCTACTAAACAAGATAGTATGACCAAAAGAAAATGAAAAGAACTCATGCCAACAAACGGTGTTGAGCTTGACAAAACATCATAGCACACCTCTGAACGAGAGTGAGAAACTATAATACCCTGACGAACTTGAAAAACACTGGATCCCATTCTAATATGCAAGAAATATTCTAGAAATCATTTACAGGAAAAGTTACTGGAAACATAAAAACATTCTACCATCAAATCTCAAATAATGAACAAGCACAGACATAGTAAACCAATGTGTGTGTGTGTCTGCATGCATGCACACGTGTGCATGCAGTGTCGTAACACATGCCTTCTAAAGGCAAGAATAAAAGTATGCTATTCATAAGGAAAGAATTCGAAGATAGAAACAAGGTCCTATGGAGATTCTTGACTCATGTGCATAACACCTGTATCATCTCCTAAAAGCCCTCGTAGATTCCCAAAAGTAATCATCATCTTGCTAGGATTCAAACAAGAAAGGACAATATCTGCATCAATCAAGAGTTGTTGAATGGAATTTGCAATACCAAAAGAGCACCACCCAAAAAATAAAAAATAAAAAATAAAACACTCATACTCAGATAGTCTTCAAATGCAAACCTTAAACCTTTAACTTCACAAGCATGAAAGAAACAATCAATCGACTAGGAAAGGTTCAGAAACATTCAGAGTAAAATGTGTCTGCTTATGGTAAACAGAAGAATCAACTGAAAAAACCAAATTCATCGCATTACAAACCTTCAAATCTGACTGCAATGTATGAGAAACTTTCCAAGCCTTCTGAACCTCATTAAAGAGTAAAACACACTGATCATTTGCATCCTTATGTGCATGTTTAAGACCCAAAACTTCCTGTTTCAAATCTTGGATTTCTTTCTCCTTGTCATATAACTCTTTACGTGCATCATTTGCCTACAAATAGCCATCAACTGAACTTCATGAGGTTCACGTTTATTTAGCAATTAACCGATACAGACTTGCCAAATAAACTATACTCTATTGCATAAATGGATATCTTTCGAGACCTTGGCAACTTTACAGTATAAATGTGGCAGATAAAGGAGAACCTTAAATCTAATCCAGGATTAGAACATAATGCAGTTATCTTCCACCGTCAATAAATCATTTTCTCTCTCTACTGCTACAGCAGTTCTGGTATTTAAAATTATGTTCGTGATGTCTAAGGGCCCATTTTAAAGCCACTACTCATACCCATGTCATCAGAACAAAATCCAAACTGCAGTTATTCGATATCTGCTTATACATAGAGAAAAGAGAGAAAAGACAACTTACAATATCTCTCCATTTCTTAATTGTATCCCGATTTCCAAGGCTTAGGATAGCATTCCGAGCTCTAGAACCAAAATTGAGTGACGATAATGTCTCTTTCAAATTCAAAGCATTTGGGCAGACATTGAGAATCATCAAAGTTTTTGAAGTTCCACCTGAAGTGGGGGAGAAGGGAAATAGGATGATGACAAATGAGAAACTTCATCGAAGATGGTTTGCTAATTAACTCGCAGAAAAGGAAAAAAATAAATAAATAAAAATCACTATGCCGATTCTCAGAAATAATAACTATATAAATAAAGAAGAAGAAACTCTTCTTCTTGATCTCAGAAACTCTCTCATGGAATACCTATCGAGTCTGCAAGCACCTTCGTTAGCATTGAATTCTCATAAGGAATAACATCTTTTTTCGAGGTCAAAGAAGCCAAAACATCTCCCAACCTACAAGAAAACGTTAAGTGGCAAGATTAAGCAAAGAACGGCAAAGTACACAGAGAAAATATAGGAACCCAGATGTTGATCCATAAGAAAAACGTAGTTGAGTATGACTGAACAATATTCAGTCCAGCCCACATGCAAGAAAATCAGATATCAATTTGGGACTTAAGTGTGCAACGACTTGTTTATGCTAATATTTAAAAAACTGCAGACAGTTGATTACATAGGCAATGCTTCGAAAACAAAATAACCATCTATTTAAGAAAGAAAAACAAAAAGATCACGCCTTAATTTTAATAAAAGAGGAAAACCATTCAATTGTCAGGGAAAACGAATGAGGAGAAAAAAATAAAAAAAAATAAAATAAATGAACAACCCCACAGCCTAATAAGCATGAAGAAAAAAAATGGCAGATATTGATAATCGAAGAAAACGATTTTAGTAAATATGACATACGCTGAAAGTGATTTCATGACATGCAGCAACTCCGTCACTCGCTCACCACTTTCATCTTCTGCAATTGATCCTTCACTTCCAGCCAAGTCCACAAGAGTTAGCTTGCTGTACGAGTTTTCTCCCGTGATCAAGTTGTTGTAATATATATGTGTCGTGAGAATCCTGATGATCGCAAAACCAAAAACCTGCTTAAATAAATTAACCATAAAAGTACATTTTGACCCATATATATAAGAATGTTACAAGAATTAGGCAAAACTACTATAAACATTTGTCGGACCTTTCTATTTCCACATTTAAGAACATATAATGCATTTGAAATGGTAATTACTTAATTAAATTTCCATAACTCTGTTGAAATGAAATTACATGAAGTATACAGAAGTATCAAAAGAACAAACATCAATACAACAATACTGTCGATACATGTAAATCCCTCAGGACCAATCTGACAATTTAATAATTCAATGAACAAGGTTTCTTTAAGTCAAAAGTGTTTATTTTGCTATTGAAAACAATGTTGGAGCTTTTGCTAACTCTAATCAAACAAACATCATTGTAAAACATATGAGACACGCAACCATCTGATTTTGAAGGTACAGAATGAAGACCATACAAATGAGAAACGTTGAACTTTGATGCATCATTTCCCCGGCTTTGGAAAGCAGCTTTAAGGACTCTAGAGAAGTCCAATGGATTATCAACTTTCTCCTGCACAAGTTCTACATAGGATTCTGGTGATCCCAAGCGAACCTTTGGTAAGGCATCCCCCAACTCCGAGAGCAAATCCCTCATCTACTAAAACAAAGGATTTACATCAAACAATGATAACTTTCCATTCGCAAACAATCATCAAACTAACAAAAGACAGAAAACGGGAGATTTTTCTAAAGAACAGAGACAAAAGTAAAAAAAATAAATAAATAAACAATAACAATAATAGTAACAGTAGTAACAATAATAACAAATAAATAAACCTGTTCATTATAGAGCTCAGCAACTGTAACAGAGAATTTAAATCTAGAAGTAGAGGTCGAATCAGAGTTGGCTAAATCAAACAGCTCCTCAAAACAACGAGCATATAAACCACGATCATGACTAGATCCTTCCTGACAAAGATTAAAGAATACCAAATATAATCAGATGCCCATTATCTCACACATCAATGTAGGGAATTTTTAGATTGAACTACATGCTTGAACAGAAATAGAAAATGAGGAATGACGGCGTCAACATACTTGAGACACAAAGGGCATTTAATAGCTATGGATGATAAACCGCTAAAGAATAACAATGAAAATAAACATACATCATTCCAATTCAGTTTCACAAATAAGGAAGACCTATGAACAAGCCCAAAATGTTGCCAAACTTAAATCTGTCATGTGGTTTAGAAGAGTCTTGAAAACTATCTTTGACCACATACAGTTCAAAAAATTGGCGACACACTTTCCCCTTATGAACCTCACCCTCAACTTTGATGCTATGCCATCCTTTAAGGTGCTACTAAATGGATGGACATTATTGGTGTCCATAAATGACAAATTATCTTACAGATCAAACCGCCGAACCTACAAACTTCCACAGAACCATTTAAACTTCCAAACTACCTTTCCTTCCATGGTAAAATACCAAATGCTCCACTTCGCCAAACAGCCTTGTAATCTTTTAGTATATAACTTCTCAAAAAAAAAAATACAAAAAAAAATTTACTCCTCTCTTTCTCTCTCTCTCTCTCAAAACACAGAAAGAGAGATCTATCTTAATCAGGTTATCAAAAGCTTAAATTAAGGTCTGTAATCAGTGGTCAAAATTCCTAATAGTCACCCTTCTAATACTATTCCACATTTTTTTCTGCAAGAGAACAACAACAAGATCCCCGCCTGTACACCATTCTTTACCCAAAATACGATTAAAGCAGCCAATTGCTCCAAAGGAGGATCCTGGCCTTGGATCATTGAAAACCAATCACAATCAACCCACCTCATTTTTCAATTTCACTCCAAAGGAATTAAAATACTGACCTTGTAAAAGCAGGACAAAGAATCTACCTTCAAAACTAGCAAAGGTAGCACCTACATGGATATAGATTTTACTGGACAAAGAAACGCACGCATATAGAGAAGAGAGGAAGGGCGAGAATAACCATGGTGTGCGTCTTTCCTGAGTGGGTTTGTCCATAAGCAAATATTGAAACATTAAACCCATCTAGAGCTGACTGCACCAATGGCTGAACATCATTGAAAAGTTCAGCTGCACACACATTTTTCAATAATATGTGAATGACACAGTTGCATGCTTTAAGGGTATAAAATGAACAGCTTATAGTTCACAAGAAAGTGAAATATATATATATATATATATATATTCAAACATGAAGACGTGTATCCTGCTCACCTTGCCCTACATGAGGTCCGTATACTCTGTCAAATTCAAAATCTTTCTTGGGGTTGGAGATAGAATCATCACCAGTTATAACACGGATGGTAAAGTCATCAGGATATTCAACAATTGAGGGACCTTCATCCTCAAATAATGGTCTTGTACGACAAACAACTTTTATGTTTCCTGAAACTAACAGACTACTTCAAAACGAGTACCAAAAGAATTGTCCTAATCCTAAAAGAGAGAGAGATTAAAACGCATTGTCTGCAAAGAATGAAAAAAGTTCTTGAACGTTGTGTAAGAGACAGTGAGGACAGATTTTTCGAAAGAGGATAAGTTCACAGAAGTCATGTACCTTTGGCTGTCAATAAGTCATTAAACAACCTCTTCTTCTCACTGATCAGCGGCGAAATTCTAGCCTCGGTTTCAAGAGCAAATTGATCTGACATTTACATTTATAGACAAGCTAAATAAAATCCAGGAGGCAACCAAAACAATCTAATAAAGCTAAAAATCAAAGCCACAAACGCTTACGGTATTATCAGGAATCAACTATCTTAATTTGAAGTCATGTGATGAATGGTATATCAACCAAAACAATGAATCTCTCAAAAACAAAGAGAGAGGGAGAGAGAGAGTAACGTAGAAGTTTGAACACGGATCATACAAATAAACAGGAGAAGTTAAATCCTTGCCTAGTTTTCTGGATTTATCAGCAAGAACACCTAGATACCGCGTAACTCTATCAAGTTTCGCGTTGCAGTACTCCTGCAATTCACTTGCTTCTTGTCTCAACTCCAAGTAATCTTCTCTCGCAAGCTGTCAACAATTTCAAAAATAAAAATAAAAATCGAATCACCTGAAGACTGAAACAAATCTCCCAAAATTCAAGCAGATAAACATCCAACATTGCTTATCAAATCATCATCTCCGATTTTCCTTCACTTTTCTCAATGCATTGCCACAAACTCAACCCTCAAAAACTACAACTACCACCACCACCTACTTCTCCCATCGCTAATCAGCTCCAATAAAATAAACAAATCCAAAATTTCAAGAACAGAAATTCCAAATTCGGAAATCCAAGCTCCGATTACCTTAACTTTGTCCTTGAGCATATTGAGCTTGGACGCCACGGCCTGCTTCGACAGCTCCGAATGCGGCAAAACCGAGGTCGCCGAGATCGAGTACCTCCTGACCAACGGTGCTCCGGGGTTGTAATCGTCGAAGTCCACTGACGCCGACCTCGGCGATGACGTTGCCGACGCCGACGACTTCCTCGGCTCAAACCCGGCCACCTCCCAGTTCCACCTGCTGTTGCTGCTGCTGCTCTTCTGCTCCCCCATTTCCAGAAACCCTAGCTCAGAATTTGCATCCCAATTTCCGAACTAAACACCATTAAAATTTCCCAGGACTTGATTGGATTATCTGAGCATTCTCTCTCCAAAATCCATTTCACTTTCCTTCCCTGCTGAATATATACACAAACAGTGTGTGTTCAGAAAGTGCTGCAAAACGACGTCGTTTTTGAGTAGAGAAACGTGGGGATGTGATTCAATTTGGGGACACTTTTCGGGTTTTTGGGTCACAAACATTTATGCGCTCCTCATTACTTCACGTTTCGCTCTCAGTCGTCAGTCGTTTGGTTTCGCCTTTTTGAGGATAAGGCGTGGCACGTGAGCATGAGCGTGGGTTTTTTTGTTCTAAACATTCTCCAAAAAAACATTTTGAGTTTGCTGAGCTGGCAGGGCTTTCTCTTTGTAGGGACTCGGCCAATTATATTCTGCAATTTGTAGGTTGTACGTTGGTCCGTCTGACTTGCCGGTAATTGGACGAGCGGGTAATTCAATTTAAATGTTGGCTTGTCCCACTTCTTTTTCCCTCCCAAGATTAAGATTAAGATTAAGGAAAAAACACCTCAATAATATAAATTTAAAGACTAAATTAGATTGTGATTTTCTCTATCAAGATTTTGCCATGTCGGAGTTCACGATGTCCTGGCCTACAACGACACCGATTTGCTATCAGCGACGGACTTCACTGCTGCAAGTGGAGATCGGGGAGAGAGAAGGAAGAGTAGGGGCAGTTTTGGGATTTTTGTGAACTAAAATCAAATTATGCTATTTTTTCACGTCCTAAAAAATTATTCTATTATTTTCAAATCTACCTCTAAAATCTGCTATTTCCATCTTTTTCCTTTTTTTTTTTTTGTTGTATTTTTTACACTTAGAGAAAAGTAAGTGAAAAGCCATGTTTTGAGTACCTGCATATAATTTTACTCACTCTAATATTGAAGTTAATAATTTTAATTTTTTAAAATGATAAAATTATCAATTTTAATATTATAATTGATATATATATAAGAATATATCAAATTTATGACATTCTTGCATATAACCCTCTATTCTTCTCCTTCTTTTTTTTACCAGGAGCATCATTATTTATCATTCCTTCACTTATGATTATTGCTTTTGCTTCCATTCGCATCAATATGTCAAAATGTCTTTGAAAAGGCTTCAACGAACAAGCTGTGAAAAAATACATTATATAGAAAGTTAGCCAATAAAATCTAGACTTTAGCTCATTTTGTAGTGTATTATTTACGGGGAAAAAAATTATTTAAAAAAAAAAAAAAGATATCCTCCATATTTTGAAAACTTTTAAACAAAATTTTAAGTTGTCTCTATCTTTTTTACTGCAAGAATTCTTCGAGAAAAAGTTGGGGAATTTTGGCAGATATCAATTTTAGTGAAGTCGTTTTTTTTTTGTCACAAAATTATGGGATTTATCAACAAATTTTGTAACTTTTGAAAAATTTGTTCAAATGGTAGTAACCATCAAATTTTTTTTTTGTTAATCGAATGATATTGGATTTTTATACGCATGTACACTTTGCAGCAAAAACATATTTTATAGAGTGATCTCTTGGCTTCGATCTTTTATTTTAGGAAAGTATCTAAATGATACAAATTTAGATATTTATATCAACATATATAAAAAATAACACTAGATTAATATAATACAAAATTAAACTAAAATTAACTCAAATATGTGTCATATTGTCAATAATGAGAAATTTAATCACATTGTTAATAGATAAGGATATGGTTATTTTAGAAATGCAAGGCATTGACTTTATTTAGTGATAAATCTAGTCAAATTGATAATCGACATCTAGTTTCGGGTAGAAAAATGTATATGCCACACATGAGAATCGATTTTTTTTAGCCGAATTTACCCCCCAAAAAAAAAAAAACTAAGAACAAAGACAGTGAGAGGGAAGCGGCTGTGCAAACTCATCGAGTCACTAGTCAGCTGTTGCGAGCCCGTCACCAGCCCCTCGTGAGCTCATCTCATTGTCATGAACCCCATCGTGCATCGTTCACTTTTAAGCCATCTCCATTGAAGCCTCTGTTAACTTGAGAATTGCCAATGGGCTCTAGATTTTATCTTCGTATTGTTGCTCTACATGATGCGACAAGTCGCATCATTTATTTTGAAAATTACTTTAAAAGTAGGATCCACTTGATTATTCTCTCTTGTGATTCGGACGATCACAGGTTGAGAAGATCAAGTGTAACGAGAACATTTGTGATAGCTTGAAGACGAATGAGTCAATAGATACAATGTTATAAGGTATCTACAACAATATTAAATGAATGACTATTTTATATAACATTATGAGTAATATTATTAGTGTCTTAAAATAATTTTTAAAATCTCATTCAATGACGCTTTACTTATTTGGTTCGGGGCCCACCTTTCATCATTTTCTCTAAGGGTGTTTGGGTAAACTTTTTTGTTTCAAAGTACTTTTGTTCTTTTTCTCCAATTTTATTATTCACTTTTCCAAACATTCTAAAAAACTCAAATTTTAAAAGTCCATAACTTTATTATTTTAAGTCAAAATGAGATAATTTTTTTAATTATATAGAATTTCGAGATAAACGAAATAAAATTATATCACTATTTTTTTTCGAACACATTTACGTTTTCAAGTTTTTACACTTTTCACTCAGAACAGTTCATTTTCACAAAACACATATTTCTCAAACTCAAACCATCTCCAAATTCCAAAACATTATCTCCAAAATTACCCCTGAATGGCCCTAAAATTCTTACCACACCAGCTCCAAACCATCTACAAAAGCTACCTTACTTTAGTCAGGAGGAGTCAAACTACTCGCTCTAGTTTGCTAAAAGCCTCAAATAATATGGTAATAAATCTTGGCTCTATTTGGTGTTTTAATTTAACTCAAACTAAATTGTATTTTTTATTTAGTTTTTGTCTTTTTTTAAAAAATCAAAAATTTATAACTAATTTTTTAAAAAACAACGAACTCCAACTTAAAATTTTTATTTTCAACTGACAACCAAACGCAAGCTGACCTTGAATTTAGAGTTATTTCGAATTTAGAACTCAAAAAGGCTAGATTAAATTGATACTGCTTTATAGAAAGAAGTTTCTCCTCCAAAGAAAAAAGATCAAGGAGTCTTGAAGGTGTATCACTTTGAAGAGTTAAAGTTTTGGTTATTATGCGATTTATAGGTTCTAAGGGTGTTAGGTAGGTTACAGTAAGTTTTTAGCTTATATATGTTTGTAAACATGGATAAGAAGCATGATTCTTTCAAAAGATAGCTAATAAATGCAGGATTTTTCATAAAAGTTCGTAACTTGACATGAAAATTTTTAATATAATATGAATTGATGTAAATCAGTATGTTATATCTTTATGGTTCCTATAATTATTTTGATAAAGTATGTAGAAAGGGTTTACTTTCTTACTCAAAGCTTAATCAAAAAGTTTCGAGTTTAGAAAACTTTTTAACTATAATATAATATTAAAAGAGTGGATGCTGTATTTATTATTTATTTTTTGTCATAAAAAAACACAGATTTTAGATGCGTTTTGAGGGATCTTGAGAATTGCAAACCTTTTTTTTTATTCTATAGCTTTCTTGCAGTAGGAGTAGACTTTAAGGGTGTTTGGTTTACAATCCAAATCCTAAAATTACAATCAATTTTATGTTTTTTCCTCTCAATTCACTATTCATATAATTTGTAACTCAAATTTTAAAAGTCTATTTTATAGACTTTAATAGATAATAATTATAAAATGACGATAATTTTTTATTTTTTCAAATTATTAATTTTTTAACAAGTTAACTTATAAATACTTTTCATATCAATTTATTTTTCGAACGGTAACAAATAAATTTTTAAATCTTCATCATTAATTTTCATTCCAAATTATCCTGTTAGTAAATGGGCGCCAAAAATTAGAGCATTCTCATGTTACATCCAAGCGAACATCCATGTGGGCTGTCATCCGCCATGTCATATTGTGATGTTAATTTTTTACTAAAAAAATTAATTACATAAAAAATAACTTTTTTTTTTTTTGGTTAAGACTACGGGTCGAACGTACTTGTAGTTCATGTTTCAAAACTTTGTAGAAATGTTCATCAAAATAAGTTTTAGTAAAATTTTAAAAATACTCCCCGAACTTTGGTCACTTGTTAGTCTTGTTCCTAATTTGTTGAAATGTGAAATGTATCCTCCCAAACTTTTTTGCATTATTTTTTCTCAAATTCCAATCTGAAATTTAAATTGTGCTCAAGAATTGTGATGGAACTTTTTCTCCGTCTTTTTAAGACCAATTTTGTGTATGTGTGTATGTTTGTTTGTTTGTTTTTTTTTTTTAACTTCTCGATAAATCAAGCCCTTTTCTCATTTAAAAAGATAGACTACTCTTTCTATTTGTATTGGATGATATATATGTGATTATTTCAGTTCCTCTACTACGAATAATAATTGACATGTCCTTATAATAATTTTTCACCCTTTATACTTTTGGATTAAAAAAAGAAAAAAAAGAAAAAGAAAAATTAAGTACACTAATTTAATATCAATTTTTGAATATCAACCTACATGACATATGAGTTGTCATATTTTTTGATAATGTTTAAAGTATTGTCACATCTATTGATTGTATTTACTAATAAAATATGACACATGAATTAATACTTAAAAATTGGTGTCCTAACATTACTCCGAAAAAAAATAAGTCTTACAAGTTTTACTCAAAGTTAATTAATCAATGATAATGATGAGTTTGTTGCTGTTTTCTATTCAAAATAATGGAGTAAAATTAATTTATGATAACAAATGAGGAGCTACAATTTTTACAAGGAATAAAATGAATTGAATTTTTATTACCATATTTCATATCATATTTATTAGATCATCATATAAATTGAAATGTAATTTTTCATTTAAATTAAATTTTTATTTATTCTCTTTTACATATTGGTATTCTATTTTATATATTAAAATCTCTATTATAACTTAGTACGTGTAATGCACATATTTTAACTAGTTGTTATAAAAAGTTAGCGTAAAATAAACTTTTGATGCTTAAAAGTCCAACCTTTAAACGTTGGTAAGGCTCTAAACAAGACAACAAGCGTCTCTAATGAAGCTTAATAAAAACTCTAAAGGTATATCGTAAAAGTTAAAGGGAAGATTAAAAATGTCAAGATCGTAAGTTTTGGGGCAAAAGGGTGAAAATGGGAACTTTATGAGCAAAATCCGTGAATAAGGTTTAAGGGCAGTAACTAAAGCTTAATAACAAGATCTACGCGATATGAATTAGGATTTAATCAAAACATTCACAGAAATTTTTTACAAAATTATCAACTATTAGAATAGTTCGTTATCATACCATGATATTTGATTCATAATGTGTTAAATCTTTACGGTTTGATTTTTGGCTAAACATGCATTAAAAGAAAAGGAAAAAAAAAAAAAAAAACTCAAAAGTTAACACACAATTACTTAAGTTGTAAAAGTTACGTCCCTATAAAAAGATAAAATCTGAACTTAGTCAAAATTGAAGGTTAGGGATGAGAAAAAATGAAGGATTAAGCAAGAAATAATAAAGAAACTGAAGTTGAGAGCATATTTGCAAA
This sequence comes from Ficus hispida, assembly GCA_025413025.1. Lineage (NCBI taxonomy): Eukaryota > Viridiplantae > Streptophyta > Magnoliopsida > Rosales > Moraceae > Ficus > Ficus hispida. The sequence goes on from CM046365.1 coordinate 4,673,369, forward strand.
AATTATCAAAATAGAGTCAAACTGAAAACAGTAGAAACTGCAGTAAAAATGGCATTGGATGAGCTCCAAAACCAGTTCCATATAGTCTAAGGATAAGGAAAGGTACGGTTCAACAAAAATAAGAATGACTTCGAGCAACCAAAAAAAAAAGAAATAAAGGAAGGAAGGTTAAGGATCCAATGCAAAATTGTCAAAATAAGGGCCAAATGAGAAATTTTGAAAACCTTCAGAAACACTGACTTAAAAGTGCATAAAAATGTTGTATGATAGAGGCTATAGTGAGAAAAAGGAGGTGTAAGCCTAAAATATTACATGGACATAGAGAAGATGAATTAAGGGCATAAATATAAGAAATTTACGAAAGAAAGGAGTCATCAGTGTAAATAGAATGTGGAAACTATTTCCCAGCAGTATAATAGTGAAAAAAAAAGTTGTTTTAATCAAGCATCAAGCCTTTAATTAAGGGTCCGTTTGGATCTCAGATTCGGATATAAGTTTTTATCTTAATTTTATTTTTATTTTTGAAAATCAAAAAATTGTAATTAGTTTTTAAAAATCAACCAACTTTAACTTAAAAATTTATTTGAAACTAGTATTCCAAAGCAAATTAAATAAAAAAGGAAATGAAAAATTAAATGGGACTCTACAACAAGGTACAATGCTTACTACAATGGTTATTGACCGTTTGATCATCTTGATGCATAGATTAAGGCCCATTTAGGGTAACATATGGAGATGGATTTTGAAGGGTTGTCGGAGAAAACTTTCGAAAATTTTATGATATTAAAAATATAAAAAATTTGAAATGTGTTTGGAAAAAAAAAAAGACATTCATGTTCGTTTCGTGTTATGAGCATTTAATATAAAATCATCTCATTCGATTTGAAATAAGAAAGTTACGAATTTTTAAAATTTGAGTTTTTTAAAAATATAAGAAAAAAAATTTGATATAGAGTTGAAAATTTGAAATCCAGTTGACAAAATGAAATTGGAGATGTTACCTCAAACACCTATTGATGCTATGTTTGCTAAGAAAGTGGAAAATAAAAGGAATGAAGTGTAAAATCTTTAGTAATGGAAATGAAAGGGTTTCCATCATGTTTTTGGTAGAAAGAAAAAAAAAATTTACAATTATAACCTTACATAAGTTAAGATATTATGATAGAATAATATCATACATATATTTACTTTGTAAAAAATTTTCCATCCACTTTTCTTCCTAAAGTTTGAAGGATTAAAATACGTTGGACCTATGGATTTTCCATTTTCATTCATTCCAAATTTCCTCTCTATCAAACAGTTAAGACTTTATTTTTCAATCCAAAATCCCTCGTATTAATTTCATTCTCCACCCATTTCCACTCTATCAAACAAAGACTAAAAGATGCACTACAATTATTGTAACACTTCATGTGATTATGCTTAAAAAATACAAATAAAAAAATAAAAGAACAATGAAAGAAGATTTTAGTTTGACGGAGAGATAAACAAATTCAATGTAGAGGAGAAAGAGAGATGAGGGTCTTGATCTGAAAGAATAGGCTAAGGAAGCCACGGGATCGGAGGAAGGATTCAACGTCGTGTTGTTTGATGCGGCCACATTGGATTGGCGTCGGAAGCTGCCATGTCACTAACGACATTTGACAGCCAACGTTGTTGGAGCAGCAGTTTCCCATAATCGTTAAATTATATTCAACTTTAGGATTTCTTTCTTTTTTCTTTTTTCCACTTTTAAAGTGTAATCATATCTTAGTATTTTACAACAATTTTGATGCATTCTTTTCTTCTAGACCGTCAAAAATGATTCCATGGCTGAAAGTTTGATCAATGATGGGGAAAGTAGCCTTGCCCGATGATGCAGTATAGAAATAGATAATTAGAGGATTATCAAATTTTAAAAATTATCTTATCTGAATTATTTTAGGATTATGGAATTTAGTATTTGAATTTGAATAGTGCTAGAATTAAAACCTACGGTTTATTATTTAAA